>CM033648.1:9261177-9796374 GCA_019512145.1 Engystomops pustulosus | reverse complement strand
ACCCCCATTCAGTCTCACGAACTTTGCCACACTTTTGTTCACTTTCAACCTACATCTATTCAGTGCGGCTACGGACACTGCATTCCTCCACGACTCCCTTCGAATAATGTCGGACCACACAATCATCATTCTCGGATGCATGTCCCACAAACACATAGGGGCAAATTTACTTACCCGGTCCATTCGCGTTCCAGCGGCGGCTTCTCCGCTCTGGATTCGGGTCCGGCCGGGATTTAATAAGGTAGTTCTTCCGCCGTCCACCAGGTGGCGCTGCTGCGCTGAAAGTAAACTCATCGCGCCGGAATGCACCGAGCTGGACCAGGTGAAGGTAAGCGGTCCTTATGCGACACATTTTCGGTTTTTAAATGCGGCGGTTTTTCCGAATACGTCGGGTTTTCGTTCGGCCACGCCCCCCGATTTCCGTCGCGCGCATGCCAGCGCCGATGCGCCACAATCCGATCGCGTGCGCCAAAATCCCGGGGCAATTTAAGTACAAGCGGCGCAAAACGGAAATATTCGGGTAACACGTCGGGAAAACGCGAATCGGGCCCTTAATAAATGACCCCCATAATGTCTCTCTTAATGTTTTTAATCAAGGGCCTCATAGGAAAGCTGCCAATATCATTTCCCCCCACATGTAACATTAACACATCTGGCGGACCCCATCTCCTAAAACATTCCTGTAGTTTTTGTCTTACCCTGCTCCACGTTAGGCCACGAAACCCCAACCAGTGCACACTCACCTGTTCAGGGTTCAAACCTAGTGACCTACCGCAAAGCCTCAGCTTCGCCCTCCTCTCAGCCCAGTATACGAATGAGTGGCCAAACAACCAAATCACACATTTTTTCGCCCCTGAGAAAAATTAAAAATTATGAAACATAACCTCAACCAAAATACCACCCCTTAAGCAATCATTCTTAAATGATTGATCTACCCCTCCATTAAACCCGGTCTGACATAAGATCTGAAGCGTTTTGACTCCCAGCGCCCTATCCTCATAATCTCCTCGTCCTGTAATCCCCACCGCGCTGCCTCAGTTGCTGCACCAATCCTGAAGGAGTGCGAACTATACTCCCCAGGGTTTGAACCATTCCGTGCCAAACACTCCCTGAAGACTGACACGAACTGAAATTTTGACAGAGAGGAACCATCTTCATGCACTAACAATGATTTTCTGTCTTGCTTCCGTATGCCCTCAAAATTTTCTAAAACCGAAACTGGACAAAAATCACAACCCGACAATCTATGCAACTTAATCATAAACCCCCTTCCCTTCTTGTCCGTTTTGGAGCCAAAAATCCAAATTTGCACAACGTTGCCCACTTTCTTAACATGCCGAGTCTGAACTCCTTCCTCCTTTGTCTTACTGCTACTAACCAATTCCCCGATCCTGAACGCCCCAAAAAACGCCCACGAGTACGCCAATGTGAACAAACAAACCTCATACCCTGATCTACACACTGTATTCAACTCCTGCACAATCTTTTTCAATAATTCAAAAGATACTGGCCTCCTGCCATCCACCCTAGTCCCGTTTTTTACAAAACCCTTTGTCGCCTGCCGAATCAGAAAAGATTGCGAAACATCTTCCCCGCCTAATAACTTAAACAAGAAGGACAACGCAGCCAAATTTTTATGGACCACTGAACCTGAAACCCCTCTATCGAACAAATCAGCCATGAAACAAAACAACTGGTCAGACCGAGACCCTCCATACCGCTCAGCACTCCATTCATCAGTGAATACAAACCAGTTCCTCCACACCTTCTGATACGCTGTCCATGTTGACGGAGCCAATGACCTACGTATCCAATGTAAGAACCTCATCAAACTAATTCCCATAGGTGCCCTGGACATGGCAAAGGGTCCCTTGCAGCCTCCGGCACCAACCTCCGGAACCTGTCCAACTGCAAGCGAGACAATGCGTCAGCAATGTTATTGTCCACCCCCGGGACATGCACAGCCTTAAACATAATATTCCGCTTCAAGCATAACAGAACCAAATGCTGTAGCAAACGAATAACCGGAGGAGAGGACGCTGATTGTTTACCTAATACCTCCACCACTGCCATATTATCGCAATGGAACACCACACATTTGTTGGAAAGCCGCTCTCCCCACAACTCTGCTGACACCACAATTGGAAACAACTCCAGAAGACAGAGATTCTTAGTATACCCTTTCTCCACCCATTCCACTGGCCAACTACCCACACTCCATTCCCCTTGAAAGAATGCCCCGAAACCTACTGCCCCCGCTGCGTCCGTAAACAGATCCAATGCAACACTTGTAACCGGCTCCTCCATCCATAATGTCCTCCCATTGTAATTCAACAAAAAACTGTCCCACACTCGCAAATCGTTCCTGTGCTCTAACCTTAACCTAATCAAGTGCTCCGGCCTTTTAACTCCAGCCGTAGCCTGTGCCAGTCTCCTACAGAATACCCTCCCCATCGGCATTATCCTGCAGGCGAAGTTAAGCTTCCCCAATAAAGACTGCAACTGCCTTAACGATAACTTTGTTTTTACTAACGCCTCCTGAACCCCTAACCGCAAATCCTCCAGCTTAGCCACCGGCAGCCTACACTCCATTTGCACAGAATCGATTTCAATTCCAAGGAAACACAAACACGTGGTCGGGCCCTCTGTCTTATCTTCTGCTAGTGGTACCCCAAACTTTCTAAAGATCTCCTGTAGTGTCTGCAATAACACTGCACACCCCCAACCCCAGCTTGGGCCCACGCACAGAAAATCATCCAGATAATGAATAATTCCATTTAAACCCGACTCTTTTTTAACCACCCACTCCAGAAATGTGCTGAATGCCTCGAAATACGCACAAGAAATGGAACAACCCATTGGGAGGCAGCCATCTACATAAAACTTGCCCTCAAAACAACAACCCAACAGGTGCATGGAGTCCGGATGTACAGGCAACAGCCTAAAGGCCGATTCGATGTCTGCCTTCGCCATCAATGCCCCTTGCCCTGCATCCCGAACCAATGCAACCGCCGCATCAAATGACGTGTAAGATACCGCCGTCAATGATCCATCAATATCATCATTAACCGATACCCCAGCCGGGTAGGATAAATGATGAATTAGTCGGAACTTTCCTACCTCCTTCTTTGGAACTACTCCCAAGGGGGATACCCTTAAATTCATGACCGGCGGACTATCAAATGGGCCCAACATCCTACCCAAGCTCACTTCCTTCTGCAACTTTTCTCTCACTACCCCCGGATGTTCTTCCACTGAACGCAAGTTTTTAACAAAACCCACCCCCAAACTTTCTTTAAACGGAATCTTAAAACCTACCCGAAAACCATCTAACAGTAACTCGGCCTTCTCTTTATTTGGATACGTCCCTAGCCACCGCGTCATTTCTTCTACCCTCACCGGTGTCTCCCCCTTTTTTAGACCCGTCTCCCGTTTTCTGCTGTCCTGTTTTTGCTCTCCTAAAACACTTGAATAAGGGGTGATTGGCCAACCCGCACCCCGAACATTCATGTCTGTAGGAGCATGAAGCTCCCCAGCTACACGAACTCTCATTAAACTTCCAGCACACCCCTTTTTTAAACCCGCCCGACACGTTACCAGGTTTTGTACTGTCGGGCGCCTCTGGAAATGGCCCTGCGCCTGTATTCCCAAATGGATTCCTGGGTGCTGTCTTGGGGGCAGTCATAATTCTCATCCATAGAGCAATATCCCTATGATCCCATTGCAGTGTGGGCTGCACCGCCATCCTCTGCCGAAACTGTTCGTCATATTTCAGCCAAGCGATGCCCCCATATGTTTTATATGCTTCCCAGATTGTATCTAAATAACCAAACAACCCGGAACAGCATTCCGGATGTTTCTCTCCAACCACACTCCCCAATACAGCAAATGCATGCAACCAGTTGCCAAAATTCCTAGGAATTAATCTATGTCTCCTCCTTTCTTCATCTTCCTCCTTCCTGTGCTCCTTCCCCTTCTCCCACTTTTCAGTACTAAAGCGTTCTAGAGGCTAGGAATTAATCTATGTCTCCTCCTTTCTTCATCTTCCTCCTTCCTATGCTCCTTCCCCTTCTCCCACTTTTCAGTACTAAAGCGTTCTAGAGGTGCTCCTTCCCCTTCTCCCACTTTTCAGTACTAAAGCGTTCTAGAGGAAGCAGTGTAAAGATGTCCAAATTCTCCCTTCGCCAGATTTTGTCCTTTACCTCCTGCTTCAAATGTCCCCCAAGTGGACCATCAAAACACTATCTAACCACCCGACTGCACTTCTATTCTAACTGACTCCAACTGCACCCTTACTCTGACAAGCACTCCTACTCTGACAATTTTTTCTGGCCAGAATGTGGCCCTCCCTTCCTGACAGCTACCTATATAATAGCTAACTCCACCCCCTTCTTTAAATCCCCCTATCGCCTCACTTGTTATTCTCCACCCCCAATCACTACCACCCAAGTATTCCTTAAGCCCTTCCCTGCCCAGCCTGTCATGCCCGCTCTCCGCCTATCTCCGCAGGCTCCGCTCTCACATGACCGTTCTGATCCATTAATCTCTATGGAGCTGAAGGGAATTGCCGAGCACTGCGCTCACTGATCTCCGTCAGCTCCATAGAGATTAATGGAACAAAACGGTCATACGCAGCCGTCTGCTCCATTACTCTCATGGATCAATGAGGAGTCGGTTGGACCCCTCGTTTTCACGATCTGCGGGGGTCTCAGCACTGATCAGCAAGTTAGGCCCTATCCCGTGAATAGGGCCTAACTTGTCTTTGTAGAAAAAAAACCCTATAAGGTACTGGAGGGAGCTAAATACCTTCGTGCTTGCAGGGAACATAAAATTATGAGTAACATTTTGCACAGCCTTTCCTTACCCCGTAACGTACACCACCTGTTTAACGGAACCGCTTCCACTTGCAAATGGCAACTATAATCCACCACCACTCCCCGGGACAGCACCATGTAGGAGTCCAAACGGAGCCAGACCCAACAACTTATCAATATAGTTGGGGGGGCACCACCTCAAGCTGAATTATCCCCCCACCCACCCCCCAACACCAATTTTTACTCAAATTCAAAGACCCCTAACCCAACTTCACATGACAACCAGCCCTTGGTGGAATCCCAAAAAAACAAAACCCCTTCAACAAAAACACCACAAAATGAAGAACAAAAAGGCTCAGGAGAGCGAGATACTTCCTGAAATTAAAAGAAAAGCCAGGACACTTAACTGCCCCCACACCCTCTACCCCTGCTTACTGCTTTCCAAGCATCCCAAGCCATTCCCCCCTTCCCTCATACCTTCTTCCTGGATCTGGCTTTGGATCCTTGGCTGGAGCTGGTTCTGTCTGATGCTGGTGCTGGTTCAGGACAAAAGGATTATGGGACATCAGATGAGAAGTCAACACAGTGTCAACTGATTCCTGTAGCAACTAACAGGATTCTTTAGAACCCTTCATATTAGCCAAGGGGGTGGAAAATTTTACACCGGAACACTGCTCTAGAGGAAATACATGGTTTCCGCCCCCTTGGTTATCGCATATAAACATCTGGTTGTGTCTTTGGAGGGATTTACAACAAACAGAGGTGTAGAATGATTGGGGGAGATTTATCAGAGCAGAACTGTTCTAGTTGCTCATGGCACCCAATCAGAGCTCAGCTTTTATTTTCCTACAGCTGTTTATAATATTGAAGCTGAGCTCTGATTGGTTTCCATGGGCAACAAGAACAATTTTACCTCAGACCCTTCTGTTAAGTCTCCCCCAATCACTACATGTAGGTTATGCAGCTTTTGGTGCTTGGGGGCAGGTCCTATGTCTAGAACAGTCCCCTACCACCTAATTTTGGGTAGGGTATGAAAGTCAATGTCCGACTCATTAAAAGCCTTAAAACATGACCGCAGATAGCATGGCACCTGTTACTAGCTGATATACCTAACCACATGTCAAGGCTTTTTATCATTGGACTTACAGTATAGCTACTTAATAGAGAGACCGTTTTTGGTTTCCTGGAGGAAAGCTATTGGTTGTAAGCCCGCTCCCCTCCCCACGTGGGTCTAACCAGTAGTGTGGTCCTCAGCCCCCGGCAGGACATCGATGAGGGGTCATAAACTTTTCAACCCAATGTTTTATGAGTTTTAATAAAGCTGTGCTGTTAACCCATCAATAGCCAGATCCTAGAAACACACAACATAGGGAGTTCCCACAAATCTACGACCCATGGACATCAATGAGAGGCCAACAACATACCCTGTGGATTCCACCAAAAATATAGGACAATGAGGTCCGAGAATCCAACAAATGGAAATGAGGGGAATTCGACTTGATGTGTAGATAATGGTCTCCAGCAGGGAGAGGGTTAGTCTTGGAGTTTTTGGTGGTCTAGAGTGGTGAGAGGGTTAATATTAGAATTCATGGTGATCTAGGACCACCTAGAATCTATTGTGATCTAGAGCATTGAGGGGGTTCATATCAGAATCTCTGAAGGTCTGGAACACAAGGGGGTTAATAGAGAAGTAAGGAGGCAATGTCCGAATTTCTGATGATCCAGGATAGGAAGGAGATTACTGCCGGAATCCCTTTTGGTCTTACGCAGAAAGCGGTTAATACCAGAATCCCTGGTGGTCTAGAGCAGTAAAGGGTTGAACATGAAAATCTCTTGTGGTCTTGAGCAATAAACAAGTCAATATTAGGGTGATGGCACACTTGGCATTTGAACGCGTTTTTGGGCCGTTTTTAAGCAGTTCATTAAAAAAACCACGTTTTTTGTAAACGCATCCGTTTTTGACAGGTTTGACCAACTATCTTAATTCAAACTGGTCAAAAATGCATGCGTTTCAAAACGCCATGTGTGCCATCACCCCCAGACTCCCTGGTTGTCTGAGGCAATAAACAAGGTAAATATCAGAATCCCTGGTGGTCTAGAGCAAGTTTATATCAGAATGACTGGTTGTCTGGGGCAGTAAAGGGGTTAACATCAGAAGACCTGGTGGTCTGGGGCAGTTAGCAAGCTATCATCAGAATCCCTGGTGGTCTAAGGAAGAAAGGGGGTACACATCAGATAGTCTAGTAAGCACATTAATAACTGAATCCCTGGTGACCTATGGAAGTAAGAGGATTCATTTCAGTATCCCTGGTGGTATAGAGCAGGAAGCAAGTTAATACCAGTATCCCTGGTGGGCCTTAAAAGTAACAGGTTTAACATCAAAAACCATGATGGTCAAGGTCAGGAAGAGGGTTAACTTAGGAATCCCTGGTGGTCTAGGGTAGTAAAGGGGTTAATGTAAGAATCTATTGAGGCCCTGGTATAGGTCATACATTGAATAGTCCTGAAAACCCCCTCCCATGAAATTTATATGTACTAGATTTGTCTGACATTGGCCTAGGTCAAGGTTCCTTTCAGCCGAAAAAAAAAAACTGCAAAAGTTTATCCCTCATGACATTTATGAACCAGAAGGCTCAGGCTGAACATTGTGACCTGTAAGTCCCGGCATGTAGAGCCTTGTAGGGAATGGGATTACAGGATGACACAGGACAAGTGAGTTATAAATACAGGATGATTGCTCCATAACGATAATCTCCTCGATTAACCCTTTGCTTTCTCCATCTCGGGCCTCTGTTAACCCTTTCCTGGCCAACACGCACGCCATTCTCTGTGTGATTTTCTTTCTTTCTTAGCTTAAGCTCCTTCTACCAATACAAGAACAGCAGAAGGTAATATAATCCTCCTCCGGTCCTCTCGTTCAGTGACAGATGTGTCAACGAGTCCGAGGCTTTCGATAAATCACCTTTAATGCCACTTTGCTTGGGCCATGTTGCCTTAGCCCATCGCCGCAGCTGTTACAGTTTAATGTGCTGAACATTGCACACCATATTAAATGTTTGCTCGGTGTATAATAAGGCCGAGCTACAATGTCTTCTTCTTTTATTACTACTGCCTTGTGTAAATATAGACGGCCATTAATATGCTGGATCCTTCCACCAGTAACATCATCACAGCGCCCGGGCCGCCCATTAATAGAGACAGAGAAATCCTACATTTTATGAGAATTACACTCTATCTGGGGCTTTATGATACTCTCTTATCCTGTCCTAAAGGAGACGCTAATAAACCTGCCGCAGGGGATGGGAAAGCGCAGATAGGTCTACTGCTGAAAACCTATACAGGCGGTCCCCTACTTAAGAACACTCGACTTACAGACGACCCCTAGTTACAAACGGACCTCTGTGCAGTAGAGTGATAGATACTAGAGATTTAAAATTTGTTTCCCCATTATATTCTGCAACACGTTATTGATAAGTAAGGGCTCTGCTCACAAGAGCTTACAGTCTAGAGCAGTGATGGCGAACCTTTTAGAGTCCAAGTGCCCAAACTACAACCGAAAGCCACATATTTTCGTACATATTGGCGTCCTGAATACACCAGTACAGTAGCAAGATCGAGAAATTTGGATTATTATTGTAGCTTCCCTCTAAGGTCCCCTTGACAGGATGAATCGCAGGCCCTGTCCACTCCTCCTTGCTCCTCCTGTACTTCAAGTCACTTTAAAATAGTGCTGAACATGGCACGTTCTGGGCTGCCTGTGACTGCAGGAGTAGTCCTGAATGGTGACCTTTGTGCTGGGTGATGGCCTGGGTGCCCACAGAGAGGGCTCCGAGTGCCACCTCTGGCACCCGTGCCATAGGTTCGCCACCACTAGTCTAGAGGGATACATAGATACAGTTGCTTTGGCAATAAAGCTTCTTTGAATTGAATTGATACAAACATTATAGATACATATATAGATAGATTCATAAATAAATAATATTAGATAGATAATGGTAGAGATGTGTAGTTGGGTAGAAAAAAGATGATGTAGATGGGATAGATAGATATGAGATAGATAGATATGAGAGAGATAGACAGGTATATATATATATATATATATATATATATATATATATATGATACATAGGAGATAGAGAGAGATAGATAGATGTGAGATGATAGAGCGAGAGATATGAGATGGATACATAGATAGAATGATGCATTGATAAGATATAGATGATGTGATAAGATATAGATGGATGTATAAATTTAGTACAAATACATTTATACCATGTGATAAATAGAAGATAGATATGTGATTGATAGATATTTGATAGATATATATGTGATAGATCGCTAGATATGGGGTGATAGAGAGATATGAGATATATACACAGATAGAAAGATAGATGGATACATAGACTGATGCATTGATAAGATATGATTGAGAAATAGATAGATGATAGCTAATAGATGGATGGATAGACAGTACAGATACATGTATAACATGTGATAAATAGAAGATAGATATGAGATAGTTAAATAGAAAACATATTTTAGATTGATACAGTGGATACAGAACATATATTGTAGATAGATTGATATGAGAATATACATACATTGATAGACATGAGAATGTGTTTTCTGATCCATATTGGGGTCCTCAGACAGGGGTAGTGGTTGTATTGTGGGGATATGGACACTACCTGACTGGGCTACTAATAATGGGTGCATGGGGTAGAAGCTGAGGCTGAATGTGTGGATCAGTCCTGGGAACTTTAGTGTCTCCATTTACCTTGACTGCAAAGCTGCAGCAGCCCCAGAAGAAGAGTCCAGTGTCTGCTGCGGCTCCCGCAGACAGTGAACCTTTGTGGCTCCTGGTTTTATGAGGACATCTCTCTGTTCCCTGCAGTCGTCTCCACATGAATACTCCTACTGTTGCTTCAGATGAGTTCATTGATTAACCGTTTCATCTTGCTTGAACTAATTCCATTTCCCACTAAAATTAATTATCATCTTCTTAAGCGAGGGCTCGGTGCTAGTGACTTTAATTACATTTTAAAGGAAAATCCCTGTATTGTTATATTAATGAGCGTTTTTTTTGGAAGTGAATCTCCACCTTGCATTGCATCTTCCATTTGATTAATCGATCTTTTTAGTGATCAATGTTCAATTTTTTTCTTAAATCCTCTGCTTTGACATGGAGTTCACATCACAATAACTTCTACCTGCAGCCACCACTAGAGGGAGCTAAGGAGCTAACTTTTCTTGTTTAATGGAGAAATCATTGCACTATGCTCCCCCTAGTGGTAGAATTTATAAATAACTTGTTTACACACTGGATTTGGAGCTTTGTAATGAAATTCCAACTACTATAAAGATACATTATGCTATATATCTGCTTGATTTTAATCTATTTAATGCCTGAGGATAGATATTTACTTGATTACGGTGGTTCACAAGCTATGCCATCTCGGATGTTGATACATAAAGGTTTCATGTTATCAGGGCATCCTGGGAGTTGTAGTCCCGCAATACTTGGAGAGCCACAGGTTATATCGGAATACAGTTCTGGTATAATTGTCAGGCATCTGGGACCTATTACTCAGGGGGAAGCATCTTAAACTCTAATTCTATATCTATCTAGATATTTAATGTAAAGTAAAGTAATGGACCATTTATGCCATCACTTTATGATCCAATGCGAAACCTTATTTTTGAATCTAAAGTGCTGCTTTATACGAGAGCTTTATTAGGATATAGATTTGATATAAACTTTACTACCATTGCAAATAGAAACCCTGCTGATGTTATTTCTCACATAGGATTATTTAGGAGTAGGATGAGGCAGCCTGAGCTGTGGCAGAGAGCGAGGAGGAGGAGGTTGGGGGAGACAGGTGAGGAGAAGGGATGGTGGGGGGAGTAGTCACACACTGTGGTGTGGAATAGATAAGAAAAGTTAGAGTGGATTAAAAACCTAATAGGCAAGAGGGGCAAATATTGTGGATGACAAAGGGGGATTTATGTGAGTAGTGGTCTAAATATTAGGGGTTGGTGAGTGTAATTGGTGTGGAAGACCCTTAGAAATCAGGTGAAAGTATATAGAGATATGGAATGGGGAATAAATACGATATATAGGAGATGAAAGGAAGAGAAGCAAAAGTGGAGAGGAGTGCGGAGAAAGATAATGTATACTGGGGGTGTAGGAAGAAGGGAATGGAAAACACTGATGGAGATGTAAACCCAACGGTAAAATGTGATAAGAAATGGGAGAACCCAGAGGAGATGAAGAGAGAGGGAGGTGTGAGATAGTAGAGAGGAAGGGAAGGAAGACAGAGTGTTAGAGGAGAAGCAGCAGAAAAAAAAGGTCTGCTGGTATGATTAAAAGATGTAACAAATGTATAGTTAATATTAAGGAGTAAGAAGTGTGAGAAAATGGGAGAAGTGATAAGAGACAGAAGGAGAAAGAAGGAAAGAAAGAAGGGTGATAAAGACAAGAAGACAGAGAGGTGAAAGGAGGATGAGAAATGGAGGGATAGAGAATGAGGAAGAAAGAGGGAATAGCAAGATCATACAGAGAAAATGAGAAGGGAAGATGAGAAAAATCAGTGGAGAGGTACAGAAGGAGAAAGATTGAGGGAGAAAGAAGAAAAGAGACAGAACGAGCAGAAATGAGGAGCAAGAGATGGAGGTGATATATTAAAAAAGAGAAAAAAGTTAAAGGAAAAAGAGAAAAAAAATAGGGAAAAAAGATGTGAGTGTGGAAGAATAGAGGGTAGATAGAGAAATATATAAAAGGAAGGAAAAGAGAGAGAATGTAAAAAAAAAAAGAGAAGTGAGAGAGAAAGAAGAGGGAAGGGATAGAGTGAATAATATAGTAAGTGTGGAAGAAAAAAAGAAAGGGAAAATAATGGGAAAAGCGAGAGAAAATATAAAGAAGGAAAGGAAATGAGGTAATAAAGAGAGAGAATATGAAGAGGAGAGGGGTGAGAGAAAGTAAATGGAATAGATGGATAGGTATGGAAAGAGGAAAGGAATAATGTAGTGAGTGTGGAAGAAAGAATATAAAGAAAGGACAAGAGTTAATAAAGAGAGAATGTGAAAAGGAGAGGGAAGAGAGAGAGAAAGAAGAGGGAGAGAGAGAGAATAATATAGTGAGTGTGGAAGAAAAAAAGAGGAAGAGAAAAATAATGGGAAAAGAGAGAGGAAAAATATAAAGAAGGAAAGGAAAAGGGGTAGTAAAGAGAGATAATGTGAAAAGAAGAGGGGAGAGAGAAAGACGACGGAGAGAGGGATCAGTATGGATAGGGAGAGAGAACAGAGGGATAGTAATGGCCGAGCTGAGTGCAGGATCATCCCCATCCAGTGCAGACAAGAAGGAAATAAGTAGTAAATATAAGACAATATCAGACATGGAGCAAGCAAAGAGTTAAGGTCTGTGACAGTCCCCATATCCCTGACATCCATGACAGAGCCATGGAGGAGGCTGAGTGCTGCACATGATGTAGGGGCAGAGGGTGGAGGGACTGCAGATCTATCATCAGCTGCTATAACTTCCCCCTATCCCTCAGCATTGGATCAACATGCTGGCTGTGTGTAAGTTGCAGAGCCCCCCTCCCCTCATCCTCCAGGACTCCCCACAATAAGCCAGAATGTGCTACTACCCCAGAGCTGCCACTGCAGACGCTCTTCCTCCAGAGCTGCATGCCTCTCTCCTGAGCTCAGGCTGGAATCCATGCAGGCAGAGGAGCCATCAGGACCTGCTCTCCATCCATCACCTGCCACTCATCCAAGCGCTCAGGTCTCTCACTTGACGCAGTGACGAGCTGCAGCTCTCTTCTCAGGCCGAGTCCAGCCCCTGGATCTGTCTCCATAGGAAGCTGTAGTGGAATGTGTCCTAAGGAGACCTGGACCTAGAGGAGATGCAAGCAGGTAAGTGGCTTCCTCCTCTGCTGCAGTAGATAGATGCTATGCCAGTGTCTGTGCAGAGATCCCTCATCCTCTGTGCAAGAACCAGGAGGGCTCTGCAAGGAGAGAGGGGAGGAGGGGGTTAATTTCCACCCACATCTGTGCCTCCAGATGTGATTAGAGACAGTGTCTGGGAGGGATCCGAGCACTGAGGAGCTCCAGGACAGACTCAAGTCTTAAGGGGTTAATGCAAGATCTACTGGGACTTGCTACCCTGCTCTATGAATAAATGGCCATGGGGGGGGTCTAGTCTGTGAAATAAGACTAGTAAAACTTTAACACATCATTTCTACACCTCTCATGCAGAGCAGAACTGTGCAGATTGTTTATATAGTCGGGACGGGGAGGAATAATTAGCGTTCTTTATAATTTTTTTCTTTCTCCCTGAAGTGGGATCTTTATTGTGTGACTACACTGGTCCCAGCTGACTTTGTGGAGGTGGCGATGTCCTGAGAGGTGGCTCCAGCAGCACCAGCACTGGAGGATAGCTCCCTACTCTCAGCACTAGGGATCGCCCGGAGTCCTGCACACAGAGCAGCACTGGAGCTGTCCAGCACATCTCTTCCTGAAATGCAGCCAGGAGCTTCCCCATCCAGCAGAGCCCTCTGGATCCTAACCAGGTACTTCATTTACTCTTCTGCCTATGACTATATGATGTATAGATTCCCATGCACACCTCCTATAAAACCCAGGCATTACATTACTGCTCATACAATGCATTGACTTGAATGCTTTTAACTGCTCCTCCTGTCTTGTGGCTCAGTCCATTTTGTCAATTGTATTTCTTGAGAGAGTCAGCAGCGGCTCTATATATAGCAAGTGATATTTAGCCACTAGGAGGGTTAATACAACTGTTGCAGTTTTTAGTATCTGCGCATTTTCATTGTCTGATGTGTGATCTTACATGCCTGGAGGCTGGAGAGAGCTCCTATACATTGTTCTGCAGAGCCGGGGCTGATCAGCTATCACTATGCCGCTGACCCGGTCTCGCCGCTCTATAGGGTTTTAGTTTTTATTTTGCACAGATTAAGCTGTTTGCTGATCAGTTTAGAAGTTGTCGAAAATGAGTAATGGCCTTGATTGCCGGAGGGTTCTCTGGAGGATGGAATCTGCCGCCTGCTGATCCTGAATACTAAGCTGAGCCTCATCTTTATTCACCCAAGTTTGGGAATAGGGATGATCAATTTGTATTAACTCCTGACATTGCTAGGTCAGGGCATCATAGGACGTTTAGTATTGGGGCATCATAGGACTTGTAGTATTGGGGCATCATAGGGCATGTAGTATTGGGGCATCATAGGAGGTGTAGTATTGGGACATCATAGGATGTGTAGTATTGGGGCATCAAAGGACGTGTAGTATTGGGACATCATAGGACTTGTAGTATTGGGGCATCATAGGACGTGTAGTATTGGGGCATCATAGGACGTGTAGTATTGGGGCATCATAGGACGTGTAGTATTGGGACATCATAGGACGTGTAGTATTGGGGCATCATAGGACGTGTAGTATTGGGCATCATTTAGGAAGTGTAGTTGTTGTAGTATTGGGGCATCATAGGACTTGTAGTATTGGGGCATCATAGGACGTGTAGTATTGGGGCATCATAGGACTTGTAGTATTGGGGCATCATAGGACGTGTAGTATTGGGGCATCATAGGACGTGTAGTATTGGGGCATCATAGGACGTGTAGTATTGGGGCATCATAGGACTTGTAGTATTGGGGCATCATAGGACGTGTAGTATTGGGGCATCATAGGACGTGTAGTATTGGGGCATCATAGGACGTGTAGTATTGGGGCATCATAGGACGTGTAGTATTGGGGCATCATAGGACTTGTAGTATTGGGGCATCAAGAGACCTTGCAGCTACATAGTACATGAGACAGATCACAAATATGGATTTGCATCATGGTGAGGTCAATTCATTATAGGATATGTAGTAATAGGGCACACTACATACATGAATTATTGGGACATTTTTAGCTATGTTAGCTACTGTATTACTCTACTAGCTATTGCACTTATACAATGTTGCCAAATTCTATGTGCAAATGTATCACATCTCACTACTGTATCCTTATCAATAGTCTGTGGTTTGCCATAAGACAGCATGTATACTCACGTAACGATACAGCACTGCTACATTTGCCCATGAGTTACAGTTACTGCTGACCCACACACATGCAATGGCAATGGCATGGTGAGATGCCCGCGCTTGGCATTACGTCTGGTATAGAGGGACTGATTTACTTGGCAATGCTTTGCTGCAAACTGCTGATGTTACAAGGGGTTGTAAATGTGTAGTATAGTCTGACTAGCTCATGTCATGACTTATTTTACATATATTATACACCTTCTTATGCTCATACCCTATCATAAAGGACATATTTCTATGCACTTAGTAACCACTGGGTCTGGGGGGCTTTGGATGTAGTATCTTACCGCTCAATGTATGCAGAATATTATAGATGTAACAGTAGTATACAGTATATATGTTGTACTTTGGGTATATTTGATACTTCTGATCATAAGTCATCATTGAGATCGGCCAAGTTTTCTTAACACTCCCCTCCCATACATAATCTTGTTCTGTCCCTTTAATAAGTATACCCTGTAGACCCTGGCATGTCACTTTAATAAATTAAATGGAGCATGGCATTGTTGCTTTAACAAATATGCCCAATGAAGCGTCGCCACGCAGACTGTACGGGCTGCAAATTGAATGCAGTGTCACTTTAACAGATTTTATGGACAAGGTGCCGTGTATTTACTCATTAAGGGTGAGATGAGCTGCAGGGGTCATGGTGGTGTCACGGCGGAAGGAGTCATAAGTACCGTCGCAGGGGTAATATTGCCACAAGCAATTTGTGAAAATGAGAAATTGTCGCGCTGATGATCTATTCTAGCGTTCTCCAACCTGTTGCAAAACACAAACTCCCAGCGTCGCCCGACAGCCGCAGATTATCAGTGCAATGAGAAAACATGAGGGAGGGGGGGGTCCAATGGTTTACACTATTGACAATTGTGATTTTTATTTATTTAATGCCTTTTGTCCCATAATGGATATTTATCTGTGTAGTAGAGTTGAGTTTGTCACATCATATATAAGACATGGTGGGACATCATTTTGGAGCAGCCGCAGGTTGGATTTTAAGTTTGGTGAAATTATGTAGCCGTGACCCTAATATCTCTGTAGGGCGATGACATGGAAGAGTCGGTGATGTCAGATATGAGGTCACTAGGGATTCCCCTTAGCGCTAGGAAACCCCCTGATCGATTCATGGAGACTTTGGACAAAGCACTAAGATACGAGAACAACATGGCGACATGCCATAGATATTCATATAGTTATGTATACATGAATATACATTTTTATTAATTATATAATACAAATATTCTTAATATTTCAATTATTTTTATATAATATTATTTTTCCTTTCCACATATGTTTTGGACAATATAAGGGGTGTTCTACTCTATGAGCCAAAGAATAATCCCTATGCATCCACATATCATCATTTTATTCTATCCGTTATCCGTTTATCACAATCATAAGGGGCTCCCTTCCACTTAAAGCCAGACAGGGGACCATCCATAAACATTTTAAGGGAGTCCATTGCTATTAAACCCTATGTGACCAAGTTTCCTTATTTTAAGGGAATTTCTTTCTATGAATCCAAAAGGAAGACCCAATCCATTTATGCATTGCGATTTTAAGGGGGTCCTTTCCCATAGAAGTCCAAATGGAAGATGCTATTTAACAGAGGTCTATGAGCCACGGAGAAGATCCTATCCCCAAAGTATCAGCAGTTTAAAGGGTTTCATCACTCTATGCGCCAGAGGCACGACCCATCCATTTATGCATCACCATTTTAAGGGACACATTTAGCTCTATAAGCCTCTGAAAAGACCTCATCAATCCACATATGAGAATTTTATGGGATCCATACATT
The DNA here is from genome assembly GCA_019512145.1 of Engystomops pustulosus. Taxonomy (NCBI): domain Eukaryota; kingdom Metazoa; phylum Chordata; class Amphibia; order Anura; family Leptodactylidae; genus Engystomops; species Engystomops pustulosus. Next base: position 9,779,653 of record CM033648.1, on the reverse strand, counting down.
TTCTTGAAAAAAATAAAGTAGACCCTATCTATCCACAAGAGGTCTTTTCTTTATGAGCTAGAGAGGAGACCCTATCCACCCAGCAGGGGTCCCTATCCATTTACAAGTGGTCTTTGCTTTATGAGCTAGAGAGGAGACCCTATCCACCGAGCAGGGGGACCCTTTGCATCCATGAGTGGTCCTGGCTTTATGAGTCAGAGTTAGACCCTATTGACCGAGCAGGGGGACCTTATCCATCCACAAGTGGTCTTTGCTTTATGAGCTAGAGAAGAGACCCTATCCACCCAGCAGGGGGACCCTACCCATCTACGAGTGGTCCTTGCTTTATGAGTCAGAGAGTACACACTATCCATCAAGAAAGGATTTCCACTCATGTGTCATTATTTTAAGTGTCCATGTGCCAAAAAGGAGACCCTATCAATCCACGTATAACCATTTTAAATGGCCGTAGTTCTATGAACCAGGCAGAAGACCTTATCCACATATCTATTGATTTTTTAAGGGGGCCCCCAAGTTGCATGAGGCTGAAGCAGAGGCCCTATTCACATATCACTATTAACACGATTAAATGTAATACTACATTCCCCCAGTAGTGGCCACTGTAGTGGGAACTTTCCCCACCACCATGGTATTTGCTGGGGAAGGGGATGGGGGGTTTAAGGAGCCATAAGTATCAGAATAATTGAGTTATTTACTATGAGGACCCTTTAAAATGTTGTTTACCCACTGTTATTATCACAGAGCAGAGCCCAAGCTCAATGACTTTCCCAGCTATTGCTTCGTTTGCAGGAATTATATTCATGGGACTAAGTGTGAGCCCGAAATAGCTCGTCTACAGATGGACCTTACTCTCTGGTGTAGAGACTTTTTGTTTCATTGACTTTTCTTGCAGTTTGGGTTGCGCAGTAGATGTCTGTATCATCCACTTGATGCATTGCAGCCTCAATTATAATGACAGATGCTGCCGGAGTTTCCATTCGAGTAACAGAATTAATGATAGGCGCGGGGAATGAAATCGCTTGCCAATCAGAAAGACCATTGTTTAGTGGCAAATTCACTTGCCAAAGCGTCTTGATTGCATTTTAATGAAGCGAAAATAATATCCCACATGTCCAGGGCAGCAGGACTCATCCCGACATAGAGGACAGGTTAATACCGGGAACACGCAGCATATGATTGTGTCGTCTCTACAGGAGGGAGTCCAACATGTGGCCAAAGATTAATGACCTGGCCTTCCTTGACCACTTGTCCTTGCTATCACCGATTTGTCACGTTGATATCTGCTAATGAATCCGTCTTGGTAGCCATTGTCCGAGATAATTTGGACAATCTGTCGAGATTGGGGACGGGATTCGAATCCCTGATTTTCATTCGTGAGAATATCCCAGGATTCCTGTTTCTCTTTTTTCAGAAAAATGTCACGTCGAGCAGCTCACCACCTGCGCCATCTGAAATAGGGAAGTGATAATTATGCGGAAATACAAGGAACCTTCCACTGGATCTTTTCTTTGCTGAATATCAACCTGTAAAATTAGGTTCCTAGTATCATAGAGAAGAGTTTGTCATTCAGCACAACATATCATGATGGTTGGTCATGATGGTTGGTCATGATGGTCATGATGGTTGGTCAGGATGGTCACGATGGTTGGTCAGGATGGTCAAGATGGTTGGTCATGATGGTCAAGATGGTTGGTCATGATGGTCTTGATGGTTGGTTATGATGGTCATGATGGTTGGTTATGATGGTCATGATGGTTGGTCATGATGGTCTTGATGGTTGGTCATGATAGTCTTGATGGTTGGTCATGATGGTCTTGATGGTTGGTCAGGATGGTCACGATGGTTGGTCAGGATGGTCACGATGGTTGGTCAGGATGGTCACGATGGTTGGTCAGGATGGTCACGATGGTTGGTCATGATGGTCTTGATGGTTGGCAATGATGGTCATAATGGTCGGTCATGAGGGTAAAAGAAAATTGGGCAACCAGCTTCTTTCGAAGTCCAACCCAATACTAACCCACACATCTAAAAGCAAGACTTTGAGGTCTACAAAAAATCTGAAATCTGAAAAGTTTATTTTTATAGGTAGTAAAGGCACATCGGACTCAACTAGTTGAAGTAACGCTCCAGTCCCAGATGGTTCATTGAATAATACCTTGTGCAGGGCCTGAAGGGAGGAGCAGGACTCTAGGATCTAGTAAGGGAATGCAATGAAAATAAGTCCTGCTCCTCCTTTCATGCCTTACACAATGCATTATTCACTGAATTAGCTGTGACTGGAGTGTTCCTTTTAAACAAACATACATGTAGCATTTACTATAATGTATTATAATATACCGTACCTATGGTCCAAGCAAATTCATGAGGGTCTAGGGATCAGGGGGGGCTCAACAACGTGGGGACAGGCAGCCAGTTCTCAGCAGGTTGTGGGAAAAGAAAAGAAAGCAGGATGCAGGAATTTATTTTATGTTTTAAATTGTATCAGCATCTATAGGATGCCAATATAGTTTAAAGGAAATCTTCCATCAGGGTGAAAGATTGTAATCCAATCACACTTACATGCAGGTGTGTGCCCCCTCTGGCAGGATCCACTTCGTTTTTAGCTACTTATGCCCTTGTTTTTATTTAAAAAAAAAATGCATTAAAAATTATGCATTATCCTAAGGGGCTCCAGGCTTAACAGCTGTGGAGCCTCATTTGCATCATTTTTAAAGACTTTTTTTGTAGTAACAGGGGAATAAGCAGCTAAAAGAAGAGCAGATCCTGCCAGAGGGGGCACACACCAGTATGTCACTGTGCTGGGTTTACAATCCTTCATCCTGGTGGTAGATTTCCTTTAAATCTCTGTCAAAGAAGGGAACAATAGACTTCCTGCTCTGCCAATAGTAGATGAATTGTACTTTAGATATTAGACTTTGCTGGGGGCCTAAATCAGACTCTACCCCTGCTTACAAACAACATATTTATTAACTCTCTGTGCCTTCAAAGTAGGGTGTCAAAGATGCATTAGGGGGCCATGACAAGGATTTCAGTCCTGCTTCCAGTTTGTGACCTGACACTGATATTGACGCTGAGTGGGATCAGCTATTTTGGTTGGGAACATCTCAATTTTTCACATAAACCGTTTCGAAGGCATTAAATGACGTCTAATAGGTTCTGCACGCCGCCATAAAAGAAATGATGCTCGGTGTGTGAGGAGTCAGACTGCCGTCTGCACCCCGCTCTCATTCAGAATTATTCCTCGCTTTACGTGACTCAATGACATTGTACGAGACATTCGCGCGAATATATCCCTCCGTAGAGTTCCATATTGAAAAGTTTTGAGCACTCATACCGGGCTGATGAATGGAGCAGCACATGCAGAGCTGCCCGACGCACACGCTACTCCGGGTGCCTCGGATTATTCTACATCTACCAGCTCAGAAAACCGCCTTGTTAACCATACGAACATAGCAGAGATTCCAGATGCAAGGTATGTCATCGACTTCCAGGGAGAGAAAATTACACAGCTTCGTGGCAGACGTTGGGCCAACAGTCATTGATAAAACGGCTCTTGAGGGCAGCAGCCAAACGGATTGAGGACGCGGGCTAAGCCCTCGCTAGTCTATGTAAATGAGCTATTGCTATGAAAGGGTGGCGGTCAGGTCTGAGAAACTGTGCCATACAGAGCGAATGTAAATATCGGCAGGCGGAAAAAGCTTCGAGGGCACTGGCAAGGATCGGTAACAAGGACCTGGATGGGAAGCTGGGCATAGAAATGACAAAATGACTGGGCTATAAACACAAATACAGCAGTAATTCTGGTTGCTCTCCAAGACTAGGAAAAAGGCTTCTAAACTCCAGGGCCTGAAAGGGGTTGGCCGCTGTTCTTCACGTTTCTGTAAAGTGTGGTGGATATTAGGTAGTTTACAATTAAGTTCCTAATTACAAGTTCCATATCGCTTGTTTTGAAAGGTGAACTAAGCCCAGTTAAGAAAGTCATGTGATGGAGGGTCATGTGATCTCTGTCTATGAGCAATGTGCCTGCCAGGACCTTATCAGAGTGTCATGAATTTAAGTTAAAGGGTTGGCCACTACCTTATGTTTTTTGTAATGTGTGTGAGTAGAGGTGTGGGATATTGGTAATTTATAGAGAGGCCGAGTACTAAATGCTTGAGTGCTCTTATTCGAGACAACTTTCCCGATGCTCGAGTGCTCGTCTCGAGTAACGAGCCCCATTGAAGTCAATGGGAGACGTCGAGATTTTTCACTGAAGAACACATGAAAGAACACAGTGAGAACACATTGCAGATGTTCCGTACATCTGCTAACTTATCCGCAGACACCCGTGCAGGACACATGTTCGGCATGCATGTCTTCCATAAGTTAACCGATGTCGGAACATTGCAATGTGTTCTTCACTGTGTTCTTTCACTTAAATGACCTGTGGTCACTGTGTTCACGGTTTTCATTGTATTCTGCAAAGTCTTTTCTTAATAAAATGTCGATCTCGAGCAGGGGAAATACTCATCGAGCAATGAGCCGTTTCAAGTACCCTAATACTCGAACAAGCATAAGAGCACCTTATGTGTAGGGCACCATCAGTTAGGGACAGGGGTCAGCTTGGGTTCTCCGACCAAACATAGCAAGAGTGATGTCCTATGTGATCTGGGCCCTGTTGTGGTTTGCCGTTGCCCTTGGTAAGTATAAACCACAGCAAACATGGAACAAACCAAAAACCCTATGATCTTGGAGATCTTTGGAAAGTTATGAAGCCATCACTTTGGTCTTTGTGAAACCCTTTATCCATGCTCATTGCCGATCGAACTCAACAAGAACATCTTAGAAACTTTCATTGGTCCATTTACACAATGTTGAAGGTACAATATGCTTTGTCTTAAACACTGGTCAACCACCAATGGCCAACAAGGTGAGTGGGGCTTCCAATGTGTAGCTGGAAAGTGCATCCATACACTAAATTTCTAGAATATTGAACCAATACATTATGAATGACATAAATCTGAAGAGTGCACTACAACAAACCTGTTATAGTTCCTGATCCATATCTACGAGACAATCCTTCCCTTCCCGGTTTCTGACTGGTCTATCTTTTGTTCGTATTAGCCCTTGCCACACATATTATGTGTAATGACTATCCAACGGTCCTTCATTATAGGCTCCATACATCCTGAAGATGTCTTAAAACGACATAAAGGCTGGGGAAAGTACAATGAGTTTCCATGACAACCATAGTCAATGTATGCGTGGTACTGTAAGCTATAGTTGCCGAGGCACGTTATTTGGCATTGAAGGGGCTTGTATGGAGGAAAAACAATAGCACTGATTGCTTTGCTGCAATGAAGTCAGTTTCATCTCATCTTCATCAAAGATTTGTTCCATGGATCTCTTAACCCATGAGATGGAAAATCTTTGTAGATAGAAGGGGGAGGATAAGGGCTCAGCACAATGGCTGTATAAACCTGTCATATGGCGCCGTAGAAGTTCTACCTATTAAGACTTAGGTCATCCAAAATTTTGCATTTCTCGTGTTCATCTTAAGAATCCCTCTAGGAGAAGCAATATAATCCGAATCTCGGGATTATTGCGTCGAGAGAGAACCATAGCTGGGGCGTTAGTTTAGCTCCACTAGAGCAATATATTCTATCCCTAATACATGAACTATACTCTTCCCAATGATCAGAGATATGGTTGATTGCTGGAAGGAGAAGTTCTGGTCATCATTTAAGTTAGTGTTCTATCTGCAGGCAGAATGTTATAGAGCAGGAGGAGTCAGCAGATGTACATAGTGTCCTATCTACAGGCAGCATGTTGATAGAGCAGGAGGAGGGAAGCAGATTGTACATAGTGCTCTATCTGCAGGCAGAATGTATAGAGCAGGAGGAGCTCAGCAGATTGTACCTAGTGTCCTATCTACAGCAGCATGTTTAGAGCAGGAGGAGCTGAGTGATTATAAATAGTGTCCTCTTGTGACAGAGAGCAGGAGGAGCTGAGTAGATTATAAAAGTGTCTATCTGCAGGCAGCAGTTTTAGAGCGGAGGAGACTGAGTAGATTATACATGTGCTATCTGCAGGCCAACATGTATAGAGCAGAGAAGTGAGCAGATTGTACATAGTGTCCATCTGCAGACAGCATGTTATAGAGCAGGAGGAGCTAAGAGATGATAACATAGGGTCCTATCTGCAGGTAGCATGTTATAGAGCAGGATGAGCTGTGCTGATTGTACATATTGTCGTCTCTGTAGGCAGCATGTTATAGAGCATCAGGAGCTGAGCAGATTTTACATAGTGTTCTACCCACAGGCAGCATGTTATAGAGCAGGAGGAGCTGAGTAGATTATAAATAGTGTCTTCCTTGGCGGGCAGCATTTATAGAGCAGGAGGGAGTAGTAGATTATTAAATAGTGTCCTTCTGCAGGCAGCAGTTATAGAGCAGGAGGAGCTGAGTAGAGTATAAATAGTGTCCATCTGCAGCAGCATGTTATAGAGCAGGAGTAGCTGAGTAGTTATATATAGTGTCTATTGCAGGCAGCATGTTATAGAGCAGAGGAGCTGAGTAGATTAAATGTGTCCTATCTGCAGGCCGCAGGATATAGACAGGAGTAGCTGAGTAGATTACAAATAGTGTCCTATCTGCAGGCAGCATGTATAGAGCAGGAGGAGCTGGGTAGACTATACATAGTGTCCTAACTGCAGGCAGCATGTATAGAGCAGGAAGAGCTGAGCCGATTGTACATAGTGTCCTATTTGAGGCAGCATTATAGAGCAGGAAGAGCTGAGCAGCGAATATACATAGTGTTCTCTGCAGGCAGCATGTTATAGAGAGTATGAGCTGTGATGATTCATAGTGTCGTCTCTGGAGGCAGCATGTTATAGAGCTCAGGAGCTGAGCAGATTTACATAGTGTTCTACCCGCAGGCAGCATGTTATAGAGCAGGAGGAGCGGAGTAGATTTACATAGTGTCCTTATCTGCAGGCAGCAGTTATGGGCAGGAGGAGCTGAGTATATAAAATAGGTCCTATGCAGGCAGCAGTTATAGAGCAGGAGGAGTGAGTAGATTATACATGGTGTCCTATCTGCAGGCAGCATGTTATAGCGCAGGAGTAGCTGAGTAGATTATAATAGTGTCCTCTGCAGGCAGCATGTATAGAGCAGGAGGAGCTGGGTAGACTCATACATAGTGTCCTATCTGCAGGCAGCATGTTATAGAGCAGGAGAGCTGAGCAGATTGTACATAGTGTCCTATCTGCAGGCAGCAGATGTTATAGAGCAGAAGAGCTGAGCAGAATATACATGTGTCTTCCTGCAGGAGCATGTTATACAGCAGGAGAAGATGGCAGATTGTACATAGTGTCCTATCGGCAGGGCAGTTATAGAGCAGGAAGAGCTGAGCAGAATATACATAGTGTCTCTCTGCAGGCAGCATGTTATACAGACAGGAGGAGATGAGCAGACTGTAATAGTGTCCTATCTGCAGCAGCATGTATAGAGCAGGAGGAGCTGGACAGAATATACATCGTGTCTTCTCTGCAGGCAGCATGTTATACAGAGGGGTGTGCAGATTGTAAATAACAGAAGAATAAATGGCGTACATGAACTTTTATCTTAAAATTACCTTTTCACTTTAAGTAGCGGTGGAAAAACTCTCTAAACCCTAACACACATTTTATGATCCTCATCAGTAGTCAGGTCTCCATACCTTGCCAACAAGATACACACATCCTGGCTATCTTCCGGCAGGGATACTCTATGATATGATATTTATTTGTGCTGCACTTATTATGTTGCAATTATTGGCAGTCTAACAATTGACAAGAGCCAGCGGGGCTGGATCGTCATCACGGCGACGCATCTCCCCGTCACGAGACAATAGGCTGATTGGTTTGGTAAAATGACATTGTCTCTTTTGTAAAGTGGGGATTTATTCTCTATAAATAAAGAGATACGGAATAGGGGGGGTTCCAGATCTAATGACTCTCATTGATGTCATCTGCCGGTGGAGATCCAAACGTCAACAGACGAGGCTCAATTCTCCCAACGAGAGAGATACATGATTTTTATTAAAACCTTGCAGATGCACCTTCTCTTGGCTTTCGCCAACAATCTACCCAACAAACGGGAACAGCGAGCGAGTGTCAGCGCGGGCGACATTATTATGTGCTCGGGGTATTCTGCAGGACACAAATGAAATGCATTTATAGCGGGTCTATGGGCGGGCGAATCGCAGAAATAAACAAAAATAGGTATAAAAAAAAATTATTATGATTATCTGAGTTACTTAAGGGACGGGGTCGATCCAGGGTCCAATAGAATAAACATATGTGGTTTTGAAGTATCTGAATATAACTAGTCTTTATGTTTTGACTGCATTCACACTAGTATGGGAATTCCGGCTCTTCTAGTGAGCTGGCTCATAAGGCTCTGCTCACTAAGAAGAGCCGGTCTCCCTATTAAGTATATCTAGGGAGCCACAGGCCAGTAGTCACCCCACACCATTCCACTTTAACCCAATTTTCAGGTTAAAGGGATGTGGTGAACAGTTTATGGGCGAACAACCATCACTAATTCGCACCACCCTTCTACGTCTAGCGGATTCCCGATTGTAATATATCGGGGTCTAGGATGTACCCAGTGTATGCACATAAAAGGGATGCATGTCGTCCTATTCCCCTCTCAAATGGAGGTGGGAGGAGTGAACAGAGTCAGAAGCCGGTGTGATGGCTGCTGCTAGGTTTAGGTGTTCCCCCAGTGATATCACTGTCTATGGGGCTCCCCTGTTGAGTGGTGTATACATTTATCGAGGGCCAGGGATGGTGCAATACGTTGCATCCGTCCCCCATAGCGCTTCTCAGCAGGAGGGAGCAGTAGGAAAAAACAAAAACTTGCTGCATCCCACACTTTTACAGTGTATGGTATATAGTGTGCACACTTTCTTCCGGACATGTCTATGGATACTCTAGAGTATACACCCAGAGATTCCTGACCTATACGCGGGCTATAGCAAAAACTAATGGACCTTGCCTTAAAGGGTCTGTCCACTTTCAGCACATAACAGCAGATAACTGATATGGTTTGTGTAATGAAAAATTATACAATTTTCCAATACATTTTCTGTATCAATTCCTTGGAGTACTAGATCTATGCTTGCTGTTATCATATAGGAAGTCATTGTTTGCATTCCAAGTTGCAGTACAGAATTGACCATGTTCACAAGGTGCACGGCTCCATTAGTATCATATCAAGTAATCAGAGCGTTGCGATTTAACGAGGCCTTGCATTGTGGACCATGGTCATACAGGTGACGCTCGTTAGTATACAAAAGAGTAATCAGAGCTGTGTTGCATAACGAGCCGTGCACCTGTTGTGACCATGGTCACACAGGTGCACGGCCATTAGTATCATAGCGGAGTAATCAGAGCTGTGTGCTATAACCAGCTGTGACCAGTGGTGACAATGGTCACCACAGGTGCACGGCATCATGGTATCATAGCGAGAATCAGAGTGTTGTACTATAACGAGCCGTGCAACCTGTGTGACCATGGTCAGATTTATGTCCACTGAAAATATACAATGAAGCTTCTATAGCAGGACAGCAGCAGAGAATCTAGAAAGCAAGAGGAATTGATCAGAAAGTATATTGGTAAATTGTATCATTTTTCATCATACAAACAAGGATATAATTAGCTGAAGTGAGAACACCCCCTTAAATCTTAGAATGGCACCAATGACCTATGTAATAAACGGGTCAAGTATAAATTGAGTCCATCCCCGTGCTTTATTGGTGGACCAGGAAGCCCCCGACCTGTGGACCCCCTATGCAGTAGGAAGACCCACATGGTCGTGGAGGAGAATACACAGGACCACAGGCCTGTAAACGACATTCGGTGTATGGCTTGTTTCTTTCTTTACTGATATTGAATGCATAAATTGCTTGAAATATGATTTACATTAGCATGTGTGCCGGCGTGGACGTATTGATGGTTTGCTCTGCCCTTGGCGATAACGAGTGACTAATGAATAAATGATTGGCACCGCCACATGCTCACATCGGACGGGCCAAACATCAGCAGCATCTCCTCTCCTCCTCGGATTCTCAACGCTTCACTGCTAGTCTCCTACACTGCACCTCCTGCTGCTGCCGGAGACGCCCGGTGTGTCTGGAACTCTAAAGAAGTTTTTGCTACATGAGTTAACCCTTTGTGTCTCAATACCAGACATTCTATTGTGCTTGAATAATGAACCTAAATAGTGGATGCTAAACCGATGGGGTCATTATGAAGGTGGGTCAAATGTCCCAGGACTCTCTTTTATTTCCGAAATTGACGGCTTCGATGCCCAGTAAGTAATGTGTGAGGGTCTATGTTTGAGGCTATGTCTGGAATGTACATTTTGTAAGCCGCCATATTGGATTAAGGGCCAGTTTTTCCTTGGAAGGTGGTTTGTATCACATCAAAGAAGACCAGAATTGTCTCCATTGACATTGATACAGATCTATATCCTGGGGGATGTAGCTCATAATGGATCCATTATATATGTGTTCATAGATGCATGTAGATCCTGGTGGACTGGTATAAATCACAAAGAGAGGCAGATCTTGATGGACTTTATACCATGACAGATCATGACAGATCTTAAGTTCAAATTATAAGTCATCCTGAGACATGGTTCCTGATGGACCTATAATGAGCCAGTAGGGGGCATGTATCTTAAAGGATGCATTATAAGTCAATGGGTTCAAGAGATACCGATGGAACCCAAAGGACCATAAGGCCAGTTGTGGATTATAGGGGCAGACAGTAATCTTGCTATCAGTTATGGATCGTAGGCACAGAACACAACAATACAATGGGAATTTGGTTTTACCTTACTGTTTCGTTCAGTCTACATCATGTCCAACCCCCGTAATGACTATTATATAGAATTATATATATAGGGTTATAGGGGTCTTTTGTTCCAGACAACAGACCTTAAATGCAAAACATAAAAAACGGCTCAGATCCAAAACCATATCATCTCACATCCAGGACATGAGTGTTTGGGGCTTCGGTCCAATCATCGAGAGATATAATTCATCTCTATCATGTTGTCAACTCCCGTAATAAGTCACCATTCACATCTGAAACTGTGCTCCTCTCTCTCTCCTATTGAGACCATTTACGGTATATAGAAACCCATCTGCAACGCTGGAATCCATTTATATGATCATCTTTATTCACTGCAATCTCCTAAATAATTAAAATAGAGCAAATAGGCAACGAGGATCATGGAACCGACAGACCGGGGGGTTAGCCTCCCTGCCGAATAGAACATCCAAAAGTGGATCTTAAGAGGTCATTACAGAGAGGACTGTGTCAACACACCTTATAGGTGTCTTAGAGGACAGTTTTCAAAACCCGCTTCTGTCTTGTACCACTCCGACTGGGAAATCCTGTTGATATGGAAATTGAAATTCTGATTAAGACCTGTTTTATGGGGGGAAGTGGTGAAGTGGCACAGAACAGGGCCTGGAGCTGGGAAGGCAGGACCCCTTATGAGCATTCATGCTGGTAGTCAATGTATGTTCTATTGAGCAAACGTGAGCGTGCATAACTTGTATTCTGAAGGCTGCATCTGTTTCGGGAATGGGGGGGGTAGGGGGGGGTTATAAGGACAGAGATCTCCGAGAGCTCATTGTAGACATTAGTCCACATCCATGGCACATATGGATGTATTCAGACATTGCATTTAGAAAAAAATCATTGACATTTCTTTAAATTGGACACAATCATTCCCAGAAAGGTATTACCGATAAGGATCTGCGCTCGACTATAGAAACCAAGAAGACACAGAATGATAAATAGCCCATGATACGTGGGGGACTTTACAATATGGAAATTTTATATCAGATTTATCTCCGCATAGAGAAATGGGTAATAGAATTCAAATTACTTAACGCTTATTATAGTATTGAAAATACACTAAACGTTCTCAGATGCTGATGTTCCAATAAAAAAAAAAATCCTAATGGGCGCAGATTGCTTTACATCATAATTGAACCAAATACTAATAGAGTCATTATTGAGGTTGGATTAAAAGTGATTAAAAGAACAGATCTTTAACCATTGGGGATCAGGGCCGCCATCAGGAGGGGTATAGTGTGACTGTGTTCAGGAGGCCCGAGAGGAGAAGGGGCCCAAATCACAGAAAACCTACATGTGCACACAGAGCGGATTTTCATTCTGTGTTGTGCCCACAAAATTTTCCAGTCAGGGGCCCAAAACTTCCTAGTGGCGGTTTGTTGGGGTAATCTCATAAATATCTGGGGCTGAGTTCAATTCAAGTAATATTAACTGTGTTATGTTAAGTGCCCTGTATTAGAATCACCGAGCTTGGAAATATTCATTTTCTATAATTTGATGTAAAATTTGCCAGGTCTCAATGAAGCATGTGAGTCCTGCTTCCCCCGCCCACACACAGTGATTGGAAAACAGTCTGACCAATCACGTGTGTGGGCGGGGGAAGCCGGACTCACAGGCTTCTTATCAAGTCCTGGAAATTTTGCATGAAATACTGGATCAATGATAGAAACATATATTTCCGAGCTCGGTGATTTCTGCTCTATCCAATGCTGCTCTCAAACACATCACTTTAAACATGATACAATTTTACTAGCTAAACATTGACTTTATGAAGCAATTACTATAAATCCACCAAGTCCGCCACAGAGTCTACACATTACTTAGGCCCTAATGGGCTCATACATAACTTTAATGTTTCAGTGTATGTCTTGGATCATTGCTGGGGGAATATCTAGGCGTGTTATGATGATCACTCAGAGCGGTGCTTTCTTTTCACTGGTCAGCTCATATAACGATGCGGCCGCTGACCTGTCACTGCCAAGAATGAATGCAGGGAATTAATGGTGGTTGCAGGTTTTGAGCTAGACTACTGACCATCTTATAGGCATTTTTTCGGAGACTAAAGCTTAGGATTATGATCATCAATATTTGATCGGTGGGGTCCAAGACCTGGCACCCCTAAACAAGCGTGCAAAAGGCTCTGGTAAGTGATGCGTATGTTTCCGCAGCCTGTAAAGTCACTTTTATTAGTCAGATGACCATGTCGGCTCCAGGTTTCAGTAGGCCCTCGGCAACAGAACCTCAATGGGCCCCATTGCAGTGAACTCATGTGGCTGCATTAAAAATTCAGAAACTAAAACAGTTCTCTGTTCCCTAAAATATTCCCTAGTTTATCATTCCAAACAGCCCCCTCATGGTTATTTGTATAAGCCCCCCTCTCAACCTATAGATTCATTAAAACACCCCACAACCCATGGATTCCTTATATACAGCCTCTATGTGAGCCCCCCCAGCAGCTGGGCCCAACACTTGCCAGGTATGCCCACGCTAGCCGGCCCTAAGGGGAATAGGAATGTCTGCAATACCAAACATAGACTATACAATATACAAGTCTAAGGTAATGGAGTGAATACACTCATCTCCTTAGACAGCTGATTCATGGGGGGTGTCAATCAGATACTGATGATTTATCCTCAGGATAGGGTTGGGTGGGTCAGATGCTTGAGTAGATGCTTGAGTAGTCCACTTGATACTAAGAATTTGTTAATTCAATAGTATCTGCGTCTTTAAAGCATGGTTTATGTTATGAAAACTGCACAGACTACCACTCCAAGGTCCCATCATCACACTTATGCATCATATTTTATTGCTGAACAAACCCTTAAATCTGAAACTACATTAAAATAAATGAATAAATGAATTAAGTGTAACACATAACAGGTGTTAAGCATGTTTGAGGAAGGTAAATGCTGCTGACAGACACCTATGAACAGGACCACCAATAGGAAGTTACGGGGCCCCTAACTGGCCATATTTGTGGACCCCCACAGAATAATCATCACAGGTGTACACAATGGGGGTCATTTACTAAGGGCCCGATTCGCGTTTTCCCGACGTGTTACCCGAATATTTCCGATTTGCGCCGCTTGTACATGAATTGCCCGGGTTTTGGCGGCGACGCGATGGATTGTGGCGCATCGGGGCCGGCATGGCGCGACGAAGAATCGGGGGGGCGTGGCCGAACGAAAGCCCGAAGTATTCGGAAAAAACCGCGCATTTAAAAACCGAAAATGTGTCGCTTGGGGAGCGCTCACCTTCACCTTCTATGGGATGGTGCATTCCGGGCGTTAAGATTATTTTCGGCGCTGCAGCGCCACCTGGTGGACGGCGAGGAGGAACACCATCTTAAATCCCGTCCGGACCCGAATCCTGTGCAGAGAAAGCGCGCTGGATCGCGAATGGGCGGGTGGAAGAGAAATGTGCCCCAATGAGTTCCCTGCACCTGGAAAGGAGAAAGTTTTTCTGTGATTAGGGCCCCTTCTCTCCTTAGGGCCCCCAGACACAGTCACACTAAACCCCCCCTGCTGCGGCCCTGGAATGGACGTGATGCAAGCAACTCTTTTTATCAACATAAGGGACGCCTGACTACAAACCTTTTAATACTTAGAAATAACTAACATAAATAAGTTTGTCCTATATCCCGTCCTTATACATGCGAATACTAGCGACCGATAGAGTAAAGCATCGCCAGAAAACATCCGAAAAAAATAGACCTCCACTCAGGAATAAAGGTTTTACCACTCGAGTCCCTCTTGTGTTTCTCCTGATGGATTAGTCCCCGGCCCCTCCTTACTGTACAATACTATTACTGCCATTAAGAATTTTCCCACTTGTTAAAGTGACTATTAGAAACGAAGGGAGATGAGGTAATTATATCGATTGGCGATGAATGAAATAATATAGATAACATAATCATTGGATGGATGTAAAAGCAATAACCAACAAGATACAATGTAACAGTGAGGAAAAATAAAACAGTGTGATGGTCCTAACATTGTGGCCTGTGTAAGTACGTGGACTGTCACTGATGTAGCAGAGCTGGGTGTGTGATTTTGGGTTCCTTCAATAGAAATGATTGGTGGTGGCACTGGGCAAAATGAAAAAATTTTGGGGGCCCCGTCCAAGTAGGCTACCAGATACGACCAGAAACACACAGTTTGGGCTGCTAATTGTGAATGTGTTAGAAGAGTAACTCAATGATGTTGTAGAACCCCCCTCCCCCGGCCAACCTAATTTGGGTTTGTATTCTCCTGCTCAAGATATTTGCGCCTAATGTACAAAATAAACGTTGATTTGAAGCCTACATGGGTGCCAATAATTGCGCAAAAACACGCCAGTCCGACCCTGCTAGGAATGGCAAAAAACCTTTATTTGACAAAGAAAACTGAGGCCAAAAAAGGACCTCAAAAAAAAAAGGCTCAAAAAAGAGATCAGCAGGAAGGGGAAGAAAAAAATAGATAAATGACCCCCATAAGATTTCGATGTGCGGTTAGTAGAGGTGGGTGGGTAGAGGGATTAGTTAGAGTGATAGATACAGTGATTTTTAAATTGGTTTTTCCCATTATATTTGCAAAACGTTATGAGAAAGTAAGTAAGGCTTCCTATGCTACAGAGCTTGACAGTTAGAAGCAGTTTTTTTGGATGGCGAACATTTTAGAGTCCAAGTGCCCAAACTAAAAACGAAAGCCACATATTTTGTACATATTGGCGTCCTGAAGTACACAGGTACAGTAGCAAGATCGAGAAATTTGGAGTATTATTGTAGATTCCTCTAAGGTCCCCTTGACAGGAGAATCGCAGGGCCCGTCCACTCTCCTTGACTCCTCCTGTATTCAAGTCACTTTAAATAGGCTGAAAATGGCACGGCTGGGCTGCCGAGACTGCAGGAGTAGTCCTGAATGGTGACCTTTGTGTGGTTGGTGATGGCCGGGTGACCACAGAGCAGGGACGAGTGCCACCTTGGCACCGTGCCCTAGGTCGACACACATAGTCTTAGAGGGATAATAGGATACAGTTGCTTTGGCCAATAAAGCTTCTTTGAATTGAATTGAACAAACATAATAGAACTTATATAGATAGATTCATAAATAAATAATATTAGATTACTAAGGTAGAGATGTGTAGTGTTGGGTTAGAAAAAAGCTGATGTTAGATGGGAAGAAGATATGAGATAGATAGATATGAGAGAGGATAGACAGGTATATAATTATATATATATATTATATATATATTTATATATTCTATGATAACACGGAGATAGAGAGAGGATAGATAGATGGAGATGATTACCTGTTAGAGCGAGGAATGAGATGGCTGGTACTAGATAGGAATGATTGCATGATTAAGATCTATAGATGATGTGATAAGATATAGATGGAGTATAGTTTAGTACAAATACCTTTATACCTGTGTGAATTAAAAGAGATGATAGTGTAAATAGAAGATTAGATATGTGATTGATCGATTTTTGATAGATATATATGTGACTGATCGCTAGCTCGATAGGGGTGATAGAGGAGAGGCGATATGAGATATATACACATATAGAAAGATAATTGGATACATAGAAATGATGAATTGATTTAAGACTTATGATTGAGAAATAGAATAGATGATAGCTAATAGATGGATGGATTAATAGGACAGTACAGATACATGTATAACATGTGATAAAATAGAAGATAGATATGAGGATCGTTAAATAGAAAACATATTTGTAGATTGATACAGTGGATACGAACATATATTGAGATAGATGGATATGAGAATATAGACACATGATAGACCATGAGAAGTGTTTTCTGATCCATATTGGGGGTCCTACGACAGGTAGTGGTTTGTATTGTGGGGATATGGACACTACCGACGGGCTATAATAAGGGTGCTGGGGTTGTAGAGGGGTGGTAGGGGGTTAGAAGCGAGGCTGAATGTGTGGGATCAGTCCTGGGAACTTTAGGTATCCATTGACCTTGACTGCAAAGCGCAGCAGCACCTAGAAGAAGGGGTCCAGTTGTCGCTGCGGCTCCGCAGACAGTGAACCTTGGGGGCTCTGGTTTTTAGGAGGACATCTCTAGTTACCCTGCAGTCGTATCCACATGAATACTTACTTACTGTTGCTTAGATGAGTTCACTTGATAACCGTTTCATCTTGCTTGAACTAATTCATTTCCCACTCAAATTAATTATCAATCTTCTTAGAGAGGGCCGCGTGCTAGTGACTTTAATTAAATTTAACGGAAAATCCTGTATCTTATATTAATGAGCGTTTTTTTTGGAAGTGAATCTCCAACATTGCATTGCATCTCCATTTGATTAAGCAAATTTTTTAGTGACAAAGTTTCCACTTTTTTTTTAAATCCTTGCTTCATGGGTTCACATCACAATAACTTTCTACCTGCAAGCCACCACTAGAAGGAGCATAAGGAGCTAACTTTCTTGTTTAATGGCGAGCAAGAAGAAATCATTGCACTTGCTCCCCAACTCGTGTAGAATTTATAATAACTGGTTTTACCACCACTGGATTTGAGCTTTTGTAAATGAAATTCCAACACAATAATATATAGAGACTATCATTATGCTAATATATCTGCTTGATTTTAATCTAGTTTAATGCTGAGGCATAGATATTTACTTGATTCGGTGTTCCACATGCTATTCCATCTCGGCATGTTGTACATAAAGGTTTCATGTTATCAGGGCCAATCCTGGAGTTGTAGTCCCGCACCATACTTGGAGCGTCCACAGTTATATCGGAATACATTTCTGGTGATAATTGTCCCTGGCATCTGGGAAACTATTATTCGGGGGAAGTCATCTTAAACTACTAATTCTACTATATCTATCTGTCGATATTTCAATGTAAGTAAAGTTAATGACCATTTATGCATCACTTTATGATCAAATGCGAAACTTATTTTGAATCGACAAGTGCTGTTTAAGTAGCAGCTTTATAGGATGATAGATTGAATAAACTTTACTCCAATATGCAAATAGAAAACCCTGCGATGTTATGTTCTCACATAGGGATTCATTTAGGAATAGGATGAGGCAGCCGTGAGCTGTGGCAGAGACGAGAAGGGAGTCCGGTAGGTTGGGGAAGACAGGGTGGAGAAGAGGATGGTGGGGGGAAAGTCAGAGTCACACATGTGGTGTGGAAGTGAATAGAAAAGTAAAAGTTAGGAGTGAGTTTATAAAAACCTAATAGGCAGGAGGGAATGCAAAATAGTTGTGGATTGACAAGAAAGGGGAGATTTATGGTGCGTAGTGGTACTAAACTATAGGGGTTGGTGAGTGTAAGTGGTGTGGAAGACCGCTTAGAAAACTCAGGTTAAAGTATATAAGATATATGGAATGGGCGTGAATGAATACACTTATATAGGAGATGAAAGGAAGAGAAGCAACAAAGTGAGAGCGAGTGCGGAGAAAGATACTTATACTGGTGGTTTGTGGATAACAGAAGGGAATGGAAAACCACTGAGTAGATGAAAACCCAACGGTAAAAGACTTGACTAGGAATGGGAGAACCTAAGATTGAAAAGAGTGTAAGATAGAGGGCGGTTGGAGATATAAGAGGAAGGGAAGAGGAAAGACAGAGTGTTAGGAGGAGAAGCGAAAAAAAAACAAGGCTTTGCTGGTATGTTAAAAGAGTATGTAACAAAGTATGTTAATATTAAGGAGTAAGAAAGTGTGAGAAATGGAGAAGTGATAAGAGAAGAAGGAGAAAGAAGGAAAAAGAAAGAAGGGGATTAAAGACAAGTAAGGACAGCAGAGGGATGAAAGGAGGGATGAGAAATGTGAGGGATAGAGAATGGATGAAGAAAAAAGGGAAATAGCAAAATTCATACAGAAAACATGAGAAGGGAAATATAGAGAAAAATCAGTTGTAAAGTAGGAGAAATGTTGAGGGAGGGATAGATGAGAAACGAGAAAAGAGACAGAAGAGGAACATGAGGCAAAGAGATGTAGGGTGGATATATCTAAAAAAGAGAAAAAAAGGTTTAAAGGAAAGAATATGATCAAAAATCTAGGTAAAAAGATTGAGTGTTGGAGCTAGAGGCTATGCTATCGGAACCTTTAGAGACAAGAGACTGTAAAAAGAGCACTCGTCTCCGACCACCCCCCTCTCAGAAGAGACGCTGACATTGGACCTTCTCAGATGTATAATATAGTAACTGTTGGTGGCAAGTAAAAAAAGAAAGGAGGAGAAATAATGGAGGAGAAAACGATAGCGACAGACCTCTGATGTTCACGAGCAGCGTCATGACTGACGGACGAGGGCTCAGACGATGAGCAGAAGGTTGCGAGAGAAAGTAAATGTGCATAGACATGGGATGGTATTGAAAGAGGAAAGGAACTTAATGTAGTGATTGTAAGAAGGAAGAAAGAATATAAAGGACAAGACAGAGTTAATAAGAGGCAGAATGTGAAAAGGAAGAGGGAAGAGTAGAGAAGAAGAGGGGAGAGAGAGAGCAATAATATACGTGACGTTGTTAAGAAAAAAGAGAAAAAGAAGGAAATAGAAGAGGAAAAATCTAAGAAACGATAGGAAAAAGGGTAGTGCGTCAGTTTTGCTTCACAGAGATAAGGTTTGAAAGAGAGGGGAGAGAGAAAGACGACGGAGAAGGGAACATATGGATAGGGAGAGAGAGAACAGAGGGATAGTATATGGGCACGTAGCTGAGTGCAAGTATCATCCCCATCCAGTGCCAGACACAGAAGGGGAATGAATGAATAGTGTAAATATAAGAAAATTCAGACACTGAGCAGCAAAGAGTTAAGGTCTTACAGTCCCCATCTCCCTGACATTCCATGACAGAGCCATGGCGGAGCTGAGTGCTGGCACATGTGTGTAGGGCGGCAGGGAGTGAGGGAACTGACATGATCTATCATACAGACTGCTATAAACTTCCCCCTATCCATCCGCATTGGATCAACATGCTGGCGTGTGTGTAAGTTGCAGAGCCACCCCTCCCCTCATCCTCCAGTACTCTCCCCACAATAAGCCAGCAATGTGCGTACTACCCAGAGCTGACCACTGCAGACGCTCTTCACTCCAGAGCGCATGCCTCCTCCTGGAGCTCAGTGCTGGAAATTCCAGTGCGGCAGAGGGGAGCATCAGACCTGCCCTCCATCCATCACCTGGCCACTCATCCAAGAGCTCAGGTCTCTCACTTAGCAGCCACCATGGTGACGATGCTGCAGCTCTCTTTCTCAGCCGAGTCCAGCCCCTGGACTGTTCCATAGGAGAGCTGTAGTGGAAATGTGTCCCTAAGGTAGACCGGACCCAGCGAGGATTGCAACAGGTAAGGCTCTTCCGGCTTCCTCCTCTGGCTGTGCAGTGATAGTAACATGCTATGCTCAGTGTCTGTGCAGAGATCACCCTCACCTCTGTGCAACAGGAGCGATGGGCTCGCAAGGAGATAGGGGGGAGGTAGGGGGGGGGGTTAATTTCCACCCACATATTGTGACTCCCAGATGTGATTAGAGGACAGTGTCTCTGAGAGGGATCGAGCACTGAGGAGCTCCAGGGACAGACTCAAGTCTTATGGGTTATCTGCAAGATTTACCTGGGACTTGCTACCTCTCTGCTCTATGAATAACGGGCCATGGGGGGGGGTCTAGTCCGTGGCAATAAGATATAAAACTTTAACCCACGATCATTGTCTACACCTCTCATGGCAGAGCAGAAACTAGTGCAGATTGTTTATATACGCGGATGACGGAGGAGATAATTAGCGCTTTTATAATTTTTTTTTTCTCATTCCCTGCTCAAGGGTGGATACTTATGTGTGTGAAGCTACATGGTCCCGCAGCATGACTTTGTGGAGTGTTGCTCGAGTTTGTCCTGGAGAGGGATGGCTCCAGCCGAGACCACACTGGGGATGGATGCTCCCCTACTCATCAGTGTGTGCACTAGGGTATCGCCCGGAGTCCTCATCACAGAGCAGCAGCACTGGAATCTTTTGCGCTGGCTCCAGCATCACACGCAGTCTCTTCCCGAAAGTCTCGTCGTAGGCGCCAGGAGCTGTCCCCACGCATCACGAGGGTGCCCACAGAGGGGCCCTCTGGATCCTAACGCAGGATTATCTTCTGACACTGGGGTTGTGAGGGTTCCCATTGTCCAGCACAGTAAACAATGCCAGAGGTTAAGTCCAAGAACCAGCATCGGCCGTGTCGCCCTAGTGACGTCGGGACCCGGTGTTCATACAATGCATGTGACAGTTGAGAATGCTTTTAAAACTGCTCCTCCTGTCTGTGGCTCGTCCTTTTTGTCAATTGTATTTCTTGAAGAGTCAGCAGCGGCCTCTATATAGCAAGTGATATTTAGCCACTAGGAGGGTTAATACAACTGTTTTGCAGTTTTTAGTATCTGCGCATTTCCATTGTCTGATGTGTGATCCTACATGCCTGGAGGCTGAGCAGAGCTGCCTATACATGTTCTGCAGAGCCGGGGCTCTGATCAGCTATCACTATGCCGCTGACCCGTGTCTCGACGCTCTATAGGGTTTTAGTTTTTATTTTGCACAGATTAAGCTGTTTTGCTGATCAGTTTAGAATTGTCGAAATGAGTAATGGCCTTGATTCCGGAGGGTTCTTGGAGGAGGAATCTCCGCGCTGCTGATCCTGAATACTAAGCTGAGCCTATCTTTTTCACCCAAGTTTGGGAATAGGGATGATCAATTTGTATAACTCCTGACATTGCTAGGTCAGGGAATATAGGACGTTTGTATTGGGGCATCATAGGACTTGTAGTTTTTGGGGCATCTTAGGACGTGTAGTATTGGGGATACATAGGGCATGTAGTATTGGGGCATCATAGGAGGTTGTAGATATTGGACATCATAGGATGTGTCGTATTGGGGCATCAAAGGACGTGTAGTATTGGGACATCATAGGACTTGTACTTGTGTATTGGGGATCATTAAGGACGTGTAGTATATTGGGCCACATCATAGGACGTGTAGTATTGGGGCCATCCATAGGTACGTGTAGTATTGGGACCTCATAGGATGTAGTATTGGGGCATCATAGGACGTGTAGTTAGTATTGGGGATCAAGGACGTGTTAGTATGGGGCATCATAGCGTGTAGTATTGGGCTATAGGCTTGTAGTATGGGGCTTACTTGGGGATCATAGGACGGTGTAGTATTGGGGCCATAGGACGTGTAGTTGGGGCATCATGGACGTGTAGTATTGGGCATCATAGGAGGTGTAGTATTGGGCTCATAGGACGTGTCGTACTGGGGGCATAGGACTGTAGTATTGGGGCATATAGGGGAACGTGTAGTATTGGGGCCCATCATAGGACGTGTAGTATTGGGGGCATCATAGGACGTGTCGTATTGGCATCCATAGGAGTGTAGATTGGGGCATCAGGACGTGTAGAATTGGGGCATCATAGGACGTGTATGTAGTATGGGGCAATCATAGGACGGTAGTATTGGGCATATAGGACGTGGTATGGGGATCATGGACGTGTAGTATTGGGGAATCATCGGACGTGTAGTATTGGGGCACATAGGACTTGGATTGGGGATCATAGGACAGTGTAGTATTGGGGCATCATAGGACGTGGTGATCTAGTTAGTTTGGGCATCATAGGACTGTAGTATTGGGGTCATATTGTGAGGGCATCAAGAGACCTGCAGCTACATATTACATGAGACAGATCACAAATATGGATTTGCATCATGGTGAGGTCAATTCATTATAGGATATGTAGTAATAGGGCACACGCTACATACATGAATTATTGGGACATTTTAGCTATGTTAGCTACTATATTACTCTACTACTATGCACTATACAAATGTTGCAAAATTCTATGTGCAAATGTATCACTCTCACTACTGTATCCTTATCAATAGTCGGTGGTTTGCCATAAGACAGCATGTTACTCACTAACGATACAGCACTGCTACATTTGCCCAGAGTCACAGTTACTGCTGACCCACACACATGCAATGCAATGCATGGTGAGATGCCCACGCTTGGCATTACGTGGTATAGAGGGACTGATTACTTGGCAATACTTTGCTGCAAACTGCTGATGTTACAAGGGTGTTGTAAATGTGTAGTATAGTCTGACTAGCTCATGTCATGACTTATTTACATATATATACACCTTCTTATGCTCATACCCTATATAAAGGACATATTTCTATGCACTTAGTAACCACTGGGTCTGGGGGGCTTTGGATGTAGTATCTTACCGCTCAATGTATGCAGAATATTATAGATGTAACAGTAGTATAAGTATATATGTTGTACTTTGGTATATTTGTACTTTCTGATCATAAGTATCCTGGATACGGCCAAGTTTTCTTAACACTACCCCTCCCATACATAATCTTGTTCTGTCCTTTATAATAAGTATACCACTGTAGACCCTGGCATGTCACTTTAATAAATTAAAGGAGCATGGCATGTTTGCTTTAACAAATATGCCCAATGAAGCGTCGCCACAGACTGTAACGGGCTGCAATTGAATGCAGTGTCACTTTAACAGATTTTATGGACAAGGTGCCATGTATTTCCTCATTAAGGGTGAGATGAGCTGCAGGGGTCATGTGTGGTGTCAGGCGGAAGGAGTCATAAGTACCGTCGCAGGGGTAATATTGCACAAGCATTTGTGAAAATGAGAAATTGTCGCGCTGATGATCTATTCTAGCGTTCTCCAACCTGTTGCAAAACACAAAACTCCAGCGTCGCCCGACAGCCGCAGACTATCATGCAATGAGAAAACATGAGGGGAGGGGGGGGGTCCAATGGTTTACACTATTGAGAATTGTGATTTTTATTTATTTAATCCTTTTGTCCCTAATGGATATTTATCTTGTGTAGTAGAGTGAGTTGTCACATCATAATAAGACATGGTGGGAAATCATTTTGGAGCAGCGCAGGATGGATTTTAAGTTTGGTGAATTATGTTAGCGTGCCCTAATATCTCTGTAGGCGATGACATGGAAGAGTCGGTGATGTCAGATATGAGTAGTCACTAGGGATTCCCCTTAGCGCTAGGGAACCCCCTGATTGATTCATGGAGACTTTGGACAAAGCCTAAGATACTAGAAACAACATGGCGACATGCATAGATATTCTATAGGTATGTATATCATGAATATACTTTTATTAATTACAATACAGATTCTAAATCAATTATTTTAAAATATATTTTTTCCTTTCCACATATGTTTTGGGACAATATAAGGGGTGTTTCTACTCTATGAGCCAAAGAATTCCCCATGCATACATATCATCATTTTATTCATCCGTTATTCGTTATCACAATCATAAGGGGCTTCCCTTCCACTTAAAGCCAGACAGGGGACCATCCATAAACATTTAAGGGAGTCCATTGCTATTAAACCTATGTGACCAAGTTTCCTATTTTAAGGGAATTTCTTTCTAGAATCCAAAGGAAGACCCAATCCATTTATGCATGCGATTTTAAGGGGGTCCTTTCCATAGAAGTCCAACATGGAAGATGCTATATTACAGGGTCTATGTGCCACGGAGAAGATCCATCATCACCAAAGTATCAGCAGTTTAAAGGGTTCATCACTCTATGCGCCAGAGGCACGGACCATCCATTTATGCATCCCATTTTAAGGGACAATTAGCTCTATTAAGCCTCTGAAAAGACCTCATCAATCCACATATGAGAATTTTATGGGATCCATACATTTTCTTGAAAAAAAAAATAAGTAACCCTATCTATCCACAAAAGGTCTTTTCTTATGAGCTAGAGAGGAGAACCTATCCACCCAGCAGGGGTCCCTATCCATTTACAGTGTCTTTGCTTTATGAGCTGAGCGAGAGAGACCCTATCCACCGAGCAGGGGACCCTTTGCATCATGAGTGGTCCTGGGCTTTTATGAGTAAGTTTAGACCCTATTGACCGAGCAGGGGACCTATCCATCCACAAGTGGTCTTTGCTTTATGAGCTAAGAAGAGACCCTATCCACCCAGCAGGGGACCTACCCATCTCACGAGTGGTCCTTGCTTTATGAGTCAGGAGTACACACTACCATCAAGAAAGGATTCCACTCATGTTCATTATTTAAGTGTCCATGTGCCAAAAGGAGACCCTATCATCCAGATATAACCATTTTAAAATGGCCGTAGTTTCTATGAACCAGCAAAAGACCTTATCCACATATCTATGATTTTTTAAGGGGGCCCCAAGTTGCATGGGCTTGAAGCAGAGGCCCTATTCAATATCACTATTAACACGATTAAATGTAATCTACATCCCCCAGTAGTGGCCACTGTAGTGGGAACTTTCCCCACCACCTTGGTATTTGCTGGGGAAGGGGATGGGGTTTTAAGGAGCCAAGTATCAGAATAAATCTGAGTTATTTACTATGAGGTCCCTTTAAAATGTTGTTTATATCCACTGTTATTATCACAGAGCAGAGCCCAAGCTCAATGACTTTCCCACTATTGCTTGTTTGCAGGAATTATATTCATGGTAACTAAGTGTGACCGAATAGCTCGTCTACAGATGGACCTTACTCTCTGGTTGTAGAGACTTTTTTGTTCATGATTTTCTTGTCAGTTTGGGTTGCGCAGTAGAATAGATGCTGTACATCCATCTTGAATTGCAGCCTCAATTATAATGACAGTGGCGGAGTTTCCATTCGAGTAACAGAATTAATGATAGGCGGGGAATGAATCGCTTGCCAATCGAAGGACCATTGTTTAGTGCAACATTCACTTGCCAAAGCGTCTTGATTGCATTTTAATGAAGCGAAAATAATATCCCACATGTCCAGGCGCACAGGACTCATCCCGACATAGAGGACAGGTTATTACCGGGAACACGCCAGCTAGGATTGTGTCGTCTCTACAGGAGGGAGTCCAACATGTGGCCAAAGATTAATGACCTGGCCTTCCTTGACCACTTGTCCTTGCTATCGCCGATTTGTCACGTTGCATGCTCTATGGAATCCGTCTTGGTTGCCATTGTCTGAGATAATTTGGACAATCTGTTGAGATTGGGAACGGGATTAGAATCCCTGATTTTCATTGTGAGAATATCCCGGATTCCGTTTCTCTTTTTCAGAAAAATGTCACGTCAGCAGCTCCCCACCTGCGCCATCTGAATAGGGAAGTGATAATTATGCGGAAATACAAGGACACCTTCCACTGGATCTTTTCTTTGCTGAATCAACCTGTATAAATTAGGTTCCTAGTACATAGAGAAGAGTTTGTCATTCAGCACAAAATCATGATGGTGGTCATGATGGTTGGTCATGATGGTCATGATGTGGTCAGGTGGTCACGATGGTTGGTCAGGATGGTCAAGATGGTTGGTCATGATGGTCAAGATGGTTGGTCATGATGGTGCTTGATGTGTGGTTATGAGGTTCATGATGGTTGGTTATGAATGGTAATGAGGTTGGTCATGATGGTCTTGATGGTTGGTCATGATAGTCTTGATGGTTGGTCATTGATGGTCTTGATGGTTGGTCAGGATGTCACGCTGGTTGGTAAATGATTGTCCGAGGGGGCAGATGGTCGATGGTGTCAGGATGGTCACGATGGTTGGTCAGGATGTGTCACGATGGTTGGTCAGGATGGTCACGATGGTTGGTCAGGATGGTAGTCACGATGGTTGGTCATGTGGTCTTGATGGTTGGCAATGATGGTCATAATGGTCGGTCATGAGGGTAAAAGAAATTGTTGGCAACCATCTTCTTTCGAGAGTCCAACAATACTAACCCACACATCTAAAAGCCAGACTTTGAGGTCTACAAAAAAATCTGAAATCTGAAAAGTTTATTTTATAGGTAGTAAAGGCACATCGGACTCAACTAGTTGAAGTAACGCTCCAGTCCCAGATGGTTCATGAATAATACCTTGTGCAGGGCCTGAAGGGAGGAGCAGGACTCTAGGATCTAGTACGGAATGCAATGAAATAAGTCCTGCTCCTCCTTTCATGCCTTACACAATGCATTATTCACTGAATTAGCGTGACTGGAGTGTTTTTTAAACAAAACTACATTAGCATTACTATAATGTATTTAAATATAAACCGTACCTATGGTCAAGCAAATTCATGAGGGTAGGGATACAGGGGGGGCTCAACAACGTGGGGACAGGCAGCCAGTTCTCAGCAGGTTGTGGGAAAGAAAAGAAAGCAGGATGCAGGAATATTTTATGTTTTAAATGTATTCAGCATCTATGGAGGCCAATAGTTAAAGGTAAAGCAAGGGTGAAAGATGGACATAGCACCATGCAGGGTAAAGATGATGGGGGGACTTGGCCACGGGTGCACGCTTCATGGGGGTGCCTTAGTGGGCAATGGGATTTTCGGCAGGCTTCTTTTTAGTTGATCTCGTGGGGGGGACTGGAGTTGTTTTTTTCTTCCTTTTTTTCTTTTATCAGGATCTTCTTTTATATACATGTCAAAAAAAAATGCATTAAAAAATTAATGCATTATCCTCCCCCCCCAAAAGGTGGTCTCCAGGCTAAGCGTGTGGAGCCTCATGTGCATCATTTTTAAAGACTTTTTGTTTAGGAACGGGGAAAATAAGCAGCTCTAAAAGACGAGCAGAGTCTGCCAGAGGGGGTGCACACACCAGTAGGCACTGTGGCTGGGTTTAAATCCTTCATCACTGGTGGTAGATTTCCTTTAAATCCGTCAAAAGAGAGAAGGAACAATAGACTTCCTCGTCTGGCGCCAATAGTAGATGACTTGTTAACTTTGATATTAGACTTTGCTGGGGGCCTAAATCAGACTTCACCCTGTCTACAACAACATATTTATTAACGTCTCTGTGCCTTCCAAGTAGTGTGTCAAAGATGCTTTAGGGGCCGGGTATGAGGGGGGTTCTACAATCAGTGAGGTACTCTTCTCAACACATTCAAACAATTGATCAGCCCAACCTGTGGTGTTTCTGGTCGTATCTGGTAGCACTACATTGGCGGGGGCACCCCAAAATTTTTTCATTTATTGGGCACAAGTGCCACCACCAATCATTTCTATGAAGGAAGCCCAAAATCACACACACAGCTCTGCTACATCAGTGACCGTCCACGTACGATACACAGGCCACAAGTTAGGGACCTCACCATGTTTTATGTTCCTCCTCACTGTTACCATTGTATCTTGTTGGTATTGCTTTTACATTCCATCCAATGATATTTTATCTATATTTTTATTCATGAATCGCCCATCGATTATTATATTACCTCATCTCCCTTCGTTCTATACGTCACTTTAAACAAGTGGGAAAATTCTTAAGTGGGCAGTAATAGGATTGTATCAGTAAGAGGGGGCCGGGGCCTACTCCATCAGGAGAACAGCACAGAGAGTGACTCAGTGGTCTAAAGCTTTATTCCTGAGTGGAGGTCTATTTTTTCGGATGTTTTCTGGCGATGCTTACTCTATCGGTCCGGCTAGATATTCGCATTTTATGAGGACGGATAAGGACAAACTTAGTTCATGTTTAGTTTTTCTAGATTTAAAAGGTTTCTGATTCAGGGGATCCTCCTTATGGTTGATAAAAGAAGTTGCATTGGCTAACGTCCATATCAGGGCGCCAGCAGGGGGGGTTTTAGTGTGACTTGTTCTGGGGTGCCCTAAGAGAGAAGGGGCCCTAAGTCCAGAAAAACTTTCTCCTGTTCCAGGTGCAGGAACTATTGGGGACAATTTCTTACCCCGCCCATTCGCGATCCCAACGGAGCGTTCTCTGCACAGGATTCGGGGTCCGGACGGATTTAAGATCGGTAGTTCCTCGCCGTCCACCAGGTGGCGCGCAGCGCCGAAAATACTCTTAACGGCCCGCGGAATGCACCATCCCATAGAAGGTGAAGGGTGAGCGCTCCCCAAGCGGAAACATTTCGGTTTTTAAATGCTGCGCGGGTTTTCACGAATACGTCGAGGACTTCGTTCGGTCAACGCAACCCCCGATTTCTGTCGCGCGCATGCCGCCCGATGCGCCAACAATCCGATCGCGTTGCGCCAAACCCCGGGCCATTCATGTACAAGCGGCGCAAATGGACATCATTCGGGGAAACACGTCGGAAAACGCGACATCGGGCCCTTAGTACATGACCCCCATTGTTACCAACTGTGGATGATTATCTGGGGGGGGTCCAAAATATTGACCAGTTTAGGGGCCCCGAACTTCCTAGTGGTGGTCCTGTCAGGTTGTCTGTCAGCACATATTACCTTCCTTCTAACATGCTTACACTGTTATGTGTTCCCTTAATTCAGTGTATTCATGTAATTTTATGTTAGGTCAGATTTAAGGGTTGGTTTCAGCAATAAAATATTGATTGCAGTAAGTGTGATGATGAGACCTTTGGAGTGGTGTCCTGTGTCAGTTTTATATCAATAACACACCATGCTTTAAAGACGCGAACTATTGAATTACACATTCTTAGTATCAAGTGGCTACTCAACATCTACTCAAGCATCTGACCCCCCCAAACCTATCCTGAGTAAAATCATCCCAGTATCTGATTAACACCCCCCATGAATCAGCTGTCTAAGGAGCATGAGTGTATTCACTCCAACTTAGACTTGATATTGTATAGTGGCTATGTTGGTATTGCAGATCGTCCATTCCCCTTTAGGGCCGGCTCCAGCAGTGGGCATACCTGGGCAAGTGTTGGGGCCCAAGCTGCTGGGGGGCTCAATAGGCTGTTGTATATAAGGCATAAATGGGGTGTGGGGGTGTATTTATGAATCTATAGGTTGAAGGGGGGCTTAACAAAAACCATGAGGGGGCTGTTGGAATGATAACTAGGGAATATTTTAGGGAACAGGAGAATGTTTTAGTTTCTGAATTTTTAATGCAGCCACATGAGTTCACTGCAATGGGGCCCATGCGGTCTGTTGCCGAGGGCCTACTGAAACCTGGAGCCGACATGGTAAATCTGACTAAAAAAGTGACTTTACAGGCTGCGGGAACTACCCGCATTCCCTTACCAGGCCTTTTGCACAGCTTGTTAGGGGGTGCCAGGTCTTGGACCCCACCGATAAATACTTGATGACCAATAATCCTAAGCTTTAGTTCCGAAAAAATGCCTATAAGATGTGCATGTAGTCTAGCTCAAAAACTGCAACCACCATTAATTCCCGCATCATTCTTGGCAGTGACAGGTCAGCGGCCGCCATCGTTATATGAGCTGACCAGTGAAAAATGAAAGCAGCCGCTCTGATGATCATCATAAAAGCCTAGGATATTCACCCCGCAATGATCAAGGACTACACTGAAACATTAAATGTTATGTATGAGCCATTAGGGCTTAAGTAATGTGTAGACTTGTGGCGGACTTGGTGGATTTTGTAATTGGCTTCATAAGATCAGGTGTAGCTAGTAACTAATTGTATCAGTGTTTAGTGATGTGTTTGAGAGCAGCATTGGATAGAGCAGGAATACCGAGCTCGAAAAATATAAGTTTTCTATTCATTGATCCAGATATTATGCAAAAATTTTCCAGGACTTGATAAGGAAGCCTGTGAGTCCTGCTTCCCACGCCCACACACAGTGATTGGTCAGACTGTTTTCCATCACGGTTGTGTGGGGGGGGAAGCAGACCACATGCTTTCTATTGAGACCTGCGAAATTTACATCATTATGAAAATGAATATTTCCAAGTCTGGTGTCTAAACAGGGCAATAACATACACCAGTTAATATTACTTGAATTGAACTCAGCACCAGATATTAGAGGATTATCCCAACAGAACCGCCACTAGGAAGTTTGGGCCCTGACTGGAAAATTTGTGGGCACAAACAGATGAAAAACGGCTGTGTTGCCAGTGAGGAGGGTTTTTCTGTGATTTGGGGCCCCTTCTCCTCCTCGGGCTCCTGAACACATCACACTATACCCCTCTGGATGGCGGCCCTGATCCCCAATGGTTAAAGAATCTGTCTTTTATCACTTTAATTCCAACCTCAATAAGTCTCTATTAGTTTTGGTTCAATTAGATGTAAAGCAATCTGCGCCCATTAGATTTTTTTTTTTATTGGAACATTCAGCATCTGAGAACGTTTAGTGTATTTCACTACTAGAATAACGTTAAGTAATTTGATTCTCTTACCCATTTCTCTATGCGGGATAATATTGATATAAAATTTCCATATCTGTGAAAGTCCCCCACGTCATGGGCTATTTATCTTCTGGTGTCTTCTTGGTTCTATAGTCGAGCGCAGATCCTTATCGGTAAATATCCTTATCTGGGAATGATTGTGTCAATTTAAGAAAATGTAATGATTTTTTTCTAGATGCAGATGTCTGAAACATCCATATGTGCCATGGATGTGACTAATGTCTACAATGAGCTCTCGGAGAATCTGTCCTTATAACCCCCCCTACCCCCCCATTCCCGAAACAAGATGCAGCCTTCAGAATACAAGTTATGCACGTCACGTTTCTCAATAGAACATACATTGACTACCAGCATGAAGTGCTCATAAGGGGTCCTGCCTTCCCAGTCTCCAGGCCCTGTTCTGTGCCACTCACCCCTTCCCCATCATAAAACGGTCTTAAATCAGAATTTCAATTTCCATATCAACAGGATTCCCAGTCGGAGTGGTACAAGACAGAAAGCGGGTTGTGAAAACCTGTCCTCTAAGACACCTATAGGGTGTTGACACGTCCTCTCTGTAATGACGCTCTTAAGATCCACTTTGGATGTTCTATCGGCAGGGAGGCTAACCCCCGGTCTGTCGGTTCTGATCCTCGTGCCTATTTGCTCTATTTTAATTATTTAGGAGATTGCAGGGTGAATAAAGAGATCATTATATAAATGGATTCCAGCGTTGCAGATGGGTTCTATATACCGTAAATGGTCTCTAATAGGAGAGAAGAGGAGCGAGAGTTTGCAGATGTGAATGGTGACTTATTACGGGAGTGACGACATGATAGAATGAATTATATCTCTCGATTGATGGACCGAAGCCCCAAACATCATGTCCTGGATGTGAGATGATATGGTTTTGATTGAGCCGGTTTATGTTTTGCCTTTAAGGTGTAGTCTGGCAACTAAAAGACCCCCATAGAACCGATAATAATATTAATTATTAATAGTCCATTACGGGGTGTTGGCATGATGTAGACTGAACGAAACAGTAAGTTAAAACCAAATTCACATTGTTATTGTTTGTTCTGTGCCTACAGGATCCATAACTGATAGCAACGATATCTGTCATGACCCCTATAATCCATTCAACCTGCTCTTATGGTCCATTTGGGTTCCACGGTATCTCTTGAACCCATTGACTTATAATGCATCCTTAAGATACATCCCCTATGGCTCATTATAGGTCCATCAGGAACCTGTCTCAGGACTGACTTATAATTTGAACTAAGATCTGTCATGGATCTGTCATGGTATAAAGTCCATCAAGATCTGCCTGCTCTTTGTGATTTATACAGGTCCACCAGATCCATGCATCTATGAAACATAATATAATGGATCCATTATGAGCTAATCCACCAGGATATAGATCTGTATCAATGTCAATGGAGACAATTCTGGTCTTCTTGAGTGATACAAAACCACCTTCCACTGGAAAAACTGGCCCTTATCCAGATGGCGGCTTACCAAAATGTAATCATTCCAGACTAGCCTCAACATAGACCTCACACATTACTTCTGGGGCATCGAGACGTCATTTCGGAAATAAAAGAGAGTCCCTGGGACATTTGACCCACCCTTCATAATGAACCCATCAGGGTTTAGCTCCACTATTAGGTCATTATTCAAAGCATAAAATTCTGGATATGAGACCACAAAGGGTTAACTCAATGTGCAAAACTCTTCTAGTTTCGGCAGACACCGGGGTCTCCGGCAGCAGCAGGAGTGCAGTGTAGGAAGACGTACGTGAAGCGTTGAGAATCCAGGAGGAGGAGGAGGAGGCTGCTGATGTTGCCCGGTCCGATGTGAGCATGTGGCGGTGCACAATCATTTATTCATAGTTCATCTGTGATCGCCAAGGGCAGAGCAAACATACAATACGCCACGCCGGCAACATGCTAAGGTAATCATATTTCATAGCAATTTATGCATTCAATATCAAGTAAGAAAGAAACAGCCATACACCGATATGTCGTTTACAGCCTGTGGTCCTGTGTATGTCTCCTCCACGCCCATGTGAGGTCTTCCTACTGCATAGGGGCTCCACAGCGCGGGGGCTTCCGGTCCACCACTCAAAGCACGGGATGGACTCAATTTAAATACTTGATCCCGTTATTACATAGGTCATTGGTGCCATTAAGAGTTAAGGGGGTGTCTCACTTCAGCTAGTATATCCTTGTTTGTATGATGAAAAATGATACAATTTACCAATATACTTTCTGTATCAATTCCTCTTGCTTTCTAGATCTATTGCTGCTGTCCTGCTATAGAAAGCTTCATGATATTTTCAGTGGACATAAATCTGACCATGGTCACACAGGTGCACGGCTCGTTATAGTACACAGCTCTGATTACTCGCATGATACCAATGAGCCGTGCACCTGTGTGACCATGTGTCACACAGGTGCACAGCTGGTTATAGCACAAGCTCTGATTACTCGCTATGATACTAATGAGCCGTTGCACCTGTGTGACCATGGTCACACAGGTGCACGGCTCGTTTAGCACACAGCTCTGATTACTCTTTTTGATACTAACGAGGGTGCACCTGTGACCATGGTCACACAAAAATGCAAGGCTCGTTATATCGCACAGCTCTGATTACTTGATATGATACTAATGACGTGCACCTGTGTGAACATTGGTCAGATATCTGTACTGCACTGGAAGCAAAAACAATGACTTAAGAGATGGCAAGCAGTTTATATGAGGCATTTGGTATAAATTGGGATAAACAGAACCATGAAGAGTGAGAATTTTTTTTTTTTATTACACAAGGTAATTGATCAGAAAATGTATTGGAAAATGGGTATAATTTTTCATTACCAAACCATATCGTTATCGTTGTATGGCTGAAGTGGACGACCCTTATAGGCAAAGGCACATTATTTTGCTATATGCTCAGCGTATAGGTCAGGAATCTCTGGTGTATACTCTGAGAGTATCCTAGACGTACCGGAAGATCTAGAGTGTGCACACTATATACCATACCTGTAAACATGTAGGAGCAGAAGTTTGGTTTTTCCATACTGCTCCCTCCTGCTGAGAAAGGGCCTAGTGGGGACGGATGCAAGTATTGCAGCCATCCCTGGCCGATAATGTATACACCATCAACGGAAGAGCCCCATAGGACAGTGATATCACTGGGGAACACCCTAAAACTAGCAGCAGCCAATCCCGGTCTGACTCTGTTCACTCCTCCCACTCCCCCCCAGTTTAGAGGAATAGGAACGTACAATGCAACCATGTTATGTGCATACACGGGGTACATCCTAGCCCTCGAATATAAGGACACATCGGGAATCCGCTAGGACGTAGAAGAGGTGTGCGATTAGTGAGGGTTGTTCGCCATAAACTGTTCACCACACTCCCTTAACCTGATAAAAGGTTTAGGTTAAAAGTGGAATGTGTGGGGTGACTAATGCCTGTGGCTCCTATGATAACTTAATAGGAGGCGCTCTTCTTAGTGAGCAGAGCTATGACAAGGCTCACTAAAGACCGAATCCATGACTAGTGTAATGCATCCAATAAAACAGTTATATTCGGTACTTCAAACCACATATTTTTTCTATATGGGACCCTGGATCGACCCCGTCCCTTTAAGTAACTCATAATCATAATAATTTTTTTTTTTATACCTATTTTTGTTTATTTCTGCGATCGCCCCCGCCCATAGACCGAGATAAAGGCTATTTCATTTGTGTCCTGCAGAATATCCCGAGCCACTAAAATGTCAGCCGCGCTGACACTCGCTCGCTGTTCCCGTTTGTGTGGTAGTTGTTGACGGAAAAGCCAAGAGAAGGTTCATTGCAAAGGTTTTAATAAAAATCATGATCTCCCCTCGTTGGGAGAAATTGAGCCTCGCTGTTGACAGTTTGGATCTCCCAGCGGAGATGACATCAATGAGAGTCATTAGATCTGGAAACCCCCCTATCCGATCTCTTTATTTATAGGAATAAATCCCGACTTTACAAAAGAGACAATGTCATATTTACCAACCAATCAGCTATGTCTCGTGGGGGAGTGCGTCGCCGTGAGAAGTCAGCCCCGCTGGCTCTTGTTCAATTGTTGACTGACAAAATTGCAACATAATAAGTGCAGGCACAAATAAATATCATATCATGAGTACATCCCTGCCGGAAGGATAGCGGATGTGTGTATCTTGTTGGCAAAGGTATGGAGACCTGACGACTGATGAGGATCATAGAAATGTGTGTTAGGGTTAGGAGTTTTCCACCGCTACTTAAAGTGAAAAGGTAATTTTAAGATAAAAGTTTCATTGTAACGCCTTTATCTTCTGTTATTTACAATCTGCACACTCCTCCTGCTGTATAACAGTGTGCCTGCAGAGAAGACACTATGTTATTCTGCTCAGCTCCTCCTGCTCTATACATGCTGCCTGCAGATAGACACTAGTACAGTCTGCTAGCTCCTCCTGCTGTATAACATGCTGCCTGCAAGAGAAGACACTATGTATTCTGCTAGCTTCCTGCCTATACATGCTGCCTGCAGATAGGACACTATGTACAATCTGCTCAGCTTCTCCTGCTGTATAACATGCTGCCTGGAGAAGACGATGTATATTCTGCCAGCTCTTCTGCTCTATAACATGCTGCCTGCAGATAGGACACTATGTACAATCTGTCAGCTTCTCCTGCTCTATAACATGTGCCTGCAGATAGGACACTATGTATAGTCTACCCAGCTCCTCCGCTCATAAAGCGCCTGCAGAGAGGCACTATTCATAATCTACTCAGCTCCGTCTATAACATGCTGGCCTGCAGATAGGACACAAGTATAATCTACTCAGCTCCTCCTGCTCTATAAATGCTGCCTGCAGAAGGACCTATTTATATCTACTCCTCCTCCTGCTCCATAACATGCTGCCTGCAGATAGGACACTATGATAATCTACTCAGCTCCTCCTGCTCATAACATGCTGCCTGCGGGTGAGAACACTATAAATCTGCTCAGCTCCTGAAGCTCTATAACATGCTGCCTACAGAGACGACACTATGTAAACTCAGCACAGATCATCACTGCTCTAGAAACATGCTGCACTGCAGAGAAGACACTATGTATATTCGGCTCAGCTCTTCCTGCTCTATAAATGCTGCCTCAAATAGGACACTATGTACACATCTGCTCAGCTCTTCCTGCTCTATAACATGCTGCCTGCAGTTAGGACACTATGTTATAGTCTACCCAGCTCCTCCTGCTCTATAACATGCTGCCTGCAGATCGGACACTATTGTAATCTACTCAGCTATCCTGTCTATATCACTGATGCCTGAGATAGGACACTATGTAATCTACCAGCTCCTCTGCTCTATAAACATGCTGCCTGCAGATAGGACACTATATTATCTACTCAGCTACTCCTGCTCTATAACATGCTGGCCCTGCAGATAGGACACTATGATAATCTACTAGCTCCTCTGCTCTATAACATGCTGCCTGCAGATAGGACACTATTATAATCTACTAGCTCCTCACCTGCTATACATGCTGGCCCGCAAGAAGACACTATTTATAATCTACTCAGCTCTCCTGCTATTATACATGCTGCTGTGGTAGAACCTATTAAAATCTGCTCAGCTCCTGATGCTCTATAACATGCTGCCTACAGACACGACAATATGTACAATCAGCACAGCTCATCCTGCTCTATAACATGCTGTCTGCAGATAGGACACTATGTATAATCTTCTTAGCTCCTCCTGCTCTATAACATGCTTGCCTGCAGATGGACACTATGTACAATCTGCTCAGCTTCTTGCCTCTATACCATGTTTGCCTGCAGATAGCACTATGTATAATCTACTCAGCTCCTCGCTCTATAACATGCTGCCTGCAGATAGAACACTATTTAAATACTCACAGCTCCTCCTGCTCTCTGTCAAAAGAGGACCTATTTATATATTACTCAGCTCCTCCTGCTCATAACATGCTGCTGTAGATAGGACACTATGTACAATCGCTGAGCTCCTCCTGCTCTATAACATTCTGCCTGCAGATAGAGTACTATGTACAATCTGCTTCCCTCCCCTGCCTCTATCAAGTGCTGCGGTAGATAGGACACTATGTACAATCTGCTGAGCTCCTCCTGCTCTATAACATTCTGCCTGCAGATAGAACACTACATTAATGAGTGATTACAGAACTTCTCCTTCCAGCAATCAGACCATATCTCTGATCATGTGGGAAGAGTATAGTCTATGTATTAGGGATAGAATATATTGCTCCTAGTGGTAGCTAAACTACGCCCCAGCATATGGTTCTTCTCTACGACGCAATAATCCCGAGATTCAGGATTATATTGCTTCTCCTAGAGGATTCTTAAGTAATGCAACACTAGAATTGCAAACATTTTGGATGACCTAAGTCTTAATAGGTAGAGACTTCTACAGGCGCCATATGACAGGTTTATACAGCCATGTGCATGAGCCCTTAGTCCTCCAGCCTTTCTATCTACAAAGATTTTTCCATCTCATGGGTTAAGAGATCCATGGAACAAATCTTTGATGAGAGAGAATGAAACTGACTTCATTGCAGCAAAGCAATCAGTGCTATTGTTTTCCTCCATACAGCCCTTCAATGCCAAATTAACATGTGCCTCGGCAACTATAGCTTACAGTACACACGCATATACATTGACTATGGTTGTCATGGAAAACTCATTGTACTTTCCCCAGCCTTTATGTCTTTAAGACATCTTCAGGATGTATGGAGCCTATAAATGAAGACGTTGGATAGTCATTACAATAATAATTGTGTGGCAAGGGCTGAATACGAACAAAAGATAGACCAGTCAGAAGCCGGGAAGGGGAAGGATTGTCTCGGTAGATATGGATAAGGAACATATAATAGGGTTGTGTGTAGTGCACTCTTCAGATTTATGGTCATATCATAGAGGTTAGGGTTCAATATTCTAGAAATTTAGTGTATGGAAGCACTTTCCAGCTACACATTGGAAGCCCCACTCACCCTTGTTGGCCATTGGTTGACCAGTGTTTAAGACAAAGCAATAATTGTACCTTCAACATTGTGTAAATGGACCAAATGAAAGGTTTCTAAGATGTTCTTGTTGAGTTCGATGCAGGAAAATGAGCATGGATAAAGGTTTCACAAAGACCAAAGTGTGATGGCTTCATAACTTTGCCAAAGGATCTCCAAGATCATAGGGTTTTTAGGTTTGTTCCATGTTTGCTGTGGTTATTACTTACCAAGGGCAACTGGCAAACCAGCAACAGGTACCAGATCACATAGGACATCACGTCTTGCTATGTTTAGTCGGAGAACCCAAGCTGACCCCTGTCCATAACTGATGGTGCCTACATAAGGTGCTTAATGCTTGTTCGAGTATTAGGGTACTTGAAACGGCTCATTGCTCGGATGAGTATTTCCCCTGCTCGAGATCGAGCATTTAATTAAGAAAAGACTGTGAAGAATACAATGAAAACAGTGAACACAGTGACCACAGGATCATTTAAGTGAAAGAACACAGTGAAGAACACATTGCAGATGTTCCGAACATCTGTTAACTTATTGGAAGACATGCATGCCGAACAGTGTTCTGCACGTGTGTCTTCGGATAAGTTAGCAGATGTACGGAACATCTGCAATGTGTTCTTCACTGTGTTCTTTCAATGTGTTCTTTCAGTGAAAAATTCTCGAG
Source organism: Engystomops pustulosus (assembly GCA_019512145.1). Classification (NCBI taxonomy): domain Eukaryota; kingdom Metazoa; phylum Chordata; class Amphibia; order Anura; family Leptodactylidae; genus Engystomops; species Engystomops pustulosus. Next base: position 9,740,979 of record CM033648.1, on the reverse strand, counting down.
TCTCCCATTGACTTCAATGGGGCTCGTTACTCGAGACGAGCACTCGAGCATCGGGAAAAGTTTGTCTCGAATAACGAGCACTCAAGCATTTTAGTACTGGCTCATCTCTATAAATTACCCAATATCCCACATCCCTATACTTACACACACATTACAAAAACATAAGGTAAAGTGGCCAACCCCTTTAATCTTAAATTCATGAACACTCTGATAAGGTCCTGGCAGGACGATTGCTCATAGACAGAGATCACATGACCCTCCATCACATGACTTTTCTTAACTGGGGGCTTTAGTTCACCTTTCAACAAAGCGATATGGAACTTGTAATTAGGAATTATATTAGTAAACTACCTAATATCCCACACACTTTACAGAAAACGTGAAGCACAGCGGCCAACCCCTTTCAGGGCCCGGAGTTTAGAAGCCTTTTTCCTAGTCTATTGGAGAGCAACAGAATATACCTGCTGCGTATTTGTGTTTTATGCCAGTCATTTGTACATTTCTATGCCCAGCTTCCCATGCCAGGTCCTTGTTACCGATCCTTGCCAGTGCCCTCGAAGCTTTTCCGCCTGCCGAATATTTACATTCTCTCTGTATGGCAGCAGTTTCTCAGACACTGACCTGCCACCTTTCATAGCAATAGCTCCATTTTACAATAGACTAGCGAGGGCTTAGCCCGCGTCCTCATCCGTTGGCTGCTGCCCTCAAGAGCCGTTTTATACAATGGACTGTTGGCCCTACGGCTGCCGCGAAGCTGGTAATTTTCTCTCCCTGGGAAGTCGATGACAATACCTTGCATCTGGAATCTCTGCTATGTTTCTGTATGGTTAACAATAGGCGGTTTCTGAGCTTGGTAGATGTAGAATAATACCGAGGCACCGGAGTAGCGTGGTGCGGCGGGCAGCTACGTGCATGTGCTGCTCCATTCATCAGCCCGGGTATGAGTGCTCAAACTTTTCAATATGGAACTCTACGGAGGGATAATAGTCGCGCGAATGTCTCGTACAATGTCATTGAGTCACGTAAAGCGAGGAATAATTCTGAATGAGAGGCAGGTGCAGACGGCAGTCTGACTCCATTCACACGCGAGCAGTCATTTACTTTTATGCGGCGTGCAGAAGCCTATTAAGACGTCATTTTATGCCTTCGAAAACGGTTTATGTGAAAAATTGAGATGTTACCCAAAATAGCTGATCCCACTCCAGCTGTCAATTATCAGTGTCAGGTCACAAACTGGAAGCAGGGACTGAAATCCTTGTCATGGGTACAGATGCTGAGAATGATATCATACGTAACAATATGTTCCTATATACTATAGAGTAGCCGACACAGAAAGTAGAGGACCCCGCACTGTATAGAGGCCCCTTGAAATTGATATGCTTACAAAGCTTTACATACTAGCAGGGGTTAACCTAAATTTTCTGTTGCTTGAGGCGGGCTAGAGAACCCCACCTTCTCCTCCCCATCCAATAGTAATGGATGTAGTAAGTTGATTCTCCATGCCATGTCTCACGCCCTTGCCTCACGCCCATGCTGACATCTGGTGCTATTTTTAAGTGTCCTGCTTTGTAGTAATAAATAAATGCCCCCATTTTGCTGCTGATGTTGCTGCCTGAGGCAAGAGGCTCAATTCGCCCCATGACTAGTGCACTACTGCATACAATCTAATAGACTCTGGGAAGCTGCTTTAGGGTGACTTTATCTTCTGGGACCCTGTGTAGGATGCGCCAGTGGTATGTCCATCCTTTGTGCTATAAACAAAGAGAGTGGGGGGAATCTATTCTAGAGTAGGGGGAATCTTCCACCATTTCCACCAGCCAAGCAGCATAAAATGGCAATGGGTGGCCACCTGGCTCGGTCACGGTGCAGTGAGATAGCATGTGCTCACCCCACCATGAAGCAGGCCCCCTCTATGGGGGTCGTGATCTGGCTGAAAATTTTGTTGTGAGCTTGAAGCCGAATACTCACAACAATATTTTGGCACCAGGAGTCAACACAACATCAGTATTACTTGCCTAGCTCTACTGAGTCGTAAAACGTGAGCTTAATGCAGTCAAAATTTGAGTTAAATTGGCAGCGAGATCCTTTATCTCCCTCTGCCTCGTTTATATTTGCATGTATTTATGCCTTTGTTGAGGCCCCACTACTTCATTGCGTCCATATGGCAAGCCTCGGAATTTAAGGATTCGTTCCTGGATGCTAAGAACTAAGAATGCTGAATACCTGATATATTGGTGGTTACATTAAGCTGGAGCCATCCCTTTGCTTCTTTGTGTGCCGCATTCAGCAGTCTGAGTCACTGCAACCCTTTCATCTTCCAGCTAATTATCCAAGCTGAGACTAAGGGGACTGTCAGCATGGAGGTCACCAGAGGCGCAGTCACTAGAGACGGTAGTGGATGTAGGGTGAGGAGCACACTAGTGATACCCTTTATTCCCCTGGATAGTCCAAGACCTTACATTTTTATTCAGAATTATACTTCTCTTAGTCTTCTCTTTTTTTCAGAAATATATATTCCCATTGAAATAGGAAATATCTTTGGACTTTTTACTGTTAGAACTGTTATTTTTTTGAATTGACAACCTGGAATTAACAGTTGGAGGGCGTGTCCCTATATAGTTTGAAATTAGGAGAGCTGATTGGGCGGTCAGAGTGTGAAGGGTCATGCCCCCACCTGGTGACACAATCCGGTCTCAGTCTGGGCGCAATAAAAATTAAACAACATGGGCCCTTAAAGGAATTGTCTGGGCATTGTTTGGTTGGTCATCCAGAGAACTAGAGGATTCTCCGGTGGGTCCAGGCTCTATCCTTGTACTGGACTCCAGAAGAAAACCTGAGCTACAGACTAGTAGGGTTTATTTTGTAAGGGATGATGAAGTTTTGGCCAAAGAAACATTTTTTCTGGTGGGTCCAAGACTCCAAGGAACCCCACTCTGATTCTTTGTAAATGGGTTGAAAAACATGACTACTTTCTATCTAAGGCAGCTCCACATCTAACCATGGTTTGTGCCGGTATTGTAGTTCAGCTGCATAGAGATGAATGAAGCCTAGATGTAATACCCCACATTACCCACGGTCAGGTGTGGTGCTGTTTTTGAAACATCTGCCAAGCTCATTATAGGAGAGTAGTGTGTTTAGCGCGCCATGAAAAGGTTTAAGGCTAAACCTGCTTCGTGCTATACACTGGGTGGCATGCCTCATTTTGATGCCTACTCTTATGAAATTGGCTACTTTTTATTGGTTAGTTTTTTGGACTGTTTTGGGTTTCAATGGAGGATCTTTGGGTTCTGAGAACCCCTCACACACACACACACACACACACACACACACAATGGGCCACATTTACTTACCCAGTCCCCAAAGTGTGTTGTCTGATGAAGATGAAGTCTGCCGCGATTCAACAAGATCCCGAGATCCTGCATGTGTCGCTTCCCTGCTGAGGTCCAACGGAGTTCACCTTCTTCCCGGTGCATGTAAGTGCATGTCTTGTCACACAAATTGAATTTTAAATCCCGCGCTTAGTCTTAATCAGTCGGGTTGGTCCAATGGCTACACCCCTGATATGTGTCGCTTGAAAGTCGTCACGATTGCGCCAAAATCCGATCGTGTGCACCAAAAACTCCTGTTAAATGCGGCACAAAATGGAAATGGTCAGGAAACACAACGGAAATGCGGTCTGCGGACCCTTAGTAAATGTGCCCCAATAAAGTGAAAAGATATGAATACTGGGCACAGTTGACTATTGATTGGCTTTGTTGGCACCCCGTGTTCTGTAGGTTCTTCGGTGTTCTACAAGATGTGGTCTTGTAGATTCTTAGTACTCTAAGATTCTAGTACTTAGTACTAGTAGACTCTTAGTACTCAAGACCCCACAATCAATATTTTTGACTATTTAATATAATATATATTTTAATATTCTGCTGAATAGGGTATTTCAATCTATTTACATATCCATTGTTTATGTAAAAAATACTTGAAAGATGCAGTTCCTACTTTTGGACCTCGAGAATGACGCTTCCCAAACCTTTTCTTTCAGTTGGTCTATGGCTGCCAGCTTGGTTATTTTTGGTTCTTTCAAAAACTTGAATGTAGAGAAGCTTCCTTGCACGGCCATGTCTCTAAGAAATTGTTGAAGGGAACTTTATTCCCAAGCTAGAACCTCAATTGTTCCATCAAAGGAGCTAATGTACAGTATGATACAGTACCTACAATTGTCTCAATCTAATCATTTCCTTTACGACTTTCATAAAGAGAGAAGTTTTACGTTGAAGCAGGACTTGAAATCTGGCTTCCAATCTCCTCGGAGGAATAATTTATGCACTCTAGGCCTGACTATAATTTCTCGGAGAGCAGAAATGGCAGCTCATTGCTATGTGCAGGAAGAATAAAGGACTCCTGCTTCGATAAACTAAGAAGGTTCATTTGGGTTAATTAATATACATTTCTCAAATGATCCGGCTATCTCCATCTCACTTTTTCCTAATGTGAGCAGAGGGTGATATTTTTGCATTGTCCTTTAATGTTTGGTGTTCTGGCTCGATATGATGATGAGCTGCAAGAATCGCCTTTATTTTTAATGAGAAAATAGATCTGAATGTGAGAGGCGTAATTCGCTGTGCACAGAAGCTGTTACCATGCGCCGGGATCGATGGCAGACAAGCGCTGCATTTCAATAAGAGTCAAAAGTTAAAGTTTTCGAATAAAAAAAGTCTACACAGTTTTGGCATGTTCTAGAAGATCTAGCTTCCCGAAAAAGCTTAGATGGGGTTACTTTGAATTCGGAAGCTACAGTAAGAGGAGGTTATTACATGACGGCTCTCGGTGGGTTGTGCTGAAATTTTGTTTTAATGTATTGTAATGATGTAGAGATTAAAATCTGTGAAGTGAATTGGACATCTAATGAGAACTTGAGATAGATGGTTGGCCAAAACATTTACATTACTCCAGTCTAGATCATTTGAGTTCAAGGGAATCCCCCAGTTGTCCCAGGCTTTAACATAGTAATGGGCCCTGAAGGTAGGGTCTAGGGCAGCAACGGCGAACCTTTTAGAGGCCAAATGCCCAAACTTTAATCAATACCCACTTATTTATCGCAAAGTGCCAACATGGCAATTTAAAGGGGTTGTCCGATTTGCATTAAAAAATCTATGGGTGGGTGGGCTGGAGCTGCTGTAATAAAAAAAAAATAAATGAGTACTTACCTCCTCCAGTGCTCCCAGTCTCCCGCATGGTCTGTCAATGCCCCCCGACTCCTGTCCCAGTGCCTGATACAGCGCTGGGACAGAGGACGGGTGGGCATGCCAGGTGGCAGGAAGTTGCAGGAGCTAAGGTGCCGTGCCCCTGTAAAGAAACAAGAACATGGCAGCAACAGACCTTGACGCTGGGGACCAGGAGCGTCGGAGGAGGTAAGTACTTGTTTATTTCTTTTTACAGCCCTCCCACAGCTCACTTATAGATTTTTAATGAAAGTTTGGCAACTCCTTCAAGCTGTAACTTATTGCTCCCTGCTCTGGTGTAGCTTTCAATCGTATCAGTAGTAGAAGGATTGAGGAGAGAGTCGGGAATGTTGTGAAATCAACACAACACACAGGTCTACACAGACTTCAAAATGGCTGCCTTTGGGTGTAACTTCCTGTATAAGTTACAAAAGGAAGAGCAGCTCTGGAGTAAGATATAAAATTTATGGCTGCCTATACATCCCCCATAGTTGTCTATGGCGCCCGGGCTCCGTACGATAAGCATAGTGTGCAGAACATGCTCTATGGAGAGTGGAGGGATCAGTGCTTGCTTCTCTTAATCTCCACCGCATCCGACATGTGCCCGCCCGGCCGTAGCCATATGGGTACACGTTTGTCTGCATGCACCCTTATGATGTATCATGTGACCTGCAGAACAATGATAAGCAGCCGTGAACACTAGAAAATCAGATCATTGACAAGTCACAGAATGAATTTATGAATTACAGAAACCAATGACATGCATGAAGAAAACATTTCAAAATTTGACAAATAGAAAAAAAAATTGGCCAAAATAAAGCTGTTTCATTACATATGGTCAAACTTGGCAAAAACTGGAGCCAAAAATCTAATTAGTCAAATGTTTAGAGCAGATTGGAAAATGGGCAGAAGAGCAAGGACGAAAACGGTATGTACTGCTGCCAATACAGTCCGTCATTGCTTCTTAAAGGGGCTGTGAATGAGTGTAGATAATACACAGATGGAATTTAACTACCGGTACTTTCAACTGTTAAAACAAATTAACATTCCATGAAAAAATATAAATACCTTCTTTTCTCTCCATCCGGCCTGGGATCCAGAATTGGGTCTCCACTTACATCTTAGGGCTATGAGACCTTTGGCCAGTGTTTGAATATTTCATCCAATCAGTGTTCAGCAATACTGCCCTATTTAAATGTAGCAACATATCTCATACGCTGATTGGCTAAAGTCCTTGGGTGGTCAATGGTCATGGAGCACTTGGAACACAAATGGAGACCCACTGTTGAATTCTGTCCATTAGGAGAGGGAAATAAGTGCATTTATTTTAACACCTGGAGCAAAACAAAGTTTGTAGGGTTTTCTCAAACTAAAAGTATTGATGACATATTTTAAGAAAAGCTCCTCAATATGACACTGGTGGGGACCCAACACCCAGCACCCGATCAGATCACATGTTCCAGATGCTGATAAACAGACAGTGCCCTTCTCAGTGTAGTGGCAGAATGGAGTCACTGCAGCTCACCTTCAGTTCAAATGATCTGCAGTAACCAGGTTTGACCACTACACAGAGAATGGATGTGTCTACTTTTCTTTCCTTACGGAAAACATCTGATCAGAGAGAGGGCTCGGTGTACGACCTCTAGAATCTGATTTTGAGGACATATTTTATGAATATGCTATTATTTTTAACCCAGAAAACCCCTTTAAGGCATATTAAAGCATTGCCCAAGTAGATAACAAAAATGTACAGACCCTTAAAGTCAAAAATCACAACAAACCCTGATCATATGACATTCAAAGGGACAAGACCAGCCAATTTTATGACTACGGTATAACTTCAGATCTGTAGTAAAAGTAGCAATGAAAAAACGACAGTATCTAACGCCTCGTAGAAGCAAGACAAGTCAGAGACAGGTTTCCCTGCAGACATCGCCCCGATCACATATTATTAATGGGCATCATTAAGTAGTGAACGCTAAGGCATCTCTGTTGCTTCACGTGGGGGAATAGCCATAAAGAACCCCTATGGAATGAGAAGATGAGGGTCTACAATCTGGAAGGATCGGCAGTCACTCATTCCTCGTTAACGAGGGGCATTTTCCTTGGTTAGCATTTTTTTTTCCCAAATATTTTAAGAATAAATGATATGCTACATGGAATATTAACATGGGGAAATGCACACAACTTCTCCTTGATGGCTGTGTTCCCTGAGATCTCATTACAATGTTGAACTAAAGGAAGCACCACGGATCCTCGTAGAGGTCCCGCGAGGGATTGATTTTGCCTTGTTGCTGCTTGTATCTTCATTAAACACGGGAGTGCGGTTTCTGCAAAAAAAAGAAAGACAGGATGGATGACTGTAGGACTCGATCCTGCACACGTCAGGTGGATTCTCAGGAAGAGGGCGCATTCACGCTTGCCCATGAATATGTGTATACACAGTACATACAGTGTCATCGCTCCTTTTACAACCTGTTCCATTTTTTTGTGTTTTGCTCGGAATTTTCCATTTTTATGCAGATTTCTTGGTTAAAATGTTTTCTAGGAAATCCTAGATAACCTCTGGGGGTGAGTGCAGGGGTAATAAAAAAATTTACTTTTGCAGCTCAGTTTCCCGGTTCCAGTGTTGCAGTGAATCAAAGTGTTGGGGACCATTGGACCGACTGTGGACAATCGGTGGTCCCACTGACGTACAAAAAGTTATGTCATTGACCTCGGCCTTTCTGCTCCACTGAATGAACTTTAAAGAAATCCACCTTATCAATTTTTTTTAACTTACTACAGTCTGGGCCCTTGTGGATACTTACAAGATTCCTTTGAAGGAATAACTTTTATATATTTTTTTTTTTTTACAAAGTATCGAGGTGTTCAATGTGACCCCCTCCGATCCAGTAATAACAGTTCCGCCAGCTACCTTTTTAAGGTGTTTCGAATGAGGTGCTGTTTGCAGTCAATCACTGGCCTCATTGGTGATCACAGGAGGCGCATCATTCCATGTGTGTAGAGATCATTGCTGAGGCCAGTGATCATCCAATAGCCCCTCACCTGGCCACACAGCAGGTGTTATTGACATGAACCTGCTGATGTTGCCTTTGAATTATAATGAGATGACTCTGCAGACCAAGTCTCAGTCTGTACAGTTAAGTGGAAACTGAACTGCATAAAATGTGGGCCTATTTTGTTGGGGAAGCACGGTGACTTAGTGGTTAGAATCAGAGCCTTGCAGCGCTGGGGACCTGGGTTCAAGTCCCAGGGTCAACATCTGCAAAGAGTTTGTATGTTCTCTCTGTGTTTGCGTGGGTTTCCTCCGGGTCCTTCGGTTTCCTCCCATACTCCAAAACATACTGGTAGGTTGATTAGATTGTGAGCCCCATTGGGGACAGGGACTGATTTGGCAAGTTCTGTGAAGTGCTGCGTAATCTGTGAATTATTATTATTATATTCTCCAGTAACCTGTGTGAGGCTTGGGAGATTTTTGAACTGTATATATCAGAGATGAGTGAATTATCAAAGATTCCATTCACAGAAGTTTTGTTGAATAACATTTGATTCATATCCAAATATCCTCTGTTATCCTCTTTTTTTTATTAAAAAAAACTCCTATCTGGTTTTTTAATGAATTTTTTTTTTTTCATTAAAATGATAACAACCAAAACCTGAAATGGAAGAATTGCAAATGGACAGTAATGGAAGCCATCAAGAGTCCATTGAATTCGATGCACAATTTAACAGATCTGTTAGGCGCTTGTGTTGCGTACATGCGATGAAAATACAATGTTACCTTGTGTGACTTGCGATATTATCGCATGTGACAATATTCAAAAACCTCAAAGAGGAAAAAATATGGATGGCATTTAAAATGCAAAAATTGTGTAGTTTGTCCTCGATTTATGAGATATGAGAGAGAGATTGTATATTCTTTGCCAGGACTTTGCTTTTTCGCTGGTGAACTCCCAAGTGAATGGCGAAATCTTTCAGCCGGGGAATGAATATATACAGAGCAGGTTTAAAGAAAACAATACATGATATTTGCTTGAAAAGGAACCCAGTGGGGTCAAAACTAGAAATCTCATTATAGCAAAACTATTCTGTATATTCACTACATATATCATAGGAACAGGCAGCATGGGGATGACAGAGACGGATTGTATCCCAGGTCTTCTTACTAAAGTATAGACAGTTCTGGAAATGGAAAGCAACATTCCATAGCAAAGTAGAAAGGTTACTCCATGTCCTCTACTCTTTTTTTTTGGTGGTTCACAGGTATCTGTGTGAATTGAACATTAGACGGGTTTTGAAACCCAATCCAGTCCAAGCCCTTCCTCGTTTCAAAATGCAATCCAGATGGAACGTGCAAATGCAGCTTTTCTTGTATTTACTAATGCAACGTTAGCCTTGGCCTGATCACATATGTGTCTCCAGTGAAACGCATGCGATGGGTAACCAGCACCCACTGTCGTGCATTTAAACAATACAATACTCTGGGTGCTGGTTACCATTCACTGTAAACACATATGCACTCTGACTGACGCTTGATTTTTTCTTTCAGTATACAGTATAGACAATAGAAATGACTCCTTGTTATAAAGTGCCTGTAGCTCTATATTATTACTATGGGGGGACATTTATCTTATGCCAATGCACGAAGAACAAATTTATGATGAAAGGCCCACCCCTCCATTATGCTGGATACATCCGGATGCTACGGTCTCTTGATGTATCTGGCGGCTGCCTGGCCTAGATTTGTCGTAATACACTGCCCTAAGACACTGGTGTACATGCAATGGTGCAACGGCCATGAGGCGAGTTGAGCCTTTTGCTTAAGGTAGCAACTGCAAAAAGATGGGGAGGGAAGCATTAGGGGTTCAGTCACCTGCTACAAAGCCGGACTTGACACATAAAAATAGCATGGGTGTAACACACTGCATGGAGAACCAACATACTAAAAAATAACTAAATATCACTACTGGATGAGTTCGGTGCCATAGCTCGCCTCAGGCAGAAGAGAGTTTAGGTACACCCCTGTGTACATGGGGCTTTAGAAGGAATCCATCAAGAAGTTTGGAAATCTTAAACCACAAGGAATGACTTTATGCAGCTGGGGCTTAGGCTGCATCTAGACGTTTCATTTGAAATTTTCCGGTTCAACTGAAAGGAACGGGATCGGGACAAGCACCTCCCTTTTTTCGAATTAACTGTATTTAAAAATACTTTTCAACTGGAACGTGTAAACATATTGAGCTCATTAATGTTTGTTGGCACATCATGGAGATAATCTGATGGAAAGTTAGAGAAGATCCAACAAGATTGACTCAACTCTTCTTCCATGGCCATCCTCTACCTCCTTCCCTTATTAATCTTTTGAAATGGGTCAGTCAGTGAAGCATTGAATGTAAGCCTACCTCAGAGTTAGTAACGACTCACTATTCCTGTCCCGGAGAGAGTTGTCTCAGCTGGCATGGCAATAACCTTTTGTGCCCAATTCATTAAAAGCCATGTAAGAAACTGAAGAGGTCCAAGTCCATTTGACACTAAAACACAATTGTCCCTCAACTAAAAATGCCAAAATAAGTGACTTCATCCCGTGTAATTGCTGTCCAAATGCTAAGTAATGACTCTAATGACTAAGCCCCCGGTAGAAGACTCCATGCCAGGTAGTTCTCCCTACTGACAGAGGTAATTGTCACTGATCAGTAAATTAAGCAGCCCATTGTAAGTGATCTGTAAAGATGGGGAATCTGACCTAATGTCCCATTGTGCGCAGCAAAAAGAGCGCGGTGTCAACTGTCATTAAAGATCAGATAGACACGCGGTATCGCTTGACCGTATTGTGGGGTTCAAAGAGTGGACATGGTAAGTGACTGTTCACAGTCTTACCTCATTCATTGTACCATGTCATGGAAGAAAGTGGACACGTCAATAATTTACAAGTGTAATCCTTCTCTTGTGTACACGCTTTTGTGAAAGGGATTAAATGATGCCCATCATCAGGATCAATAATTCATGTCAGTCACGGTTGATGTTACCCTAATGGGTACGAATAGTTATGTAATAATTGTAGAAAAGTTTCAGTAATTTTGGAAAATTTGGTGGGAAAATGTGTAATCCTTTTAGTAGAGTGTTTTCTTGCTTTGATCACTAGTGATCAGCTAAAGAGGGACCTGAAACGGGTGCTGAGATTTCCTGCAGTGCCACCAGTGGTGAGCTAAAGTATTGCACTTTTCCATTAAAATCAATGTGCTGCCTGTGCAATGTCCATTGGAGATCTAGGCATAGTCTTTATAGCTGTTATAGCGATTTTTCAGGATAAATTAATTAGCTCTATTCAGCACCAAGTGTAGATGTAGCTGCTAGAAGCAACACATTTTATAGATCTGTACATGTGTGTAGTGGCCGAGCCAGGTTATTGCACTTCTTAGATTGGACAGTGACAACCACTACATAGTATACATAGTTAAGCAAAGTTTTATACCCTGGGGCTATTCTATTATTAGTGTTGGGGGTTCTAAGTATCAGGCCCCCACTGATCTGACACTGATGACCTATCCTATGGATACATATCAGTAAAAACTTATTAAAGGGAACTCCTTCTAAATACATACACAATGTAATAGAGTCGCCACACAACCCACCAGCAATAATGTTATTCATAGTGTTCTAAATATGGGTAATTCTCACTGATACATTTTCATTCAGCCCCTGTTGTCCATCCCTAATTCATATTTAGCCCTGAGATCAGTCACTTAGTATCATAACTGAGTGTTTGTTCCTTCCCAATTACTCACAACATAACTGTCTGTAATCCTTACACGATTTCCCTAGAGTTTACCCCTGGCCCTCAGCAATGTTCTTGAGATGTTAAGCATACTGTATTAGTCGTTAATGTCCATTGACATGTATTGAGTTAATTGGTAACCCACCACCTCAGGGGTATGACAGGTTCTTAACCATTCCTTGTGAACTGAAGTCATAGAAGAGTCTTTCTAAGAAGATCTAGGCAACATGTGAAGGTTCAGAGGTGATCAATCTAACCTTAAAGCAGTGGAGGCATGGGCTTGATTGTGGATATGACGTCAATAACTGTTCTCCTCACAAGACAAGACTCTCCTTAGGGCTTCCTTCCATACTTCAAAAACATACCATACTAAGGTTACTTTGCACTCTATGGCTGCCAGATATGAGTCAATTAGTCAAAAAAGGGGCAAATTGGAAACCAAATCTTCTAGACATCAACTGGAACATCTATGTGAAGAAAGAAATATTGCTGTAACATTCATTACTGGTTATAGGGCATAGCATAATTTAGTACAATCTGGACATTGACCAATTCAGAAGTGAAGCCCCCAAACTTACAAGAACAAGGTCAGCTGAACCCACCAGTCAACTCTTTATGTGTCTGGGTGCCTCATGTCTATCGTCCTACAGATGACATTGGTGGAAAGCAGAAGTATAATAATTCTGTGCCTAGTCTTGGTGTTATCAGGAAAAATAGGTATTTTCCGAGAGTTATCTACACACTGAGTATAGAGTAATAGGTACTAGGTAAACATTTTATCCAATGAAGGTGTATTAAGTGAGATCGTGATAAGTAGATCATATGTATGATGGACCTTGGCAAGTGTCAAGCCATCAACATTGTAGAAGACCACCAATGTCTACTAAAATGCAAATATTTGTTCTTATTTTATTCTCTATATAGTACAGTCAACATCAGATTGGACCAATCCTCTGGTTCTCTAGTGAACTGTGGATCTTACAAAGTGATGGTGCTAAAAGTCCTACCAGAATGTAGCATCATTTGGACAGGAATTGGAAATAATTTTTTCCACTGCTGGAAAATTTCATTTTCTTACTTCTCCGTTCACGGCTTTGATGTTGAGTCTATGTTTGGATCCCAGGTCTCAATGAGTCCTTCAACAATTCCAAGGCTGAATTATGTGGTTATTCATGAATAGAGTATTTTTACTCAAGCTCTGATTGGCTGAAGAAATTATGTAGCGACTTTGTGGGCTAACCATATAACTATACAGATTAGATGAATTTTGAGTGATTTTCTAGATTGGTCCATTTTCTAAAGTGTAGCGGTGTCCAAAGTTGGGTGTCCAATGTTGGGTGTCCAATGTTGGGTGTCCAATGTTGGGTGTCCAACCTTGGGTGTCCAACGTTGGGTGTCCAACTTTGGCTGTCCAAACTTGGGTGTCCAGGGTGGGCAGACCGCCGATACATTATAGATGGAGCTATGTTCTTCCATCTACGACCATGGTTGATTGATGTGTGTCAATCATCTTCTGCTAGTTTAGGAACCCATAAAATCCCTTTAATGAGCATCTAGCAACATCTATTGAAGGTATACAGCCAGGTTTGAAGTCTCTGGCCCCTGTAGCTTGACCTGATCTAAAGAAACCTCAGCTAGACTCTGTATCTAGTACAATATATACGTCAAAGAATAATATACATCTGATGTCTTCTTCCACATGGCTGAACGGCAATCTCCATATAAACTATATCTGGCCTAACTTCATCTTGCCCATTACGAGGGGGGAGTATGATGGGTCACAGGTAGCATGACGCAAGTGACCTAGCCCTCATTTTTATGTGACCACCACGTCTGGAGCAGACTCGGGGCCACCGATGATGGCTGCAGATGTTAAAAGCATGTTGTGCGATAACATCCGGAGAGATATTTTCATCTCGCTAGTAATAACCAGCTGCCTGCTCCATCCCTTGTTACTGTGTACGCTACTTAGAAGCATTGCAGGGAAATCGACTTTGACAGGTCTGGATTGCTGCCAGTAACTTTAGTAATCCTTTTGTACATAGGACGAGCATATAAAAAGATGTAATATAGCAGATCCTGTAGCCCCTGACGCTGGTTCTACCTTGCGTACATCCAGCGGGCGGTATATATAGTGCACATTTACTATGTCTACGTGTTAGGCTGTCTTACTGAACTCACGTTTTGCTGCTGAATTTTTCATCAGTCGTTTCATCCGAGCATGCATTATGTACGGTACGATGAGTGGAGATCCTATATTCTTGGAACGAAAAGGAAAACATTTGTATAGAATACACATGGATGTGTCTTTTTCTATTTTTCCATGTATAAATTATTGAACAGATTATTCATACCTTAACAGGGGATTTTGAGAGGGTCTTCTGTTCAAAGATCTGACCAGAGTGGTTACAAAAAGTGTCTCTTCTTGTGGAGGTCCTGTTCTATCCTTAACATAATGATAGGAATAGGCAGTGTGTAATCCCATATTTCACCAGTGGTGGTGCTGTTGTAAATTTCCACACTTGTTTCTGGAGATTACAGACGATCACTCGGGATCGGAGCAGAAAGACACTTTTTGGTCAGTTAATTGTCAAGGGTTCCTACGGTGACCCTATTGGGGAATGTGAACTTGATAGAGAAGCTTCTCCTGCTCATCTTTAAAGTTAATTCCTATTCATCTCAAACGAAAATAAGGAAATATAACATGATCAGAGATCCAAGAGCCAAACTGTGGCTTTATTACTCAGGCTTTTCCACTTTGGATTTTGCCTTCTTAAGATGCCAGTGATTGGCTACATTAGTGGCTGACGTGTCACCTGATTGTTGCAACCAGAATCGGGTGGCTGGTACAAGAACGAAGAAGGCATCCATGTTTTCACTAAATTAATCGGGTAGAAATTTTTATTGGACCATCCCTTTTAGTATAGTCTTTAACAGTATCCGATAGTGTCGGACTGTCCCACCAAAGAATCAGAGGATCCTCCGGTGGGCCCAGGCTTTAACCTAAAATTAGACCCTATAGAGGCAGCAGAAGACAACCCAATTAGGGTGGACCCCAGAATAATTTTAAAGTCCAGTTACCAGTATCTCCTAAGTGTGATAGCAGCACCCTCTTTTGAGTAAATAGCATTCATACCACTTCATACCTCCTTTTTATAGAACAATCCTGCAAAAAAAACAGGACAACTTATAGCAGTGATTTTGTGGGCTAGTTGTCAAAATTTGGCAATTTTCATGCAAAATCATTAAGCATGTCACATATTTGTATGTATGTATGTATATAAAGCTTCATGTAGTGAGAGAAGTCAGTCAATAACACAAAGTGCAGAATGGAGCGTGTAATAAAACCTACAAAAGATCTCCAGAATATAAAAGCTGCATATTCTCTGTATTAATACACCATTAAATGGAAAAACACCAGCAAAGGAAATCCAACAATTGGCAGGAAATTCTAGATCAGAATTTCATAATGTCCTGTCAGTTATCCCTTCTACGGTCGGCGCTGATACCAGGCTTTTTAATATCCGCCTGGCAGAAACCCCAACATGAAAGTTAAATGTGTAATTTCAGATGATACAGAAGTCAGAAAATAATGTATTGTGCAGAGAGGAAAAAACCTTTTGTGGGGGTAGAAGGAGTCTGAGCGTATTATACGGAATAATCCGTCACCGCTGCTATAGAGAGACATTTATAGAGTCAATTGGGAAGAGGAACATGGACTTCTATTAAAGGGACACTAAACCCAGAGTCTAGAATGATCCGTGAGACTTCCATTGTGCCCTACTGCTCCGTTTAATATTATGGGAGTGTCAGAAATTGCCGAGTACAGCGCTAGGATATCTCCACCACACTCATAAACAGTGAATGGGAGGGCTTGAGATACCTGAGCGCTGTGTTCAGCAATTTCCAACACTCCCATAGTATTGAATAAAGCTTTAGGACACAATCCCAATCTGCCGCTTCATACAGTTAGTGAGAAAGGAACCCAAAATTGATTTGGACTCCCACCAATTAGATAACAATCCATTCTTGGTACAACCCCTTTAAACATGACTTTAGCTTTCTGAGACGTTTTGTTATGTTACACGAGCACATTCTCATTGGGGAAAAAAAATGCCCTTGGTCTAATGTGGTGGCGATCAAGATGGCGGCCATTACAGCCTAAAAGATAGGAAATAAAAGGGTGTCCTGGGACTTGTGACAGAATATACAACCTTAGGCTACATTCACACGACCGTATGATTTCTCCAGTCCTGTATTTACGGGCCGTATGAGCCTGTATATACGTGACGTTTTTCATCCGTATGCAGCACGTATTTAACCCGTATTTTATACATGCCCATAGACTTTTAGGGCATACAGAACTGAAATACGGGAGAAAATAGGACATGCTCTATATTTTTATACGGCCAGTATACGGTACGTACACTCCAGTATCAAAAACGGCAATATAAATGGTTGGACGTATTGTCCATTGAAATGAATGTGGCCGTATGTAACCCGTAAAAAAACGGTACGTATACGGCCGTTTTTATACGTCCGTGTGAATGTAGCCTGTAGGCTGCATTCACATGACCGTTGGGGAACATATATATACGGACGCAAGCTTGTGCCCGTATATATATGTCCCTCATTGGCCGCCAATAGGAGCCTGCTATGTCTTTTCCCCCAGTACGATACAGCACAGTGGTCAATCCATGAAAATGGATGGAAGTATTGCCCATTGAAATGCTTGGGGGATGTATGCAGCACGTGTTGCGGGTTGCGGTATGGGTTGCATACGGCCGTTTTCACACTTTAGTGTGACAGCAGCCTTACATATAATATCAATTATAAGAATAGTAATAATGTGCCTGGGAGACCACTGCTCCAAACATATATGATGGTACATGAGATCTTAAAGGGGTTGACCACTTTACCTCATGTTTTTGTAATGTGTGTGAGGGGCAGGATATGAGGTAATTTACCAATATACATCTAGTAATAGTTCTGCTCCACTTTCCTGATATGTAAAGTGAAGCCTCCTGTCTTTTACCTCATCATTTTACCTCATGTCTTTTACCTCATCAGCCAGAGATTCCTGTCCATAAAATGGCCGCGATGGAGGGTCATGTGATCTCTGTCCATAAACAATCACCCTGCCTGGACCTGAATAGTATTTATGAATATGAATCAAGGTCCTGGCAGGGTGAATGTTCATGGACAGATCAAATGACCCTTCATCTGCGGCCATTTTATGGTCAGGAATCTCTGGCTGATGAGGTAAAAGACATGAGGTAAAATGATGAGGTAGAAGACAGGAGGCTTCACTTTACATATCAGGAAAGTGGAGCAGAATTATTAATAAATGTATATTAGTAAATTACCTCATATCCTGCCCCCCACACACTTACACACACATTACATAAAACATGAGGTAAGTGGCCAAAACCTTCAACACAACTCTATGACCATCGTATATTGCACAGCAGCTGTAGAGGAGCTTTGTTTGTCACATCGTGCTGTGATTTCACCAGGGTTTAGGTAAAACCTCCTCCATTATCTGATGTTAGGAAATTATAATCTGCACAAAAGAAGCAGGTGACAGCTTGGGCTCTGCTACATGTGTAAGTAAGCGCCCCCCCGGCCCCCCGCCGCGCCGCACAATCCTCCCCTACGGCACATCACCGGTCGGCCTCTCATAGAGCTCTTCATGCTACGAGTGACTGAGAAACCTTTACTAGTCTATTTGTATAAATTATCTTGGGAAAGACGCATACATTTTCTACCTTTCTGTCAAATGAAGGTATCGGAATATTTAATGCTGCAATCAGGTGTTTCTGGAGTCTCGGCCTAGCGGGGGGTAAGTATCTCTATGTGGATGCTCCTCCTGACAGAGTCATGCATGGAATTAGGGCTACCTGAAGAATTATAAATGGGGCACACATGTTTCACCATCTTTTTCTTTAAATGTTCCCTCTTTTGGAGAAGTTTCTTTCCAAAAAAGTTGCCATCCAATAGGAAGTGTCAACCAGAGCCATCTACATGGTTACTGTATGATCCAGAATAGTCACTTTTAGGGGTCATTACCATTCCAAAGGCACATCCAAGAAGAAGTCCGGGCAACTTAGTGTTAGAAAGCTTCCGATGAACAATGATATTTCAATCAGACAGAAACTTTAGTACTGTATTTTTCGGACTATAAGGCGCACAAAAAAATCCTTTGATATTCTCAGAAATCAATGGTGCGCCTTATAGTTTAGTGCGCCTTATATATAAACCATACTTACAGACAACAGCTGCCTTGTACTGTGCACAGGTCTGCCACCTGCTGGTCATTCATCCTTATAATCAGGTGCGCCTTATAATCCTGTGTGCATTATATATGAACCTAGATGTTTTAGCAGGCATTTATTGATAGTGCGCCTTATAAACCGGTGCGCCTTATAGTTCAAAAAATACTGTAATCAACATAAATCACTCAGTATAATAAGCATTGTATGGCGGTATTATTTTAAAATTTGTTTGCTGTGGTATGTGGCCACTATATGGCAATATAATTGGATTGCTGTGTTATGTGGGAACTATATGGCTTTATAATTATCATTATTAGCAATATTACTGTTTTTTTTTATTATCTGGTAACTATACTGCAATATAATTGGTTGGTGGTAATATCTGGGAACTATATGGCAATATGTTTTATTGGAACTATATGGCAATTTAATTGAAATGGGGTAATATAGAGCAGAGGTCCCCAACTGCCAGTCCGTGGACCAGGACCGGGCCGTTGGAGTTAATCAGCCGGTCCGTGGCGCTGCTGACAGCTAGCTCCGCGGCCC
The DNA here is from genome assembly GCA_019512145.1 of Engystomops pustulosus. NCBI lineage: Eukaryota > Metazoa > Chordata > Amphibia > Anura > Leptodactylidae > Engystomops > Engystomops pustulosus. The sequence continues at coordinate 9,722,164 of CM033648.1, read as the reverse complement.
TGTGCCTGGTCAGAGCTCGCTCTGTGTGGATTTATAATGTTTTCTGCCATAGCCGTGACAGCTCACAGCTCCCGGCAGAGAACATTATGCAGGATGGGGTGGGGCGGGTGGGTGCAGGAAAACAAGCCCAGTGCTCCCACGGATTCAGGGAAACAAGCCTGGTGCTCCCACTCATTCTGAACCTATGGTAAGTTGAATCACATTCTCATTATAAATGTCATAATTATATGCGAAGTATGCACTAAGCTCCACCCCTCCATAACCCCACCCCATATGACCAAAGCCCCGCCCCCACCCCCACCGGGCCATGGAAAACTGGTCTAGCTTAAAGCCGGTCCCTGGTGTAAAAAAGGTTGGGGACCTCTGATATAGAGCACCTATATGGAAAAATATTGAATTGAGGTATTATGTAGGAAGTATATGGCACCATAATTTGTTTGCTGTTTTATGTGTGAACTATATGGCATTAAACTGTAATTGGATTGTGGTAATAATTGGATTGTGGAAATATCTGGGAACTATATGGCAGTATAATTTGTTTGCTGTGTAATGTGTGAACTATAGGGCAATAGAATTGGATTGTGGTAATATCTGGGTACTATATGGCAATATAATTTTACTGTGTAGGAACTAATTGGCATTGTGATTGTATAGGATCTTACTATTTGGTGTGTTAATTAATATTTTTTTGTCCCTTTTTCCTACGACCGTTATTTGGAGAATATTTTTTTACCTTTTTTTGTACAATATCATAGAAAATGTTAACGCTACATAAATAACAGTAATAAATAATACATAATCATACGGGGGGTTTTGCATACAGGTGAATATTTCCATTGCACGGTGGTTTTTGAAGATCAGTGCGAGTGCCGGTGTTTTACCTGTTCAATTATAGCGAAATGAACTCTTACACTCCTCCCCGCTGATTTTATAATAGAATATAGTTGCGGAACGCAACGGGATATTTTTCTTCAGAATCATTCAAGTAAGAATAAAATCGACCATATTTACCCACTTATAGCGACCACGTAATGTAACTCAATAGAACTGAGCTCCTTATCCGTCAGATAAACAGATTAACTATTCATGCGCTGTTTAGTCAGTGGATTTCAGCTGAAGCTTTTTATTGTGGGAGTGGGGGCTGTAACTGAGACATTTACTAATTGCTTCCTTAACATTTTTAATTAAGAAACTAAGGGAGGAGAGAAGGAAAGGAATCAGGACGAGAGAGAAGGAGGAAGAGATTGAGGGATAGATGATGAGGACAGAGGGAATAAAGGGAAGGACTGAGCAAGGGTAGGAAGTAGCCAAGGAAGGAAGGAGGGTACGAAATTAAAGGAGAGATGGTAGGGGCAGAAAGAAAGGAAGAAACGGAAGAAGGAAATGAAAGAAGAGAGGTAGGAAGGGAAGAAAGCAAGGAAAGGCTAAAGGAAAGGAAGAGGGACGAGAAGGAGGAAGAGAAAGAAAGAAGCATGATAAGGACATAGGGAATAAATGGAAGTACTGAGCTAGGGAAGGAAGTAGCCAAGAAAGGAAGGAGTGTAGAAAAGAAAAGAGGAAGGAAGAGAAGGAAAAGAAATGGAGGGAGGGAGGGAAGGAAGGAAGGATTGTAGAAAAGAAAAGAGGAAGAAAAGGGAGGGAAGGAAGAAAGCAAGGAAAGGATAAAGGAAAGAAATGAAATATGGAGGAAAGGAAAGAAAGGGGAGGAATGAAAGTGGTAAGGGAGAGAGGGTGTGGTAGGGGTGGAAAGGGATGAAAAGAGAGGATGGGTGGATGGAGGAAAGGAAGGGAGGGAAGGAAAAATCGAGGGAAGGATGGAGGAAAGGAATGAAGTGATGGGAGCAGGAAAGTAAGGGAGGGAAGGAGGAAAGGATAGGAAGCAAATCAAGGAGGGAAGGAAGGAAAGCGGGAAGGAGCAAAGAAAGGCTATGAAAGGAAGAGTGGACATAAAGAAGGAAGGAAAGGCAAAAAGGAAGGGCAGGAAGGAGAGTTTGATAAAGAATGAGGATAGGATTGCGAAAGATTGGGACAGAATGAATAAAGGAAGATGGAGAAAGTGAGGAAAGGGAAGGAGGCAGAGAAGGAAGGGAAAACCTAAAAGAAGGGTGAAAGTAAAATATAGATATATAGTAGAAACTATAGAAATAAAGGAATAAAAGAAGTAGGGAAAGTAGACTACAACAGTGACAACCTCTGAAGATTCCCTTTTGTGACAGTAGAGATGACGGAAAGGGAAGGAAGAAAAAAGGTAAGGAAAGACAGAATGAATGAATGAACAAAGACTTAAAGGAAGGTAGAACAGAGAGAGGATGAGGAATAAAGGAAAAGAAAAGAACAAGAAGATAGGTTTTAATACATAAGATCACAAACGTGTTGTCAAAAGTCAAAATTTTTAACTTTCTGTTCATAAAAAGTCGGTCACCTCTGGAGCTCCTCTATGTCAAACATCTCATCCAATCAGCAAAGCTGCGACTGACCACATGACAAGCCACATTCCAGGTCATTAAGCAGGGGCGGGGCTTCGTATTCCCAGGCCTTAAGAATTCCCAATTGCATCATGTAGATCTGCATTTATGGTGTCTTGAGTTCTCTGAGCACAGTTAGAGATTGGTGGTGCATCTGTCTTGGGGACTGGGCACCAAAAGCAGAAGAGCTATTCTTCCAGGGCGTTTGTATTTCGGCTAGTCAGCAAACTGAATCTCTTCTGTAGATAGTGGACACATTACCCGAGTATTTCTATCTGTAATATTACATACTTTTATATGTCCAGGGTGTAAATATAGTACAGGGTCATGTTAGCACAAGGGTCTTGCACCCCTCCGCAGCCTGCATTTGGTCTGGTGGTCACGTTCGGTGGCTGATTGCTGTAGTCTCCCTTAGCATTAAGATTGCTGTGAATACATTTGCTCTGATTACATCCGCTCATACAGCGAGCACAAGGACGGAGGGATGTTGTAGCAGCGGGGTTCTAAATCCAAGGGACATCAAACAGGATCCATCCTAACAATTACACTGCTGCCTCAGCATTCACGCTCTTAATGTGAATTGGCTACATGGTAATTAGGACAACTTACTGCAGTATCGGGAGGATATGGCAATGTACCGTTTTGTAATTCATATTTATTCGACCATGGTAAAATGAAATGCTGAGGACAATTACCATCAATTTATTACAAAATGTAAAAGGAGTCTTATTTTTCCATGGTTTTTGTTTTCTGGTTTGGTTTTTAGCATCACGAAATTAGATGTAATTACATATAAGAGAGTGTTGGGTGGAGCGACTATGTAAACTGTTCATTTGGAGGGATTGATAGGTGTTTGCGACTCCACAGCTGGGGCTTTCCCCATTTTTCTGACAACTGGTTACGTATTGGAATAGGCCATAGTTTTCCAAGCAATATACAGCCCTATCTTCAGAAGGCCCAAGGAGAGCAAATGGTACAGGAGTGCCCACGTGTGACCATCCCTTCTTGACCCATAACTCCCTCACTTGTCATTGTTGGGGTTTCTGAAAAAAAGATCAGACATATCTATCCCATTTAACTTTTATGGTGATCCAGAAACTAGAACTTTAGAGCTACAATTCATTTTTTGTTGGGCATAGAGTCCATTATGGTCCCAAAAGTCCAGCAGAAGACAATACTATCTAGAGATGTCTTGAAAACCAAAGAATTGCTACTAGGGCCTGTTCTGTATAGAAAAAGGATCTAGTTCTAAGGAAATCTAACTTGATGTTAGCCAATTTCTTGATATCTTCCTCACCTTCTGGACTTCTAGGTTATTTCTATCCTTGTGGATTGTCCTCATGTTTACGTTGGCACTACATTGGGTTGAAGGTGTTGTCCACACCTGCCAAAGTTTGCCCGGTCGCCTATACTGTACTTACCCAGTTAAACTTTACGTTTCTGTCGAAATGAGCAGCAGGTCGTGTTGAGGAAGGAGGAATGAATAGCCCTCTGGCCCAACAGATGTGCAGCAGGACACAGGAGATCACCATACGTCCCGAAACATTACATAACCAGCGGCTTGTTCATACAGAATGGGAAAGTTTAACTAAGCACACTATGGGTGACTACTAATGTATTGTACTTGCCTTAGTCAACTTTGGTAGCTGTGGCCACCTCATTTAGGTCTCACTTTGATTGCGTAACCAAAGGTACAATGGTTTGGTAAGAGTTTTCTATCGTGAATCACTTTTGTAATTTGAAGATTTTCAAGACTTGAAGACCAGCTCTCTTCATACTTAGAGAATAAGTAGATAAGACTTTCCAGGGAATGTGTGCAAAGAGTCCTTCAAAACGTTTTTTTTAATGAAATAGTCTACAAAGTTTACTGTCACCTTTGTTTACTGTGCTTTTGATTTATTTGACTTTGGTGAGTTGACCACACCTTGATCCAGAAACTAGAACTTTAGAGCTACAATTCATTTTTTGTTGGGTATGGAGTCCATTATGGTCCCAAAGGTCCAGCAGAAGACAATATTATCTAGAGATGTCTTGAAAAACAAAGAATTGCTACTAGGGCCTTTTCCTTGTAGAAAAATGATCTAGTTCTAAGGAATTCTAACTTGATGTTAGCCAATTTCTTGATATCTTCCTCACCTTCTGGACTTCTAGGTTATTCCTGTCCTTGTGGATTGTCCTCATGTTTACGTTGGCACTACATTGGGTTGAAGGTGTTGCCCACACCTGCCAAAGTTTGCCCGGTCAAGTACATTATGGTCACCTATACTGTACTTACCCAGTTAAACTTTACGTTTCTGTCAAGCAGGTCGTGTTGATGGAGGAGGCATGCACAGTCCTCTGGTCCACCAGAAGCACCGCAGGACACAGAAGATCACCATACGTCCCGAAAAGGCACATAACAGGCGGCTTGTTCGAACAGAAAGGGAAAGTGTAACTTAGCATAATATGGATGACTCTTAAGGTATTGTTCTTGCCTTGGTCAACTTTAGTAATTGTGGCCACCCCATTTAGGTCCCACTTTGGTTGCATAACCAAAATGGTACAATGGTTTGGCAAGATTTTTTTTTTGTTCTTTCGTGAATCACTTTATCCTTTAAAGATTTTCAAGACTTGAAGATAAGTTCTCTTCTAAGCTCCTTCGTATGAACTTATTGAAAAAGAAAAAGTGTCCAGCTCACCCGTCTCATATGTCGTCAGAAATCCGGTGCACAAAGCTCTCCCCAGACTCTACGGGGTACGTATGGCATATAGAAGAGAAAACATATCCAGCAATTAGAACTTCAAAATCTTCACATAATTTATTCTTTAAAAATCACGCTCATATTGGCAAGTAACGCAAACAAAAGCACGATAGAGGAGACATTGAATGTTATCTATAGATGCCAAATGTTTGGATTAGGGTTTTTTTTCTGGGTGGAGATATAGGGTACATATAGCAGATAGAAGAAAAAATATCCAGCACTTAGAAATTCAGAATTTTCACATAATTTATTCTTTAAAAATCACACTCACATGGGCAACTAATGCAAACAAAGAGATGGGCGTGTTTCGGCAATGAGCCTTAGGCTACATTCACACTACCGTATGGAGGACGTATATACGGCCGATGTATATACGGCTGATATACGTCCTCCATAGAGGGCAATGGGCGCACGGCGGCACCGTACCGCTCCGTACCCGGGAAAATGAAAGGACATGTCCTATCTTTTCCTGTAATACGGCACCGTGCGCCATGTATCTCTATGGGGAGGGGCGGGGATGAGCTGCGCTCACCTCCTCCTCCTCTCCCCGTGCACTGCCGTTGCCCGCTACGGTACGGTACGGGCGGGCAACGGCAGTGTGAATGTAACCTTAGTCTTGATCTCTTGATCAAGACTAAGGCTCATTGTCGAAATGCGTCAATCTTTATGTTTGCGTTACTTGCCCATGTGAGTGTGATTCTTAAAGAATAAATTAGAAAAAGATTCGGTATTTATGAGTCCTGGATTTTTTCTTCTATTCACAATCCTTTCTACTCCATTATGCCATATAGCTCTGCATGAGAGCTGTATACACCAAACGGAAGAATATTTTTAGTGAAAAAATAATAATTAGTTGCAATTTTTTATAAACCGTTATCGTGTAGAGCAATGAAAATCACGGCAAAGTATTCGTACCCTTCAACTTAGCCAAGTTTTGTCATGGCCCAAGGCAACGTCCAATCTCTTAATACCCTCCATGACAGCTATGAAGGAAACCAGCGATTTGTTGCGTCGCCATCAAGCGTATTATATTCTGCTTATGTTGTTTTCCCCTTGTTGCTTCCGAACACAACTACATTTTCTGATTCTGTCTTGAGAAATGTCTTGTGATGTTTCTAAAATTGGATTCTGTAAAGTTCAAGAGCTATAATGCAGGATGGGGACTGAGGGCACTTGCTAGACTTCTCTAGGCCTTTCTGAGTAATGTTTAGCTAAATCACATTCTAGAATGAAGAGAACTCTTTATCAGATATTGTGTTTAACCCCGGGTTGCTATACACAGTAGAGAAGCGCTGACACGCACGGAAACGTTGAATAATGTCACTCCACCAAAGGTTGTCTATTGAATTATGTTATTAGAGGACACGGCTGCAAACATGGAGATATGACTCTGTCTATGGCTGTAGAAAGTCAGCAGATTGTATAATAGCTCATCTACATCGCGGCCATAAACAGAATGAATGGCAAATGCGTTATAGAGTGATGTTACAGTGCAGCACCGGCTCGTGATGAGTAGGACATTACAGGTAAGCAAAAACTATAATATGTCAAGAGTGTTTTTTTAAAGGGAACCACACACATTGAAAACAGATTTGTGGCCTGCACGGAGTATGTTATAGAACAAAAGTGCTGAGCAGGATGTATATAGTGTCCTATCTGCAGGTAGCATGTTATAGCGCAAAAGGGTTGAGCAGAATGTATATAGTGTCCTATCTGCAGGCAGCATGTGATAGAGCAGGAGGAGCTGAGCAGATTGTACATAGTGTCCTACCTGCAGGCAGCATGTTATAGAGCAGGAGGAGCTGAGCAGATTGTAAATAGTGTCCTATCTGCAGGCAGCATATTATAGGGCAGGAGGAGCTGAGCAGATTGTACACAGTGTCCTATCTTCAGGCAGCATGTTATAGAGCAGGATGAGATGAGCAGATTGTACATAGTGTCCTATCTGCAGGCAGCATGTTACAGAGCAGGAGGAGCTGAGCAGATTGTAAATAGTGTCCTATCTGCAGGCAGCATGTTACAGAGCAGAAGCAGGTGAGCAGATTGCACATAGTGTCCTATCTGCAGGCAGCATGTTATTAAGCATTGAGCAGCGATGTCTGATTGTAAAAGTGTCCTATCTGCAAGCAGATGTTAGAGCAGGAGGAGCTGAGCAGATTACATAGTGTCCTATCTGCGGCAGAATGTTAAAGAGGCAGAAGGAGCTGAGCAGATTGTACATAGTGTCCTATCTGCAGGCAACGTTAGAGCGGAGGAGGCTGAGCAAGATTGTAGCATGTGTAGGGAGTGGGGGTCATATTTACTTACTCCACTACCGGAGTTCCTGAGTTCCCGTGATCGTGCGCCCAATGTCCTGCATGTGTCGCTTCCCAGATCAGGTTCGCCGGAGTTCACCTTCTTGTTCCCGGTGCATCGTGCGTTATAGTAATAGTCTGGAGACAACATTCTTAAAGGACTGCTGATTTTATATGAAAGTAACAGTATATACAGTATACAGACTATATGAAGACCATACAATCTAAGTGATTGGACTGTACTATAGCTAAGCGCACCTATAAACACCGGCTTACCCGGCTTCTACCTGGCAGCACAGACGCCTCTCGCGTTCCAGTAAATTGGCAGATTATCCAATGTATTTATTGCCTAATTAAAAGTTTGAAAAGTTTTTAGTGCGGCTTATGCGGAGTACAGAGGCGCGCGCTGTGCATAGTAACAGGACGCCACCTTATCTCATATGGGGAAATTATACAAGGTTCTTTAAGAGACTAATTAAATAAAGCATTAAATGAAAGTCATTTTACAGCTCCGGCCCATCTGTACGCAGCAATGTGAAAAGCAATGACCTCCGGAGTAGGGTAACCGGGGCCATGGGCTTTATGACACCCTGCTGCTCATCCGCTAATGGGGGCACAGTGTGAAAAATAGCGTTATCCTCAAGAAGGTTAAGTATTACCCTAGCTGCTTGATTTACCCTGACTACTCAAAATATACCAATACTTACTGCCCAAATTTGTAAATAAGCTAAGGATTAGTTGCCAGGCTCTGTTGACTTGAGTCCGCTGTAGCCCATCCACCTGGTGAGATCATTGTAGTGGGCTACGTCGGACTCGTCAAACTAATGCCACATTCCTTTGAGATCTCTTCAGATATCACTTGATAGTTTCCCTATAGATCACCTTTTTTCACAAAAACTCTAAACCTTGTCTGTTCATAGAGGGGTTAAGGTACCTGAATTAAAGTCTGTAAAAATACCCAATAATTTTCTCACCCAAGTGGCCTTCAGTACATGCCCACGTCCAATGTAATGGCAGCGTTCCCTTGTGCACTGCCCCTATTATCTGTGTCTCTGTGTTCCTAGATGCGGTGTGCTCCCATGCTACAGAGAGAGGTACAAGGTGTTTGGTCTAAATGGACCATCATTATTTTAGTCCTCCTGCAATCAATACATTAGACAGCACTGACTGAAGAAGAAGCAATTGTGAGAAAAAGCATAGTAGTAGCCCGAGGATGCGATGTGCTTGTAAGTGACCCAGTTAACATGAGCAATAGGTTTTTTTTCTGTTTGATAACAGCATTCAGAGGAGAATAATACAGAGACGCCACAACAAAGAGACGCCTTGGGTGGCTTTCGGGAAATCGTCGCCTCTGGTTACGGTCCCACCATCTGGGGGACTAATATTTGCATCTTATATTTATAGAGAAGCTGATGGAGATCATAAGAAGGTTTTGAGAGCCATGGTTTATGCATGGCGAACCTAAGATTTTGGGTTCAGAAGGTTCAGAGCAACCCCTGTCCCATATGGTCTCCATCTTAGATGGAAACGGTCCATCATAAATATTAAATATAGTAGTCAAATAATGGTACATAGTGTCCAATCAGCAGGCAGCATATTATAGAGCAGGATAAGCTACAGTAAATTGCAAATCTTCATGAACACAATACAAGGAACCTTGGTGAGGGAGGTTGGGAGGAAGTCTCCAAATTGTGGTTCCTTACAACGATCCGACCACTGGTGCACTAGAATCATGTACTGGTGATTGGTTTTAAGGTTTCTTCTAGTTCTTCATACTTATGTTACAATCTTAGCTGAACCTCGATTTTCATGGTATTAGTTGCCAGAGAAAGGTCTTATATCAATTTCCATGTCAAACAGTTCACCTTTGCGTTATTCTTGGTATTTTTGATTATTCAGGACATTCGGGTGGTAGACATGCTGACCCACGGATTGTTGCTCGCTTGCTGACTTCCTTCTTTTAGGCTCTCAAATCCCTAAGTAGATGACAATGATTTCTGTATCATTATATTCAGCTTTGACCCATAGGAGACAACTGTGACCTCCACCTCCTCATGGTTGTCCTGAAGCACGTAAGACCTGATGGACATCTGATGACTCCAGATACAAGGTCATCACTGGAGTGTTCTTTGGATTTTCTCTGTGAACTGCATATAAATTTTATTCTGTATCTTTTTAATATGGACAACAACTTTACATCCTTAAGAGATTAAACTATAGGATATATCTAGAAAAGATGAAAACCAGAGCATAAAAATTACCATATAAAATAAAGACAAGATCACACTTCACTAGTGAGTTAATGGGGGTCATTTACTAAGGGCTCGATTCGCGTTTTCCCGACGTGTTACCTGAATTTTTCCGTTTTGCGACGATTTTCCCTGTATTGCCCCGGGATTTTGGCGCACGCGTTCGGATTGTGTCGCATCGGCACCGGCATGCGCGCGACGGAAATCGGGGGTGTGGCCGTACGAAAACCCGACGGATTCGGAAAAACCGCCGCATTTAAAAAAAAAAATAATTCGCTGGACACGCACTTACCTTCACTCGGCCCGGCTTGGTGAACTTTAGTGCATTCAGCGCAGCACCAACACCTGGTGGACGTCGGAGGAACTGCCTTAGTGAATCGCCTGAAGACCCGAATCCACCACAGAGAACGCGCCGCTGGATCTCGATTGGACCGGGTAAGTAAATCTGCCCCAATATGTTAAGTTCTGGGCCACTCCAGTTTTAGCTAAATAAAGCATAGGACTACACTAGATTAGAGGAACCTGTCACCTGATCTACCTTATTGGTTAGGTTTCATTTAAACCAGAATAGACAACCAGATCTCAGATCTGTCCCCTAAATTAATTTTGACCAAAATCACACCTAAAAATGTTTCGAGGCACCAAAACCAGAATCTCAATTTATTAATTCTAGGTCAGTCTCCAAAATGAGTTTTGACCCCTGACATGACCCTTAGGTTTAACCCTGAAAGCTTAATTTAAACAGAAAATTGATTTGTATCCTTGACTTGACCCCTTCATCAGATTATGGACTAGGCTTCTAAAATCATAAGACCCTGGAGAAGATCCGTAAATTAACGCAACTCAAGATCATTTAATTTCAAGACTTTTTAATTTAAGACATTAAACAACCAAATTATCAGACTCTGGATCTCTAAATTAACAGACCCCGGACCAGACCCCTTAAATTAGACTTCGAACCAGACTTTTTATTTATCAGAAACTAGAGCAAACCTAAGTAAACTCATTAGTCTAAGTGGACTTGTTACCTTCTGAAGTCACCTCGTTAAACCTTCTGACATTGGCTGGCACTTGGACATGTGCTGACGCCAAACTTTGGGTACTCGGTCCTTGAGTACTTGATCATTGATAAAAGGGTAGAGTTTGAAAAATTCTATACTACCCCCCCCCCCCCCCCCCCCCCAACATCCTAGTAACTATGTCCTCCTTAGACCTTTCACTATCAACAGGTCAACAGGGGTGACCTCACATTCCTAGGCCAATCCCTGACCTCCACACCCACACCTTTTAGGCCAAGGATGTCTATAGAAAAAGATCCCCTGAAACACAGCAATAACATAATGCTACTTTCAGAACTATTTTTCCCAATTTTCACCATCTCTAACATTGTGGCCCGTGCAGATCTCTTTTAATCATCTGTTTTTTCTGTCCTGCATCACTCGGGAGAGAGTAATTGTAAAGTATATTTGTCACTCATGCCACAAGCGGCTTGAAATGAATAGAGCTTGCTGGAAGAGACTGATGCATCATACGGGAGGCAGCGGTGCATGCTACAGGCACTCGGAGAAAATAGACGCCTGGAGCAAATAGAAAATTGCAGGCAGCATTACTCAAACTCAACCCAAAGTGAAGAAAGGAGCTGGCAGAACATAAATAGATAATTCTGTTTCCTTACTAGGAATCTCCAAGAAGGAAATTGGCCTTCTTGACTTACAGGCTTCTATACATTGAATTTCCTTTGCAATCCATCCAATTTTTTTACCGAATCGGGTGCGGACAAGTGTACAGCTGTCCATAAGATAAGGTAGACCATGGCTAACGTAAAAATCACAATGTCCTATCGCTTAGGTTGAAGGTCAAAGACTTAGATGATTTTATTGCCCACGATGGCCAATTTTTAGACACAAGGGGTCAATTCTCATAGATGGACCTACAGTTATTTATTTATTTATTTTTTTTAAATTAAATTTTTATAGAATTTTTCACAATATAACAAAGGTAAGACATACCGAGTCATGACCCAGTGGGCCACCATACAATCATAACAAACAAATGAGCACGGTCATATTACATCTAGATTTAACACTTCACACTTTTTCTTGCTAGATCTTAGCGTTCATTCATTAGCTTTGTTCGGTGGGCCAATCATAAGTCATGGGGATCCACCTAAATACATTGAACCAGCAAAGCCGAACAATGTGGTGGTTATGGTTATAGCTACTACTGTGGAGTTACTTATTTACTAAGGGTCCCGCGGCCGCAGTTTCATCGGGTTTCCCGACTTTTCAGGGATTGTGCCGCACGTGATCAAATTGTGTTGCAATCGCGCTGGCTTTCACGCAACACAAATCGGGAATGGGCCAACGGACAATCTGACGGATTCGGACTAAGCGCGGGATTTAACATTTAAATTTGTCTCGCATCCAATGCACTTACACCCACCAGGAGTAAGATGGTGAACTCCGGCGGACCTGATCCGGGAAGCGACACATGCAGGAAATCGGGTGCACCATCTTCATGAATCGCCGTAGAGTTCATCCTCGTCAGACAGTCCGGATCGGGAATCGCGCAGGGACCGGGTAAGTAAATGTTCCCCTAAATAGACTGTACAGTTGGGTAGGATTGACTTCCAATTGAGGGACAATTCTTCTGACAAATCTCCGGAAGAGGGTGCAAATTTTAACAATCTCAGTTCACCATATGGTGCCCTTAGTGGGGCAGTCTCATGACAAATGTGATGTTTGGTAGCCAAGGGTGTTTATGGGCATGGGCGCCAATGCCACCACGCAGTACAAAGTGCTTGTTTACAGGGGTGTAGAGGACATGGTCGCACCTGACCTGAGACAGGACAGAGGGTTTGGTTGTACCCAGGCGTAGACGCCTTAGAGGATCCATAGGAAGCATCTTCACCATATAGGGAGACCAAGGATGCGTTATAGTTGGGGGCCTGCTACGGATCTATCACCGGGATTTCAAATTCTGCCTATTCATGTAGGAAAAAGTATCACGAAAAAGTAGATATATTGAGGTTTTATTCACCAGAGGATCCCATCCCAAAGTTTCCTCATAGAACTCTACATATAGGATGGACAGATATGAGTGATGGATCAATATTTGCCTGTAATGGCCAATTTTCTTCCTTTAGCTGCTTTTTGTAATGAGGTTGCAGTTAATGCATCTGGAAGCATTGGGGGTTTTTAAGTGTTTTTTTTTTCTTTTGGAGAAATCCACTATTTAATCTACAAAATGCACCTGCTCCAAGCTGCCGCAAGAATGATTCACTCATTTGTGAAAGCTCCTCAAAGGATCCGACTGATGTACAACCCCAGTACATTAATGACATTGATGTGTTTAATGCTTTACCCGTCAAACCCTAGACAATATCGCGCATCGGTGTTGTGGCGTACGATTATATATATAACAGGAACACAAAAGCGCAGGCTTCCGATTGTGTCAAATGTGACTTCTAGCGCGAGGAATTTCATTCTTATTCCGGTAATTTAGACATGTCTCAGCAAATAGCTAAATGGAGGCACTTAAATTACATCCTCTCTATCAAAGGAACCGTCAACTTTTTGTTGTAAGGATATCATAAGGTGCCCCCTACCGATCACAGGGTGCCCCACACTACTGATCACAGGGTGCCCCACTACTGATAACAGGGTCCCCCACTACCGATCACTAGGTGCCCCACTACTGATCACAGGGTGCCCCACAGTACTGAGAACAGGGTGCCCCGCTACTGAGCACAGGGTGCCCTGCTACTGATCACAGGGTGCCCCATATTACTGATCACAGGGTGCCCCACACTACTCATCACAGGGTGCCCCACACTACTCATCACAGGGTGCCCCACACTACTTTTCACAGTGTGCCCCACTACTGTTTACACGGTGCCCCACTACTGTTCACAGGATGTTCCACTACTGATCACAGGGTGCCCCACACTACTGCTCACAGGGTGCCCCACCACTGATCACAGGGTGGCACGCTACTGATCACAGAGTGCCACGCTACAGATTACAGGGTGTCACAATACTCTTTAAAGGGTACACCGCTACTGATCACAAGGTGCACTGCTACTGATGACATGGTGCCTCGCTACTGATTAGAGGGTGCCCCGCTACTTATCACAAGTTACCCTGCTATTGATCACAGGGTGCCCCGCTACTGATCACAGGTTGCCCCACTACTGATTACAAGGTGCCCCACTACTGATTACAGGGTGCCCCACTCTACTGATTACAGGGTGCCCCACACTCTGATCACAGGGTGCCCTGCTACTTATAACAGGGTGCCCCACTCTACTGATCACATGGTGCCCCACACTGCTGATCACTGATCAATGGTAACCTTTGCATGCCTCCATTTAAGTTCCCTAGGTCCGTTGCTCTACCTGACGGCTTTTGCCGGCAACATATATAATGAGTTAACATCGGCTGGGTTGGGGTTGAGCCTAAATCTGAACTTCTGGTATAGTATAACAAATAAATATAAAAGAGCATAATAAATGAGGACAATTTATCAGAGTAGAATTGGGAAGAAACGGAACAGACAACACAGTAATAAAATATCCCACTCCAAACCATTATTCTACCATAGATACTCCAAATTTATTTCCTAGCCATTTGTAAATTAGCGGTAAATAATTAAGCAGCGAGGTCTAACAGCAGTATAACACCTATTACAGGGCCAGATGCTCATTGACATTTGGAAAGCGTCTTGACTTATTGTTTCGTATTGTGACTTGAATCGGAATGAATTACGGCAGCGAGCAGATGTGCGGCATAGTATATAATATATAACTCAGCCGCCGGAGCTTTATACTCAGGGCAAACTCCAGCAGATTTATTTAATGTTATGTTTGTTTAGAGAAGCAAAGCCGAGAATTTTATGACTTGCGATGTTAGTGTTATGATTATGATCACATTGCCGGATTATGTATATGGACTTCATACTCCTGTGACCAATCCGTATTGTTTATGTCATTGGGAGGAGGTCCAGACTACAAATAAGGACGAAGTATAAAAACATCTAAAACTTGGACTGGGCTTCCTTGCGCCCACCAGACAAAAGTATTTTGGGAGCTCATACCCCAGGATTTAGACCCTTGTAGTCTCCAAATTACGATGTCTTATCTAAGACGTTTGGGTCCCATTATTGTTTTTGAGCCCCCCCACCTTTCCACCTAGGGCAGTGATGGCAAAACTTTTTGAGATCGAGTGCCCAAAATGAGACCCAAAACACACTAGGTTTTCCCAAAAAGCCAACACGCCAATTTAGGCAGCAACAAACCTATTTCAACCAGAATTTTCTGAGCTTCAATCAGACCGTGCCCACACCTTCTCACTCTTCGGACAGGACCAGGCAGCACAGGATGGGTCACGTTAAAATAGCAGGGCACTGATTGGATTGCCTGAGACTACAGAAAGATGCCATGTTTGGCAAACTTTGTGCCTGGGAGACATTTTGCGTGCCCACAGAGAGGTCTCTGAGTGCCATCTCTGGCACCAGTGCCATAGGTTCGCCATCGCTGACCTAGGGGATCCTTGGTGGTCCATTCAAACCCAACTCTTAGGGTTATGGTTTCTCATTATGGTGCAATGCATCCTGGGAAGAGATATGCAAATTATCTCCCTAACAGGAAAAAATCTTCTCCCTATTGAGCTACTTCATAAGCTTCTCACTCCGTCAATAATCCCCTGATTTGTAAGGGGAAGCACCCGACACAACTGTCTCCAGCCTCTCCCAAATCACTAGCATTATGTAGGACATTTTAGACAAATTGTTCCCTTTTTCTCAGCAATTTTCAGAGAAAGTGTAAAGGTCTTGTCCACTTTCGGCAAATAAATATTATTGTTTGCATAATGTAAAATGACCACACTTCTGATCACAGGGTGCTCCACACTTCTGATCACAGGGTGCCCCTCACTACTGATCACAGGGTGCCCCGCACTGTTGATCACAGGGTGACCCACACTACTTATAACAGGGTGCCCTGTTACTGATCACGGGACCCCCCACACTACTGATAACAGGGTGCCCCACACTACTGATCACAGGATGCCCCAAGTTACTGAGATCCTCTCAACAATCAGCTGTAGAAAGAAAGTCTTGCAGTTGGGCGCCAGTGATACTGATATGTTATGTGACCCCAGATACTGCACATAACATATGATTATGGGTTTTATACTTTATCACTATGATCAGCCAAACCCTAAACAAAAGTTTGGTTCCCGCACCCAAACAGATCCGCCCAACGGTAACCTTTGCATGCCTCCATTTAAATTCCCTAGGTCCGGTGCTCCACGTGACAGCTTTCCCGGCAACAAATAACGAGTTAACATCCGCTGGGTCGGTGTTGAGCCTAAACCTGAACTTCTGGCTTTAAAAGTATAACAAATAAATATAACAGAGCATAACAAATGAGGACAATTTATCAGAGTAGAATTGGGAAGAAACGGAACAGACAACACAGTAATAAAATATCCCACTCCAAACCATTATTCTACCAAAGATACTCCAAATTTATTTCCTAGCCATTTGTAAATTAGCGGTAAATAGGAAGTAAACAATGAATGCTGTTGAATGACAGCAAGCAGAGATCTAGAAAACCGTAAGAAATTGATACAGAATGTACATTGTTAAATTGTACCTTTCCATCAGTCAAATACAATCTATTTTCAGAAACTGGACAACCAATATAAAGCATCATTTGAGATAATTTTTAATATTGTGTGAAAGGGGGGGGGGGGGGGGTGGTGATTTTTTTTTAAAAATTTTCATTAGCAAATTTTGCTTTGTTTGTTAAATACATCAAACTACTCTCTCCCATAGAGATGCGTATTCCAGCCTGTACAGTGTGTGTCTATGGAGGCTGCATAAGCTCACATCTAATTTCCCTGTGTTTGGTTAAACAGCTCTGAGAAGGGAGGATTAACTCCTTCAATATTAGGTTGATGTTTTAATATAGTGCTCATAGCATACTACAGCCAGGGAGAGAGCAGGAAGGGTTAACACCCACTCATAGCCGTGTAAACAACAGGAGAAGAGTAATGTCATAGAAGTAATAGTAATAGTGTTCCCTGGAGACAACATATCTTAAAGGATGCGATTTATATGAAGTAACAGTATATACAGTATACAGACTATATGAAGCCATCAATCTAAGTGATGGACTGTACTATGACTAAGCGCACCTATAAACACCGGCTTACCCGGCTTCTACCTGGCAGCACAGACGCCTCTCGCTTCCGTAAATTGGCAGATTATCCAATGTATTTATTGCCTAATTAAAAGTTTGAAAAGTTTTAGTGCGGCTTATGCGAGTACAGAGCGCGCGCGCTGTGCATAGTAACAGGACGCCACCTTATCTCATATGGGGAAATTATACAAGGTTCTTTAAGAGCTATTAAATAAAGCATTAAAATGAAAGTCCATTTTACAGCTCCGCCACATCGTAACGCAGCAATGTGAAAAGCAATGACTCCGAGTAGGGTAACCGGGCCATGGCTTTATGACACCCTGCTGCTCATCCTGAAGAGGGGACAGTGTGAAAAATAGCGTTATCCTCAAGAAGGTTAAGTATTACCCTAGCCTTGATTTACCCGACTGACTCCAAAATATACCAATCTTACTGCCCAATTTTAAATAGCTAAGGATTAGTTGCCAGCTCTGTTGACTTGAGTCCGCTGTAGCCCATCCACCGGTAGACATGGTAGTGGGCTACGTCGGCCTCGTCAAACTAATGCCACATTCCTTTGAATCTCTTCAGATATCACTTGATAGTTTCCTCTATAGATCACCTTTTTTCACACAAACTCTAAACCTTGTCTGTTCATAGAGGGTTAAGTACCTGAATTAAGTCTGTAAAAATACCCAATAATTTTCTCACCCAAGTGGCCTTCGACATGCCCACGTCCAATGTAATGGCAGCGTTCCCTTGTGCACTGCCCCTATTATCTGTGTCTCTGTGTTCCTAGTGCGGGTGTGCTCCCCCCATGCTACAGAGAGAGGTACAAGGTGTTTGGTCTAAATGGACCATCATTATTTTAGTCCTCCTGCAATCAATACATTAGACAGCACTGACTGAAGAAGAAGCAATTGTGAGAGAAATCATAGTAGTAGCCCAGAGGATGCAATGTTGCTTGAAGTGACCCAGTTAACATGACAATAGGTTTTTTTTTCTGTTTGATAACAGCATTCAGAGAGAATAATACAGAGACGCCACCACAAGAGAGCCGCCTTGGGTGGCTTTCGGAAATCGTCGCCTCTGGTTACGGTCCCAACCATCGGACTACTATTTGCATCTTATATTTATGAGAAGCTGATGGAGATCATAAAGAGGTTTTGAGAGCCATGGTTTATGCATGGCGAACCTAAGATTTTGGGTTCAGAGGTTCAGAGCAACCCCTGTCCCATATGGTCTCCATCTTAGATGGAAACGTCCATCATAAATATTAAATTAGTAGTCAATAATGGTACATAGTGTCCAATCAGCAACAGCATATTAGAGAGCAGGATAAGCTACAGTAATTTCAAATCTTCATGAACACCATACAGGAACCTGGTGAGGGAGGTTGGGAGAAGTCTCCAAATTGTGGTTCCTTACACGATCCGACCACTGGTGCACTAGAATCATGTACTGGTGATTGGTTTTAAGGTTTCTTCTAGTTCTTCATACTTATGTTACAATCTTAGCTGAACCCTGCTTTCATGGTATTAGTTGCCAGAGAAAGGTCTTATATCAATTTCCAGTCAAACAGTTCACCTTTGCGTTATCCTTGGTATTTTGATTATTCAGGACATTCGGGTGGTAGACATGCTGACCCACGGATTGTTTGCTCGCTTGCTGACTTCCTTCTTTTAGGGCTCTCAAATCCCTAAGTAGATGACAAGATTCTGTATCATTATATCAGCTTTGACCCATAGGAACAACTGTGACCTCCACCTCCTCATGGTTGTCCGAAGCACGTAAGACCTGATGGACATCTGAGACTCCAGATACAAGGTCATCACGGAGTGTTTCTTTGGTATTTTCTCTGTGAACTGCATATAAATTTATTCTGTATCTTTTTAATATGGACAACAACTTTACATCCTTAAGAGATTAAACTATAGGATATACTCTAGAAAAGATGAAAACCAGAGCATAAAATTACCATAATAAAGACAAGATCACACTTGTCCTAGTGAGTTAATGGGGGTCTTACTAGGGCTCGATTCGCGTTTTTCCCGACGTGTTCCTGAATTTTTTCCGTTTTGCGACGATTTTCCCGTATTGCCCGGGATTTTGGCGCACGCGTTCGGATTGGGTCGCATCGCACCGCATGCGCGCGACGGAAATCGGGGTGTGGCGTACTACAAAAACCCACGGATTCGGAAAACCACCGCATTTAAAAAAAAAAAAAAATTTGCTGGACACGCACTTACCTTCACTGGTTGCGCTTTTGAACTTTAGTGCATTCAGCCAGCACCAACACCTGGTGGCGTCGGAGGAACTGCCTTAGTGAATCGCACTGAAGACCCCGAATCCACCACAGAGAAACGCGCCGCTGGATCTCGATGGGACCGGGGTAAGTAATCATTGCCCAAATGTTAAGTTCTGGGCCACTCCCAGTTTTAGCTAAATAAAGCTAGGACTACCTAATTAGAGGACCTGTCACCTGATTCACCTTATGTGGTAGGTTTCATTTAAACCAGAATAGACAACCAGATCTCAGATCTGTCCCCTAAATAATTTGACCCAAGAGCACACCTAAAAATGTTTCGAGGCACCAAACCAAATCTCAATTTATTAATTCTAGGTCAGTCTCCAAAATGAGTTTTGACCCCTGACATGACCTTAGGTTTAACCCTGAAAGCTTAATTTAAACAGAAAATTGATTTGTATCCTTGACTTGACCCCCTTCATCAGATTATGGACTAGGCTTCTAAAATCATAGAGACCCTGGAGAGATTCCGCAAATTAACGCAACTCAAGATCATTAATTTCAAGACTTTTTATTTAAGACATTAACAACCAAATTACAGACTCTGGAGCTCTAAATTAACAGACCCCGGACCAGACCCCTTAAATTAGACTTCGAACCAGACTTTTTATTTATCAGAAACTAGAGCAAACCTAAGTAAACTCATTATCTAACTGGACTTGTTACCTTCTGAAGTCACCTCGTAAACCTTCTGATTGGCTGGCACTTGGACATGTCTGACGCCAAAACTTTGGTACTCGGTCCTTGAGTACTTGATCATTGATAAAGAGGTAGTAGAGTTTGAAAAATTCTATACACCCCCCCCCCCCACGCTCCCCCAACATCCTGTACTATGTCCTCCTTAGACCTTTCACTTATCGACAGGCCAACAGGGGTGACCTCCACATTCCTAGGCCAATCCCTGACCTCCACACCCCACCTTTTAGGCCAAGATGTCTATAGAAAAAGATCCCCTGAAACACAGCAAATAACATAATGCTACTTTCAGAACTATTTTCCCAATTTTCACCATCTCTACATTGTGGCCCGTTCAGATCTCTTTTAATCATCTGTTTTTTCTGTCCTGCATCACTCTCGGGAGAGAGTAATTGTAAAGTATATTTGTCACTCATGCCACAAGCGGCTTGAAATGAATAGAGCTTGCTGGAAGACTGATGCATCATACGGGAGCAGCTGTGCATGCTACAGGCACTCGGGAAAAATAGACGCCTGGAGCAAATAAAAATTGCAGGCAGCATTACTCAAACTCAAACCCAAGTGAAGAAGGAGCTGGCAGAACATAAATAGATAATTCTGTTTCCTTACTAGGAATCTCCAAGAAGGAAATTGGCCTTCTTGACTACAGCTTCTATACTTGAATTTCCTTTGCAATCCATCCAATTTTTTTAACGAATCGGTGCGACAATGTGTACAGCTGTCCATAAGATAAGGTGACCATGGCTAACGTAAAAATCACAATGTCCTATCGCTTAGGTTGAAGGTCAAAGACTTAGACGATTTT
Organism: Engystomops pustulosus; assembly: GCA_019512145.1. Lineage (NCBI taxonomy): Eukaryota > Metazoa > Chordata > Amphibia > Anura > Leptodactylidae > Engystomops > Engystomops pustulosus. The sequence continues at coordinate 9,701,423 of CM033648.1, read as the reverse complement.
ATTGCCCACGATTGCCAATTTTAGACACAGGGTCAATTCCATGAGTGGACCTACAGTTATTTATTTAGTTATTTTTTTTTTAAATTAATTTTTAAGAATTTTCACAAATACAACAAAGGTAAGACATACCGAGTCATGACCCGTGGCCACCATACACATCAAACAAACAAATGAGCACGGTCAATATTACATCTAGATTTAACACTTCACACTTTTTTTGCTAGATCTTAGCGTTCATTCATTACTTTTTTCGGTGGCCCCATCATAAGTCATGGGGGATCACCTAAATACATTGAACCAGCAAAGCCGAACATGTGGTGGTTATGGTTATAGCTACTACTGTGGAGTTACTTATTACTAAGGGTCCCCGCCGAGTTTCATCGGTTTCCCTATTTCAGGATTGTGCCGCACGTATCAATGTGTTTGCATCGCGCTGGCTTTCACGCAACCACAATCGGGGATGGCCAGGACAATCTGACGGATTCACTAAGCGTGAGTTTAACATTTAAATTTGTCTCGCATCCAATGCACTTACACCCACCAGGAGTAAGATGGTGACTCCGGCGGACCTGATCCGGGAAGCGACACTTCAGGAATCGGGTGCACCATCTTCATGAATCGCCGTAGAGTTCAATCCTCGTCAGACAGTCCGGATCGGGAATCGCGCAGGGACCGGGTAAAGTAATGTTCCCAAATAGACTGTACAGTTGGGTGGTTTGACTTCCAATGAGGGACAATTTTTCTGACAAATCTCCGGAAGAGGTTGCAAATTTTAACAATCTCATTCTCCCATATGGAGCCTTATGGGCAGTCTCATGACAAAGTGTGTTTGGTAGCCAAGGTGTTTTTTGGCATGGGCGCCAATGCCACCAACGCTATACAAGTGCTTGTTTACAGGTGTAGAGGACTGGTCCACCTGACCTAGACAGGACAGGGGTTGTGGTTGTACCCAGGGCGTAGACGCCTTAGAGGATCCATAGGAAGCATCTTCACCATATAGGGAGACCAAGATTCGTGTATAGTTGGGGGCCTGTCTACGGATCTATTCACCGGATTTTCAAATTCTGCCTATTCATTGTAGGAAAAAGTATCACGAAAAAGTATATATATTGAGGTTTTATTCACCAGAGGATCCCACCCAAAGTTTCCTCATAGAACTCTACATATAGGTGGCCAGATATGAGTGATGGATCAATATTTGCTGTAAGGGCCAATTTCTTCCTTTGCTGCTGCTTTTTGTAATGAGGTTGCAGTTATGCATCTGAAGCATTGGGGGTTTTAAAGTGTTTTTTTTTTCTTTTGGAGAAATCCACTATTTAATCTACAAATGCACCTGCTCCAAGCTGCCGCAAGAATGATTCACTCATTTGTGAAAGCTCCTCGAAGGATTCGACTGATTACAACCCCAGTACATTAATGACACTGATGTGTTTATGCTTTACCCTTCAAACCCTAGACATATCGCGCATTCGGTGTTGTGGCGTACGATTTATATATAACAGAACACAAAAACGCAGGCTTCCGATTGTGTCAATGTGACTTCTAGCGCAGGAATTTCATTCTTATTCCGGTAATTTGACATGTCTCAGCAAATAGCTAAATGGAGGCACTTAAATTACATCCTCTCTATCAAAGGAACCGTCAACTTTTTGTTGGAAGGATAGCCGGTAGTAAGCTGATATTAAGGTGCCAAGCCGCTTATCATAAGGTGCCACCTACCGATCACAAAGTGCTCTGCTACTGATCAGAAGGTGCCCCCTACTGATCACAAGGTGCCCTGTTAGCGATCACAGGGTGCCCCACACTACTGATGACAGGGTGCCCCGCACTACTGACTGACAGGGGCCCCCACACGACTATCACAGGGCCCCACACTACAATCACAGGTTGCCCCACTACTGATTACAGGTGCTCCACACTACCAATCACAGGGTGCCCCACACCACTGATCACAGGTGGTCCACACCACTGATCACAAGGTGCCCCACACTACTGATGACAGGGTGCCCAGCACTACTGATGACAGGGTGCCCCGCACTACTGATGACAGGGTGCCCCACACGACTGATCACAGGGTGGTCCACACCACTGATCACAAGGTGCCCCACACTACCGTTCAGTGTCCCTACGACTACGATCACAGATTGGTCCACACTACCCGATCACAGGGTGCCCCACACTACTGATCACAGGGTGTCCACACTACTGATCACAGGATGCTCTCACTATGATCACGAGGTGTCCCGCCCTACTTTATCCCAAAGTGCCCCACACTACTGATCTACAAGTGCCCCGCTACTTTTCACAGGGTGCCCACACTACTGATAACAGGTGCTCCACACTTTCTGATCACAGTGCTCCACACTTCTATCACAGGCTTCTCCACCACGTCTGATCACAGGTGCCCCGCATTCTGATCACAGGGTGCTCCACACTTCTGATCACAGGGTGCTCCACACTTCTGATCACAGGGTGCTCCACACTTCTGATCACAGGGTGCCCCTCACACTTTCACAGGGTTCCGCCCACTGTTGATCACAGGTGGACCCACACTACTTATAACGGTGCCCTGTTACTGATCAGGACCCCCCACACTACTGATAACGGGTGCCCCACAACTACTGATCACAGGATGCCCCAAGTTACTGAGATCCTCTCACCATCAGCTGTAAAAGAAAGTCTTGCATGTTGGCGCCAGTGATACTGATAGGTTATGTGACCCCAGATACTGCACATAACCATAATGATTATGGGTTTATACTTATCACTATGATCAGCCAACCCTAAACAAAATTTTGGTTCCCGCACCCAAACAGATCCCCCAACGGTAACCTTTGCATGCCTCCATTTAAATCCCTAGGTCCGGTGCTCCACGTGACAGCTTTCCCGACAAATAACGAGTTAACATCCGCTGGGTCGGTGTTGAGCCTAAACCCTGAACTTCTGGCTTTAAAAGTATAACAAATAAATATAACGGAGCAAACAAATGAGACAATTTATCAGAGTAGAATTGGAAGAAACGGAACAGACACACAGTATAAATATCCCACTCCAACCATTTTCTAACCAAGATACTCCAAATTTATTTCCTAGCCATTTGTAAATTAGCGGTAAATAATTAAGCAGCGAGGTCTAACAGCAGTATAAACCCTATTACCTGCCACGAGGCCAATGCTCATTCCATTTGGAAAGCGTCTTTGACTTATTGTTTCGTATTGTGACTTGAATCGGAATGAATTAGCGGCAGCGAGCAGATGTGCGGCATAGTATATATATAATAACTCAGCCACCGGAGCTTATACTCAGGCAAACTCCAGCAGATTTATTTAATGTTATTTTGTTTAAGAGCAAGCCGAGAATTTTATGACTTGCGATGGTTAGTGTTATGATTATGATCACATTGCCGGATTATGTTATAGGACTTCATACTCCTGGTGACCAATCTGTATTGTTTATGTCATTGGAGGAGTCCAGACTACAAATAAGGACGAAGTATAAAACATCTAAAACTTGGACTGGGCTTCCTTGCGCCCACCAGACAAAAGTATTTGGGAGCTCATACCCCAGATTAGACCCTTGTAGTCTCAAATTACGATGTCTTATCTAAACGTTTGGGTCCCATTATTGTTTTGAGCTCCGAGCCCCCCACCTTTCCACCTAGGGCAGTGATGGCAAAACTTTTTGAGATCGGTGCCAAATGAGACCCAAACCACTAGGTTTTCCCAAAAGCCAACACGCCAATTTAGGCCACAACCTATTTCAACCAGAATTTTCTGAGCTTCAATCAGACCGTGCCCCACCTTCTCACTCTTCGGACAGGACCAGCAGCACAATGGGTCACGTTAAATCAGCAGGCACTGATTGGATTGGCCTGAGACTACGAAAGATGCCATGTTTGTGCAACTTTGTGCCTGGGAGCATTTTGCGTGCCCACAGAGAGGTCTTGAGTGCCATCTCTGGCACCAGTGCCTAGGTTCCCATCGCTGACCTAGGGGATCCTGGTGTTCCATTCAACCCACTCTTAGGGTTATGGTTTCTCATTATGGTGCAATGCATTCCTGGGAAGGATATGCAAATTATCTCCCTAACAGGAAAAAATCTTCTCCCTATTGATCTACTTCATAAGCTTCTCACTCCGTCATAATCCCCTGATTTGTAGGGGAAGCACCCGACACAACTGTCTCCAGCCTCTCCCAATCACTAGCATTATGTAGGACATTTTAGACAAATTGTTCCCTTTTTCTCAGCAATTTTCAGAGAAAGTGTAAAGGTCTTGTCCACTTTCGGCAAATAAATATTATTGTTTGCATAATGTAAAATGACACAATTTTGTAATGTACTTTCTGCATCAATTCTGCACACAGGTGCACGGCTTGTTATAACACACAGCTCTGATTAAGCTGTGCACCTGTGTGACATCACATGACCAGAGATATATCAAGCCGTGCACCTGTGTGACATCACATGACCAGGGATATAAGGAGTTGTACACCTGTGTGACATCACATTACCACGGACTGGTTCTAATCACAGGAAGTAAACAATGAATGCTGTTGAATGACAGCAAGCAGAGATCTAAAAAACCGTAAGAAATTGATACAGAATGTACATTGTTAAATTGTACCTTCCATCAGGCAAACAATACCATCTATTTTCAGAAACTGGACAACCAATTTAAAGCATCATTTGAGATAATTTTTAATATTGTGTGAAAGGGGGGGGGGGGGCATTTTTCTAATATATTTCATTAGCAAATTTTGCTTAGTTTGTTAAATACATCAAACTACTCTCTCCCAGTAGAGATGTGTATTCCACCTGTACAGTGGTGTGTCTAGAGGCTGCATAGCTACATCTAATTTCCCTGTGTTTGGTTAAACAGCTCTGAGAAGGGAGGATTAACTCCTTCAATTTAGGTTGATTGTTTTAATATAGTGCTCATAGCATACTACAGCCAGGGAGAGAGCAGAAGGTTAACACCACTCATAGCCGTGTAACAACAGGAGAAGAGTAATGTCATAGAAGTAATAGTAATAGTGTAACTTAGGGGGTACATTATGCAAAAAAATTAAGGGTACATTCAGACAGCCAGACGCTTGGCCGGACCATTTCCTGGGCAAACTCAGGGCCGGGAGGATGTAGGAAAGGTGAGGCTTTTCACCCCTCCTCCCACCATAGGCTCGACTCGTTGATGCCAACGCACCGCACTGGAAGCCATTGAAGTCCATGCTCGTCTGAATGAGCCCTTTGGGGGATTTCTTAATTAAGTATATTAGAAAATGTTCACAACATCTCCCCCCCACCACAATATCAAAAATCATCGGAAATCCCGGTTACTCTATAAGCTCGTTATCTGTAAGTCCATGACTGTTTTCTGCCTTCTATGCCTTTATTTTACCTGTTCTCCATATTATAGTATAAGAAGGTTGTACTGGGCTGAGTAGAAGGAGGAAAACTGTTGCACCAACAGGACAAGCTCCACCTCTGGTGCACCTAGAAGCTAATTTGCATTATGTAGTAGAAAATGTAATGTTCTCTATAATGACAGGTTATTAGGGAAACGGGAACGGAATCTCGGTAAAGTTTATGAAGTCACTGGTGGATTGCAATATAGGTGGTTTGGATGGTAGCCTGGTCCCAAGTCTTCCATGGGGCCAAAACCAGTCACCAAATATTATACTGAGAAGAACCTTCACCCATGAAATCCTCGTACATCTGTTCCTGCTCTCAATACACATTGACATAAGACCTATTTTAGGACCTTTGAAGGTCCTCTTAAGGTCTTGAAACCACAGATAAACAGACAGAAGGGACACATCCTCCATTCCCCAAGAAGCTGATTCTAGTACCAGATGTAGGAAGCGATCCCAGACCTCTAGGGGCTATAATATTTATACAGCCCAGGGACCATGGCAGGCCTACTCCATCCTTGACTCCCTTAGCGGGTTCCTTACAGAGTAGTTACCTCAATAAGTGGCACTTGAGAGTGTTTTTATTTCACTAAACCAGGGATCATTTTACAGCATGTTCCTAGACACACAATTAGGGTCTTTGTGGGCCAGAGGATGACCCAACCATATACTCTCACTAACCCATTTCTGAGTTGGGAATATGGATTTATCCATACGTCATGGTCAAGTTTTTTTGTATGTTTTTTTTTTTTTAAATTTTTTAAATTCATCCCCAATCCCAGCAGTTCTCTGCAGCTTTGACTCGGCAGCCTATTTTCTTGAGGTTGAGTAAGACCAGGGCTATGTCGTCAGTACACGAGGATGCAACGCACGGACTGTGTACTGATCGTCATCCTCCGGCCGCTCCGGGAGCAGAGCATTTTGTCTCTGGGATTAAGTTATATGCGTTCTTCATTTATGTCTCCATTAATTTAATTACAGACTTTATCATGTATAACGAGATCCACAAATAATATTGATTTTCCATCACAAACTATACTCCGACGAGACGTTTCTGAAATACTGAAGACAAATAACATGGAGGAGAGATATGCATTGATCTCCGTACAGGAGCTTTTACTTATTATTAGACGTGGAGGGTTTGAGTTGCTTTTTATACATAGTGTTATATAACTGTTAACGGGGAAGTTTTGGAAAGAAACCAGGTGTATTGACTTTAATTTCTCACTATCTTTAGATCTTTGTTAACTAGCAGGAGATATTAAAATATTTGATGTACGGCAAAGGTCCCATAACCCTGATGAAGAGATCCCCCCCCCACCTAAAGCCCATCTCGGTTTTGCCAGAATAGTCCCTAATTTTTAGAGTCAGTTCCAGCAATTTAGGGCTTTGCCCAGTGGGGTAACTAGAAACTGATCGGCCCCAGTGCAAAGTCTGTGCCAGGCCCCCGATATAATGTATGGATTTTAGTACTAGTATTCTCATATGGGAAAGTGACACCTAATGGGCCCCCTAAGCCTCTTGGGCCCGGTTGCGACCGCTCCCTTTGCCCCCCTCAAGTAACGCCCCTGGCTTTGCCCGATATCGAGTAAAACTATTAAAATTGTGGTTCAAAGTAGAGTCGGGACTGGGTGGTCCTTTGGAAAGTCCATGGGTGGCCCGCGGACTACTCAGGTTTTTTTTTTGTGTGTGCTCTAATTAATACTGTCCTTTCATGCAAAAGGTAAATCCACACAGTAATATCACAGGAGTAAGTTGAGACATCACTGTATCATAGATATAGTGTTGTGTCCTCACACTGCTGTTCTCTGTGGTCTGTGTATGAAATTGCTACTTAGTCCCTCCTATTCACGCTATCCAATCAGCAGCCTGAGAGCAGAGGGAGGGGCTTTGTGACATATCCATGTGTGAGGACACACCCTATCATCATGTAAGAGACCCTCTATTTTTCACAGCTGATGGTTGGCAACAACTACATCCGGTATAGGTTAAGACCTCATGTTCATGTTTTCTGCACTGATACATTGTAGCGAAATATCCTGATACGAGAGAGATTTGTGCTGACGATATTTTAGCTGAATATGGATTGTCAAGCCTGGATCCAATTTTAGCAATGGCTCAGCTGTTAGCAATGTCTTACATTCACTGACTGCAAGCGAGATCTTGACAGTAACTGTAAGTGGAGTATATTACAAGGCAGAACTTTCCATGAGATCCGCACTCGCACGGCTGGGCCTGACCTTCAGAACTATCCGCTCCATTGCCTTTGGACTATTCACCTCCTCATTTGGGAAGTAACATTACACGTCCATGCTCCATCTGATCACTGATCTCTCTCGCTGGAGGTCTACTTCTCCCTTCTACACAAATCGGAGAATGATGTATAATATAATGACACCCACATCGCACATACGTCAATATGTCAACTTGTACAGAAATGAAAAGAAAGGATGACTTTTATGTAGAAGTTTTACTCTTATACTGATAGCGGAAACATTCACAACAAGGACTAGGCCGCAGGATACTGACAGGACCCCCATAACAGGAACAGTAACTGGTAAGACTAGGTAGCAGGATACTGACAGGACCCCCATAACAGGAACAGTAACTGGTAAGACTAGGCCACAGGATACTGACAGGACCCCCATAACAGGAACAGTTAAACAACAGGAGAAGAGTAATGTCATAGAAGTAATAGTAATAGTGTGACTTAGGGGGTACATTATGCAAAAAAATTAAGGGTACATTCAGACAGCCAGACGCTTGGCCGGACCATTTCCTGGGCAAACTCAGGGCCGGGAGGATGTAGGAAAGGTGAGGCTTTTCACCCCTCCTCCCACCATAGGCTCGACTCGTTGATGCCAACGCACCGCACTGGAAGCCATTGAAGTCCATGCTCGTCTGAATGAGCCCTTTGGGGGATTTCTTAATTAAGTATATTAGAAAATGTTCACAACATCTCCCCCCCACCACAATATCAAAAATCATCGGAAATCCCGGTTACTCTATAAGCTCGTTATCTGTAAGTCCATGACTGTTTTCTGCCTTCTATGCCTTTATTTTACCTGTTCTCCATATTATAGTATAAGAAGGTTGTACTGGGCTGAGTAGAAGGAGGAAAACTGTTGCACCAACAGGACAAGCTCCACCTCTGGTGCACCTAGAAGCTAATTTGCATTATGTAGTAGAAAATGTAATGTTCTCTATAATGACAGGTTATTAGGGAAACGGGAACGGAATCTCGGTAAAGTTTATGAAGTCACTGGTGGATTGCAATATAGGTGGTTTGGATGGTAGCCTGGTCCCAAGTCTTCCATGGGGCCAAAACCAGTCACCAAATATTATACTGAGAAGAACCTTCACCCATGAAATCCTCGTACATCTGTTCCTGCTCTCAATACACATTGACATAAGACCTATTTTAGGACCTTTGAAGGTCCTCTTAAGGTCTTGAAACCACAGATAAACAGACAGAAGGGACACATCCTCCATTCCCCAAGAAGCTGATTCTAGTACCAGATGTAGGAAGCGATCCCAGACCTCTAGGGGCTATAATATTTATACAGCCCAGGGACCATGGCAGGCCTACTCCATCCTTGACTCCCTTAGCGGGTTCCTTACAGAGTAGTTACCTCAATAAGTGGCACTTGAGAGTGTTTTTATTTCACTAAACCAGGGATCATTTTACAGCATGTTCCTAGACACACAATTAGGGTCTTTGTGGGCCAGAGGATGACCCAACCATATACTCTCACTAACCCATTTCTGAGTTGGGAATATGGATTTATCCATACGTCATGGTCAAGTTTTTTTGTATGTTTTTTTTTTTTTAAATTTTTTAAATTCATCCCCAATCCCAGCAGTTCTCTGCAGCTTTGACTCGGCAGCCTATTTTCTTGAGGTTGAGTAAGACCAGGGCTATGTCGTCAGTACACGAGGATGCAACGCACGGACTGTGTACTGATCGTCATCCTCCGGCCGCTCCGGGAGCAGAGCATTTTGTCTCTGGGATTAAGTTATATGCGTTCTTCATTTATGTCTCCATTAATTTAATTACAGACTTTATCATGTATAACGAGATCCACAAATAATATTGATTTTCCATCACAAACTATACTCCGACGAGACGTTTCTGAAATACTGAAGACAAATAACATGGAGGAGAGATATGCATTGATCTCCGTACAGGAGCTTTTACTTATTATTAGACGTGGAGGGTTTGAGTTGCTTTTTATACATAGTGTTATATAACTGTTAACGGGGAAGTTTTGGAAAGAAACCAGGTGTATTGACTTTAATTTCTCACTATCTTTAGATCTTTGTTAACTAGCAGGAGATATTAAAATATTTGATGTACGGCAAAGGTCCCATAACCCTGATGAAGAGATCCCCCCCCCACCTAAAGCCCATCTCGGTTTTGCCAGAATAGTCCCTAATTTTTAGAGTCAGTTCCAGCAATTTAGGGCTTTGCCCAGTGGGGTAACTAGAAACTGATCGGCCCCAGTGCAAAGTCTGTGCCAGGCCCCCGATATAATGTATGGATTTTAGTACTAGTATTCTCATATGGGAAAGTGACACCTAATGGGCCCCCTAAGCCTCTTGGGCCCGGTTGCGACCGCTCCCTTTGCCCCCCTCAAGTAACGCCCCTGGCTTTGCCCGATATCGAGTAAAACTATTAAAATTGTGGTTCAAAGTAGAGTCGGGACTGGGTGGTCCTTTGGAAAGTCCATGGGTGGCCCGCGGACTACTCAGGTTTTTTTTTTGTGTGTGCTCTAATTAATACTGTCCTTTCATGCAAAAGGTAAATCCACACAGTAATATCACAGGAGTAAGTTGAGACATCACTGTATCATAGATATAGTGTTGTGTCCTCACACTGCTGTTCTCTGTGGTCTGTGTATGAAATTGCTACTTAGTCCCTCCTATTCACGCTATCCAATCAGCAGCCTGAGAGCAGAGGGAGGGGCTTTGTGACATATCCATGTGTGAGGACACACCCTATCATCATGTAAGAGACCCTCTATTTTTCACAGCTGATGGTTGGCAACAACTACATCCGGTATAGGTTAAGACCTCATGTTCATGTTTTCTGCACTGATACATTGTAGCGAAATATCCTGATACGAGAGAGATTTGTGCTGACGATATTTTAGCTGAATATGGATTGTCAAGCCTGGATCCAATTTTAGCAATGGCTCAGCTGTTAGCAATGTCTTACATTCACTGACTGCAAGCGAGATCTTGACAGTAACTGTAAGTGGAGTATATTACAAGGCAGAACTTTCCATGAGATCCGCACTCGCACGGCTGGGCCTGACCTTCAGAACTATCCGCTCCATTGCCTTTGGACTATTCACCTCCTCATTTGGGAAGTAACATTACACGTCCATGCTCCATCTGATCACTGATCTCTCTCGCTGGAGGTCTACTTCTCCCTTCTACACAAATCGGAGAATGATGTATAATATAATGACACCCACATCGCACATACGTCAATATGTCAACTTGTACAGAAATGAAAAGAAAGGATGACTTTTATGTAGAAGTTTTACTCTTATACTGATAGCGGAAACATTCACAACAAGGACTAGGCCGCAGGATACTGACAGGACCCCCATAACAGGAACAGTAACTGGTAAGACTAGGTAGCAGGATACTGACAGGACCCCCATAACAGGAACAGTAACTGGTAAGACTAGGCCACAGGATACTGACAGGACCCCCATAACAGGAACAGTTCTATCCATAAAACTATCTATCTCTATCTATCTATCTCATATCTATCTCATATCTATATCTCATATCTTCTATCTACTCCTATCTATCTCAGATCTATCGATCTATCGATCTATCTAATATCTAGCGATCTATCTCATATCTAGCTTCATATCTATCTAGTGCATGGAGAATGCCAGGTCGTATATCCATATCTATCTATTGAGCCACCTATTTATCCAATCGATCGATTATACTGCAGATCGATCTATCTCTCATATTATCTCTCATATCTATCTCTCATATCTATCTATCATATATATTCTCATATCTATCTCTCATATCTATCTTTCTATTAGCCTAGGACTTTACATGTACCTTGAACTACCTTGTAGTGGTGTCAATCAGCTCCTGAGAGCCACCATATTTTATCTAGCATTATGGCCTCTTCAATCTCAGTTCTGAAGTTTGATATTTTATTCCGTCACTTTTGACAGCACAGATACTTTTTTTTTTTTTTTTTTTTACACAGTCTTCTTGTCAGAATATAATAAAAAAATTGGTAAAATCAAATACAGAAGTGCGGAGTTGGTTTTCTGACGTTGCAGACGGTCCCGCCGGGTGTGATGAAGGAGCTCTTCTAATGAATTATTAAATAGATGGTTTAGATAAAGGCTACAAACAGAATATGATTAAGTACCTTCTACATAGACGGAGATGGTTTGGCCTTGTGTAAAAGTAACTATGGGTTCAAGTAGATTATTTTTGAGAAGGACACCTAGGATAGACATGGTTTAGACCTGAGGACAGGGGACAGGTGAGGTCTTCACTGCCCCGACTGGGGACCTCTGAGCTAGTGGTTATTAGGGTGGCCATTGGAATAGACTAACATATATTTGGCAGGACTGGAAAACACCTAAAGTACATGAGAATCAAAACCTCGACAGCAGCATTGGAACAGGCATGTCAACTTGTACGTTCAATTGTTCTCAACGGTGGCAAAAAGTTCTGTGCAACAACGATCCCAATAATTCCCCTTATTATTGCGTGAGAACCTATATCACGCAGACGCTAGTGCCCAGGTAGACAAATTTGTGGACTTTCTGAAAGTCTGCACTGTAGGAATGGAAGAACCTCACTTGTTCCTCCCTTACCACCTATTCCACCGTTGGTCTGTATAGCTCGGGGTAATTTTGAGGGGTAGATAAGGGATCCACCATCTCAACCCCTTATCGTTTTGACCACGTGATGGACATGTCTAGCCTGGGAATAGGGAAGGACACATCGGTGGCTTGTGTAAAGCTTCTTCAAAGATACCTTAGTCAGTGATATTAGGTCTCTGAAAGGTTGAAAGTAAAAATGTTGTAAGACCCCTAAAAAGTAAAGGCTATCACTAAATAGTAGCACATCAGCCCATTATGGGGATGTGATAGTATCTAAATCACATACGGAACATTATATTCACTTGTTGTTTGCATTACGTCTCTTCTATCCCTAGAGATTCCCCAGTTCACAGTGGACATGGCAAAGGCTAAGGAAAACCTCAGTCTTGTCGATGATTTAAAGGCAAAGTTTGTAAAATCTTTGATTGGGCGGGTTGATGAAGTGGTGAAGTTGCGACACTATGTCACTGATCTGTGAGAGTCTGCCGGCTTCTGTAGAACTCTTTTCGGTGTCTGAGGGGAAAGCTTCATGAAGATCAGAGAGGGATGCAGATCATTGGGAATGACTGCGCCGGCGCTCGTAGCATTCCAAGGGAGGGAAAGCGGAAGTCAGTTTTTTGTATTCAAATGGGGATCTCATCTCTGTGGCTCTCGACCTCTTAGCGATGGATGAAAGGAATATGACTTGGGCCTGCGGAGCATGGCATTCATTATTAGACGAATCAAAGATATTTTTAGACGTGCTACTTGTTATGTCAGAGTAGAAACAAACCAAGGACTCTTACAATTTCACCACTCTCTACGTTCTATCTCAACCAAGGGATTTTCATCTCTACTAGATTATCTTAAGCATTGAAAAAAAAGCCCGTTGGAGAAAAATCAATCACTGCGTGTAGTAAGAGGGACGGAGATGGTCACTTACTGGATCAATTCATCAAGAATTTACAGCACTGTCAAGTCGGTATAGACGCCATGATGAGTATGCACGCAACTTAAAAACGTGTGGATAGTAATGCAACGTTAGGTGTGGTTAAAAAAAACTTAAGATTTAAGGCACAGTTACAAAAAAAAAAAAAAATTTTGGGGGCGGTGGGGATTTTGTATTAAGACTGGCAAGTCTTTACTATTCCCCCTACCAATGCATGCATGATGAATTTGCTGTCATAGTACATTGGGTAGGTTTACATGCTCCGATTGCTTTTCAGTGCTCGGCTCAGCTGCCGGAAAGCAATCAGAGCCAGGTTAGACTAGGGAGAATTCAGCTATTGGAAAAATGACAGAAAGTATAGTAGAAATGTGGAGCCAGGGCCATTACGACCCTACCGTACAAAGGGGTTGGGAACATTGACACATGTCTGCCAGAAATGTGGTGAGGTCAGGAAGTTTGAAATAAGAGTTCTCCTTACTGGAGAGTTTTCCAATTCAGGCCGCCTTATGGGAGGTGGAGACTTACTTAAAGCCAATGATGCTCCACTAGGGATTCTGGGAAATATGCAAATACATGTTCCAGGTTGGGAAATGAAAACAATGCCTCCAAGCCTGACTACAAGATCTACTAACATGATGTGGGATTAAGACAAAACCAGTTTATACTATTCAAGAAGGAGCAGATCATAGCTGTAGACAGGCAATGTTTCGCATCCGGTTGGGTATCTTCAGTACAGTGTAGGGAACTTGGTTTGTAGGGAGATGCTGGATGGCTACTTTTATATTACCCCTAATAGAGATTCCTAGGACACCTTCTCTAGTTGGCTCACTGTGGACTTGGGCCATTTAAAACAACATTTCTAAGGGGATCGAAGGGGATTAACATCTTCTGGACGTTTGCAGTGAGTTGACGGACCCTACACACTGGGGGGGGGGGGATCAAAATCTCCTATCAACAGCTACTACTGATGATTAGGAAGGCTCCCTGTCCCACAGTTATGGGGGCGCTTATTTGACTAATGGGTTGCGCGCACATTTGTGGGACTGTTGGCCGTTTTCGGGATTTGCTCGGCTTTGAAAAGTATTTAACGGGATCTGCACTGGATTGGTCATATGTGATCGGATTTAGTGGCCGCCACTGCCGCCAGCTTTATGCGACAAAAAATGGGGGGGAGTGTGCCGTTGGACGATCCAACGGATTCATACGAAGCGCGGGATTTAAACATTTCAAATTTTGTCACAAGACATGAACCAGGAAGAAGAAGAAGGTGGAACTCTTGCGGACCTGAGCGGGAAGTGGCAATGCAGGATATCTTAGTGGATCGCGGCATACCATGTGCATTATAACACAGACAGTGCACTTTATGTGAACTCCAAGGCACGGGTAAAAGAAATGGCCCCAAATGTGAGGAATATGACAGGAGGATGGATACAGAGAAAAAATAAATCACACTGTACACCCCCAGCACGGCAATTAATGGGACTTGCTATAGCTGCCCACCTGATCAAGTTGCTGAGACATATGAGATTGATACAGCAAGGTGATTATCTATAAGGACCAGTTTGCCATCAGGTTTTGCAGGGATGCAATTTCTCTTCTTAAAAATACCCCCCACCATCAATAAAAAAAGTGCCCTCTAGGAGACACCACATGCCCAATTAACCATTAGGTTCGCATCCAGGTATACCATTTCTACGCTCTGAATCCAAATCAGGGAATTGAACGTTTGCCGAGATCAGGGTTATCAGATGTGTTTTCATGAAAGGCGGTCCGCCCAAGCATTGGTTCCGGAACGGAAACATCTCCATAGGCAAACATTGCATCGGGCGCTGATGAGTGCGGCGTCCGGGCTGTGGTGCGGGGATTGACTGCTGCTGACATTGGTGCTTCTTAGTTGTTATCCGTCTTAGTCGGATTTTAGCCAGACTCCCATTAATCCACTGCGTTTACCTCTTTTCCTCGGCCTGCCACAGGAAGTAGGATGAGTAATTTGCAATCTTGTAACAGTATCAAATTAGGCTATTCTCTAAGAGCGGCACAGCATGTGAACTTGCCTATTAGTCAAGTTAATTAATAATAAAGCAGCAGCACAAGGCGCGCGTCTCAATCACTCGCAACCTGAAGCCCGCTTCAGCAAATGCATTTGCCGAAATTTGCTACAACACGCAAGGAGTATATAAAAGCAAATTAGGTAAATATCAATTACTTTATTACAAAAATATTTCCAAAAGTATTCAAGAATTATATGTATATAATTCCATTATACAAAATGCGGAAAGGGTTGCCAGAATCCCAGAGTTATTAAAATCACCATGACTTCTATTAAAGAATTGGCATCAGCAACCCAAATGAGATCAAGTCCTGAATGAACTATTCTGCACAACCTACTAAACTAATCACTGTGTGTATTATTCCTGTACTGTGACATCAACTGGTGTATTATCCCTGTACTGTGACATCAATGTGGGATTATCACGGTACGGTGACATCACTGTGGTGTAGTATCCCGGTACAGTCAAATTACTGGTGTGTATTACCTGTACATGACATAGCTGTGTGTATTATCCCTGTACTGTGGGACACACTGTGTGTATTATCCCTGTACTGTGACCTCACTGTGGTATTACTCCGTACTGTGACATCACTGTGTGTATTATCCCTGTACTATGACATCACTGGGTGTATATCCTTGTAACGGCTGACATTCACCGTGTGTTATTATCCCTTGCTACATATGACATCACTGTGTATTAGTCCTGTACTATGACATCGCTGTGTGTATACCTGGTGCGGGACATCGCTGTGGTATTATCTCTGTACTGTGACATCCATGTGGGTATTATCTCTGTACTGGACATCAATGTGTGATTATTCCCTGTAATGTGACATCCGGTGTGTATTATCCCTGTTACTGTGACATCACTGTGTGTGTTTATCCCTGGCTGGAATAACTGTTGGTTTATCCATGTACTGTGACATCACGTGTTGTGTTAGCCCTGTGACTCTTTAAAGTCAGTAGATAGCAGTCATAGTTCCTTTGTCCATGTTCAGTAGCAGAAAGGGAATTCCCTAGAAGACTTAATGACAAGGATATTATCAGAATTTATGATGGAACAAGCGGGGTATGCCGGCAGAGCACCTGACGGACAGCGCAAGGCACAAGGGTTAAAAGAATTACACAGATTAGATCTGTACGTCCTGACACCACCCTTATCTAATCAGGAGTATTATTTTGGTCCCTTAAGTGTTGGAGTTTAGGAAATCCATCAAGAATCTCCATACAATGAGGTAGAAATGGCCTTTCTATGTTTTCCATAACATTCCCTAAACAACACGATAATGAATCACGACCAGAAATGTACAATTCATTAATAAATTTTGACAAAACCTAAAATCGCATCCCACTCTTTTTTTTTTTGTTTGCTGCATATAAACAGACAGTATGCAGACTTCTACAATCTATTCAACCTGTGTGGGCAATATACCGCAAACAGGAATCAAAGTGCAACAATAAACATGACAGCTGGAGAGAGGGAAACTTTACCAGGCTTAATCGAGCCGGCCAGGAAGGAGAATCAGGGCAGCGACGATGTGCGGGTATCCAGTAAGTAGCTCGGGGTCAGAATCTTTTCAAGCTTCTACTTAATTGCAGGCAGCTCAGGGTTATTAAACCGGGCTAAGTCAAGGAGTTAAAATGTCTCCTCTCTCAAAGGGATGTTAAAACTGAGTTTGCATCACGGAGTCCAAATCTGTTGGTTGCTTCAGCCCAGATCCCATTCTTCTGACGCCACGAAAAGATATTTAATTTACCCCATAGAAAACCCGAGAACATTTCTCATGTTGAACACACAGAAGTTACAGCTAAGATCTATTGTAGGACCTGCGCCATCAAGGGACACGTTATGATGCGGGTTACCTGAAGAGATCTCAAAGACATGGGCTCAGACAAAGACTTTTAGAAATTTTACTATTCATATATATAAAAAAAACACCGAGAAGAAAGAAATCGTTGGGTGGGGAATTAAAATGTAGATAGTATGGAAGTCTTCTGACCTAGATGAGCGTAGAGCGCGTTTTGGAGTTTCGCGTCATGGGTTGGAGTTGCATTAGTTTTCTACCTTGGGTGGTCATCTTCAGGGCCATATGGAAACATGTGTGGGAAAAAAACAAGCATCCAGAGCTTGCCGTCAAAGTAAGTGGGGCCCGATTTACGTACCCGTCCCGTTGATGCGCCGATCCATAATGTCCCAAGGACAGGATTCGAAGGGCCGCACTTCACTAGGACGTTCGTGCCCAATCCTGGCAGGTTTGCTTCCCCGATGAGGTTCTGCCTAGTTGCACCATCTTATTCCCGCGTGATATAAGTGCTGATCTTCTCACAAATCTGTTTTTTAAATTCCGCGGTTGGTCCGGTCAGTGGGTTGGTCGACGTCAGCCCCCCGATTTGTGTTGCATGCAAGCCGTCGTCGATGCCCACCAAATCCGATGGGCCAAAAAACATGGGGTAATTCAGGGCAACATCATAAAAAATCAAAAACCGACGGGTAAATGCGTTCGACGGACCTAGTAAAGTGTGCCCCACTGTCTCTTGGTTTGAAGGATTTTTCAGGTATTGCATGAATGGGGTTGGACACCCAGGGTCAAGTAAGACTAACTAGGCCTCAGGGCTTATGGATATATGGCCTTACAAGTAGGAATTCACTTCCTACATCTGGTTCTAGAATCAGTTTTTTAAGAGGATGGAGGATGGTGTCCCTTCGTGCTGCTTTCAGGGTTTCAGGACATTTGGAGGACTTCAAAATCCTGCTATGGCTCTTGTGTACGGTATTGAGAGCGGAGGAACAGAATGTACAAAGTTTTATAAAGAGAAGGCCCGTATCAGTATAAAATGTGGTGGGTGGATTTGATGGACAAGGGTACATAGAAAGGCTTGGGCCCCAGGCGGCCACCCAAGCGCTTATATAATATCATACTGTGGAACCATATTGGTATCTTGTCAGGACCAAAGGGTAATTGCAAGGAATATCCAAACTTTAAGGGTCATTGGAAGATTCTGTCTACATATTTGTGATTTTTTTTCTTGCCTGATGAAGAGGCGCAGAACTTAAGAACATGATTGACACTCATTTCTTGACGGTAAAGCTTCTTCAGATCATTGTGATGGATCTATCTCACTGGGAACTTCTAGCAGCCTCATCCTGATGGGAAATTTACTGAATATTCTCACTATACAAGTAACGACCCACAGTAACGGAAAGTAAAAAACGTCCTCAAAGGGCTCGTGTAAGGGTTGGTATTGAGACAAGAACAGATTTCATGGTGAAGGTCCTTCGCATTTAAAATTGGTGGGGGGTTGGGGGACATGGACCCCTCTAGACGGCTTGGGCAAGACTACGTCCAAAGCAGTTGTTATAATCATGTAGGTCCATAGATTGGACCGCCATTAATAATAGATGACCATATCCATTAAGAGGTATCACCATCAATATCACATCAATAAAGTGGAGAACCCCTTTAATAAAATTCCCAACGGAGAAAATAATAGTCTTTGACTATGTCTTTAAGGCACATCCTGAGTTCAGCTAGACCAATAAGAAAAAAATACAAGATAAAGAAATTTCTCTGCGTTAATATTTGATGATTTTTAAAGTAAACACAAAAAAGCCCGTCTGTGAATGAATGACGTTGCGTCCAGGGCTCCGGCGCTCTGTAAGCACAGCTGACATTTTCTGCAGGTTAAGATTTTCATTCACCACCATTGCTTCCGCTGTGCGGAGCATTAAATATAAAGCCTTGTCAAAAGTTTAATGATCCTTTCCACTTGCTCAATCTATAACTATGTTTCTAAAGGGTCGATGTTGGCTTTAGGTATTTCACCCAGAGCCAAATTCCTGACTTGTGGATGTTCTTTTTAGTTTTCTACAAAACATATCTGCTCTAGGAGGAAGATAACACATAGGAAATGACAGGCAGATAAGAGCTCGGGCTCACTGATCGGCCTGTCACACCGCACAATCTGCCGCTTACTACTTTGGAAAGGTCATGGTTTTGATTGAAATGCCGGGAGATATGTCAGGTGTTCTTTCTTCATATTTGTATAGTGCTCCTTGTATACATTTCCCTCTGTTATCTCCACTTCTAATACAACAGGATGACAAAATATTACTCCGGTAGCTACACAGTCCACATTGCTCAGTGGTGGTCCAGTCTTTCGAATGTCTCCTCGTCTTGTCAATTTTGAGACGCAGGTTTCTTAGATAAACTCAACAGTCTATATGGTAGCATAAGTAGCTTATGGCGCCTTTTTTGTGTGTATAAGGGTCAAACAGTTGAGAAAACCCATTTCATACACCCTACTAAGAAACAAGAGGGGTTCTCTCTTCCAGTACTTACCTTAAGTGGAAAGCAGATGCTCCAAAGGACAATCTAATTATTTGAATGGTCATTGTGTAATACTGAATTGCCACTGGAGGTGCTGCTATTGAAATGGAATAATGAGTGCTAGATTTACCAACAGATTAAGGGTATCCCATCATCAGTGTTATAAAATATACCACAGGATACCTTATCTGGGCAAGGATCACCTCATGAGAAGTGGGGTACATCTTTAAGTCCTTCAATCCTCTCTTCTACTATGCATCGGGTCAAGGATGTCCTCTACAGAACCTACTCATCTCTAATCGACTTATTTCTATTTGAGGGCTGCATATGTAATGAAGATGGAAGGGGATATCTTGATACCACGGGGGTTGGCTCTGGTCTTTCAACCCTTGCCACCAACTCGATATGTGTGAGAGGAAGTGGGAGGAGACCCAGAGATACACTGCCATGGTCCCAATACCACTGCCATGATCCAATACCACTGCCATGGCAGTTCCGGCATAAGCGCGAACTTAATATGTGTAGAGAAAATGGGGTAAAGGAGGATGGTTTTAATGCTGCGGCTCTGTTGACCCACCTGCCCCCCCAAACTATGTCACACCCTAATTTCCAGGCCCTCAATTACCTGCTGCTAGAGTAGCCCTGTACATATATTATAATAACCAATGTATCATCCAGAATTCTGGGTCTTTAGTTTTTATTCCGCTCTGCTGCCCACTGAGACCATGTTGGTAATCAGTTGGGGCAACCAATTGATATAAGATCAGATGAGTTCAGACAGAAACAGATTCTGAGAACCCATCCCGATGGCTGTTTGCATCTTCTCCGACATCATATTTTCCGTCTGTTGTGAGATAATCTCTATTGTCTCCCCAGTCATTTATTCTCTCTCTCCTTTGAACAGGAACCAATAACAGTCTATTTGGGGTGATGTTGGCTCCGTGGAGATCATTATATAAGTGATAGGTATTTCTAACACATTCCATCCAGATGCTTTCTGAAAGGCTCTAGTTACCGCACACAGAAATCTGACATGTTTTGGAAATCACAGTAATGGCGTCTCCCGTTGCTTATTTGGGGAGATTTGACAAGGTTGCTTTTTCTAAGCTAAATAGTCAAGGGTCTGGAATTCCCAAGACTGTAACCAAGGAAATATCAAAACCTTCAGACCATTTCACGAAAGTTTAGATAAGTGTTGACTGATAAAAGTCCCGCTTTCACACATCAATGGTGAACATGACATGGTATACATTACAGGAGAGCAGATAATTTGGAGGGGGGGTAATGGTTCACCATTGAAGGACCTTAAACGACGACAGGCAATGATTCATGGGAAAAAGAAGATTACAAATACAGGCAGAGTCCGTCACTACATATTTCTTACCATCTACTCTTATTTGTAAACTCCTCCAAATAGTGACGAGCCAAACCCGATCAGGTTCAGGATCGCCGAGTTCAGCGAACCTCAAACAAAAGCTCGGCTTGGGACGGTACATGAACACTTGCCAGTTATCCTGTGATGACACCGATAGTGAGTGTAATCTTTAAAATGGCACCAACAAAGCCACTGGCAGCATTTCAAGGCGGTGGTGCTATCCGCATCACTATTTATCACCCAGGATCAGTGGCGGCACTGTCCATTGTGTTAACTCTTCAAATGCTACCGGCAAAGCTGATGTTGCCATTTAAAAGCCTTTTACAATCATTGTCGGCAATCCTGTGGGTGTTACTGGGTTGGGGCGAGTTCAAACCCAAACTTCAGCTGAAGTTCAGGTTCACATTGTGGACCTGAAGCCTCAATGTTTGCCCACAGACCAAACATTGCAGTTCGGCTCCAGTTTATCACTATTCACCAAACATTTTTGGGAAGTTCATGTAGAGGATACTGCCATGGATTTTGAAACTATCAATTGGAGGTCATACGGACATTCCCTCTGATTGCTGTTCAGAATGTATGGCGTGTTGGAAAGGCTTTACACGGATTTTGACTTTGTATGAGTGATATTTTGGTGGCAAATGTTGGTGTACCCATCAATTGTGAAAGATTATATGTATCTTACATGTTATCAGGGAAGGGGAGGAACCAAAGGGTTGGCCGAGTTTACATGTTTTGGGAGGGGCAGGATGAAATGATGTGTATGGTCAGGGGAACTTCCCAAATGTTCTCCTCCCCTTATTTTATCATGTATGGGATATGTGGTGCTTGAGTCTTTAACCGAGTTAGTGTCTAGCCATGTCACAAGATCGGCAAACTGACTTGCCAATCCATGGCAACCAGGTGTGCTGAACTTGAAGGTCTAGTTCCCATACACATACACTCCCATTAGGCTCTGCTAACAGGAACACCACAATGTGAGCAGCCCAATGCATTCAAGGTGGAGGACTGTGCAGTCAGCCATGTCAAATTCCGCTCAGATAATGTCAAAGGATTGTTACAAAAAAATGACCGTTCAGAGACATGAGTCATTGATTCATTAAATTCAACTCATGGGAAAAAAAATTGTGAATGTTCAAATTGGCCAAATATCCAAGTATCGTGTAATAGTCATGTAGATCAGGTTCAGTTGCTGAGTAGCGGTCAGGGAGTGCCCTCTTGGCTCGCTCGTAGGAGTTGACCGTTGCCCCAGAGACTGCGCTGATTAGGAGTCTAATATTCCCAATCGAGGTCCTATGGTAAATAGACTTCATGTAGATGAAATCTTTTGCTCTAATCTACTAATTTGAAGCAGAAAACCCTGGAATGACATCACTTCCTCACTTCTAGGTTTTATCTCTCTTTTTATCCCATTTTAATTAAACGGCGTGTCTCTAGGGTTATGCTATTAACTATAAATCGCTATTGTGCTTAAGTAAGCCAGTCTGCTCCTAGAAGAAATTGAACTGGACTCAAACCGTTCTTCAGCACTGTGCTCCTGGAAATGTCTCCTTTCTACCCATTATATTTGTTATTGATCTATACACTGTGAAGAAAACCAGAAATGGGCTAAGATCTTCAAATACTAAGTGGTTGTCGACAACTGCTCATATTGAAGACATCCTAATGTAGAATGATCCCAAAATATATCTGGACCATACTTGACTTCAATCCAGAATATGACATCGACCTTACGATGAAGGTGAACCTCTGCATGGGTATTTGCAGCTGCCTATGTTGGTTGGTATTGATTTAGGAAGCTGCCAAATTTGGGGAAGAGGGGGTTGGGCTGCCGGAAACAACCGATGGATTCGGACAAACCGCGGAATTAAAAAAAGGACATTGTGAAGAAGTAGGAGAACTCGGGCGGGACATCGGGTGTACGATGTTAGTGAATGCGCCGGACCCAATCCTCGTGGACAACGCTCCACGGGATCGCGATGGGATCAAGTAAGTCAATCTGCCCCAATGATGAGAAAGATATGTCTATAGAGAAACAACAATGGATCCAAGAACATTTAATGACTACTACGGGTCTTGGATCTGTCGCTAGTAGCCACCATTTGCTAGGTTATTAAAATAAATATTGTTCTGCTGTCAGAGGTCAAAGACAGAGATTGATGTAGCCTAAATGGACAAGGACAGGTGCTAAAAGATGGTAAAATGCTAATTAATATTACAGCGTTAGCTTCCAATATACTCCAATGACTTATAATGGGTGTCCTTGAGTGAGCGAATCTTGATGGGTGCTCCTCATGGCACCTCCAATGTAGATGGAGGCTTACGGAACCATATGTCCCGTACTAAGCAAGACGCTTGAATGTTATAGTTGTTACAAGGATAGAGGAGAAAAGAAATAGTGAAAGGGTTAGGTTTATTGGGTATTTCATGAGACGGATTAGGAAATTATTGCCGTAGTTTGCTTTGCAAATTACATTTGTATTGCATCAGGATAAAGGGGCCCATCATTTCTTTATTCTGGTGCAGGTGAGTGATAGAGGATGAAATATCGGGAGTGAGAGCTTTTAAATTAATCATTTGCAGATATTAATGGCAGTCCATAACATCAAGAGCAATGTCTACAAGTCTCACATTACCCGTCCTGGCGAGAGGACTTTCTATCAGCGCCGCTATTATACCGCTCTCTATAGTCATTATGTATGTAGGAAAAAAATAGAGGCAGTGCTTCATCAACCTCAGGAGGAGGAGGAGGAAAGTTCCAGAAAGTTAGTAACATTAAATGATAATGGGACTTTTCATGAAAAGGGCAGAATTTTTAAAAACTACTGTAGTGAATGTAAGGAATTGGTAATGAAGGTAGATAATACCAGGGTGTATGGAGTTTCTCATGATAGTATAAACCTAAGGGCCAAGGCTCCCATTCGCCTTATGACCAAAGAGGTATAAATTATGGTGTTAAAAACATTTTTTTAATTTACAGACAGTTGGATACTGTAGATGCTGGGGGTAGGTTGCACCTTCAACAGTGGGCAAATGGAGCGTCCAGTTGACAAACTGACATCTCCGAGGAGAACATACTATTATGCATGGTATGGTAAAAGTCTAAAACCAGGACATTATCTGTTAGGAAGAGAACTGACCCTCAATGACCGTTGGTTGGGTAGGCTGCCTTTGATCGGTGCATGGTCATCTGAAAGAAAGACCTTTCACAATCCCAAAAAATGGCGATGAATATACAATACTGTAGGGTTCCAACGCCGAGATTTAGGGCACTTTGAATTTTCTCTACAGTTCAAGATCTGACCATTAAATCCCCTCCACTGTCAGAGAAAAGGTGCAGAGGAGGGGGAGAGTGTTATGATAATTCTGCTCAGCCCCTCCGCTCCAACAGTGGTCAGATACTGATTTCTCACACTAAGTGCCCCCGTTTCTGTTAAAGGCAGCCCCACAGTATGACATGTCAATCTCCACATGTGTGAGGGTGAATGTCCTCTTAAAAGGATTAACTATTCCATTGTATTACATTAGAGACTATTTACTCTAATCTGAACAATATAATACTTCAAATGCAGGATTGGTCGAACTAGTTAAATGAATGGTCAACTTTCGATACCATTGGGGGTTGTAACTTGTTTGAAAGCCATTATGGTAGGTATTTGCCCAACTTTTACTGAAACTTTCTGGTTACTTTGTGAAAGGTAGCCGTGGTCTATGCCTGTGGATCCAAAAATATCTAGTGACCACTATAAGATAAACATAGCTTGAGGTTTGAAGGGAAGTCAAAGGGTTGTCGCACTATTTATTGAGGTCCTACTATGGGATTTTACCGTGTAGGTATGGGGCCTTACAACTTACATAATATCTTCCGTCAATACTGCATTTTGTCAGGCCAGCAGCTGCATGCGTGCATATTGTCCCTTCACCATCAGAGATTGATGGCCAATTATGATGATAGGCCATCGATAAAAAAATTGTGGTGAACCTACTTAGAGGAGCTTGTAGTCATCAAGAACATAAGTAAAACACTTGTGTTCTCATGACATTTAAAAAATACCTTTTCTTATTATTTGTAATTGTTGTACAATTTAGAATACATTGAAAACAGGGTGTTACATTGTAAGACACAAGCCCTGATGGACAATGGGGAAGTGTGCAGAAACACATCCTCCAAATGGTTAAAACCCAGTTGAAAAGGTATTTCCAGATTTCAAGTTGGAAATAATAAAGTTAACTTCTACAGAGGTTTGACTATTGGTTCATTAATACGGACCATTATTAATGTAAGATCCAGGGTCGGAAGAATGAGCACTTCATTATTCATGTCAGCTTCTCCGAGAAGAATTACACAGTTATAGAGAACCAATAGACAGAGACTTCGTATGGGAGAGCCGCTTGTTACTATGAATGTGGTTTATAAGAGATTTCAGTGTACATATTGATTCAACGAAGGAACAAATCAGTATAAGCGGCTTCTATCGATCTGATGGAACTCCCTTTTCTTTTTCTCTAGGAAGGAACTTAATGCTTGGTGTATGTTGTAAGGCGCTTTGCACTAGTTAGCTAAATTTAATGAGGGGAGGTAAGGTGGGTTTAAATTTGCATATGAAAACCGGCTTTATGCCAGTAGGGGCTGTGGGTTAAGGGTATGCGGGGGTATAGAATTAAGATGTACATTGTGCTACAAAATGTAGCACTTTTTTGTAGTCAATCCAGATACTATATGGTAAAAAGTTATCTAGAATGGTTGTTGATATTAGAGGGTCAGGTGGGGTCCCGCATTGGGACCCCACCAATCAACTGATTCATGATTAGATCAATGTTGGTTTTACACTTCAGATCCATACTGATCAGCCTATTCTGTCAGTTTCCATCTGTCAGCAACTCGGTGGGGATTTACGAGAGTTGGATGCCTACCATATGAACAGGTCTTGATATTACGAGACATGAAACTGTATACAAGTACTACAATCTACTTTGCAGAGGAAGTCTCTTGTGGCTCGATGATGTCCGTTCTCAATCCTGACCACTAAATGTCAGAGCTTCTCTTGGTAAACATTTTACAGCGTCGTGCAAGCAATCCAGCACTTAACATCAGCAATAATTGAATCCCGACGCGTGTGACAATGTCCTATTACTTTATTATTAGTGGACATAAAGTTTCCCTAAAAAAAGAAATGTCATTTTTCTTTTGTATTAGAAAAATAGCTTTTAACTCGCTCTTCTCCGAACCATCAGCAGAATCAAAATTTCACTCATTAGAGCCTTAAAATCCTTTGGATCTTGCCAATCGTGAATGCTGTGCACACATCAATATGATTAAAGTCTAGTGTCCACTTGGATCATTCCCATCTTTGATATTAGATAAAAAGCCGACGACACAGGGGCTGCCTCCGACTGTACTGGAAAGTTAACTTTCGCAAGGTTTGTAAGAATATCAATTCTTGGCGTCTTCACGGTTTGCGGAGATCAAATGCTAAAGAACCTTCGCCCAATTGGCTCTTTTGAGTTTCTGGCTGTAAGGATGTTTCTTAGGATTTTCTTTTTTAATCATTGTGTCGGTGGCCTATTTTGTCTTCCTTTTGTAAGGATTTACCTTGTTTTTCAATGACTTTTACTTCGTTATCTTTATTAGTCATGCATGTCAAGACTCGACATGAGGATCAGTGGTGAGATCAGAACAAGACTACATTCAAAAACTCTCCTACATCTAATTTATCAATTTTAATGTTCCTGAGGCAAGTATAATAACTAAGATGAGAGAAATAGCATAATGATGATTCATTTAGCGTTTTATTAACGATAAGTGGTACTGTAAGGAACAGCCAGACTGGAATCAATGCTATGGCAAGGACCACTTGGTGGTCCACTAGACTTGGTGGTCCTGAGTCATGGTGGACCACCTTGCTCCACTCTCTTAACTTATCACAAACCTCTGATATCGTCGGCCAAATACTTACTTAGCCAATAGCTATACTTTTAACCCACAACACCGGCAATACTTGGTTTTACAAGCACGGCATCTGTTCTCATGGAGATATTATTCAGACAAACGTTATTAACAAGAACAATCTGAACACACTCTATCACGAATTTGACCATATCTTCAAAATGGTTCGTGGCAATAGGTCTAAGTGTTTAAAACACTTTGGAACCAACCCCAGCATAAAGAAAAAATGGAGAAACAAAGTCCTCAAATCCTTCAGGTCCCATCAGCCCCAGAGTGAATGGATCATAGAGGTCTATGTGCACATTGCGGTAAGCCATCGGGGTCATTACTAAGGGTTTGATTCGCGTTTTCCCGACGTGTTACCCGAATATTTCCAATTTGCGCCAATTGTACACTGAATTCCCCCGGGTTTTTGACGCACGTGATCGATTGTGGCGCATCGGTGCGGCATGCACGCAACGGAAATCGGGGGGGCGTGGCCGAACGAAAACCTGACGGATTTGGAAAAAACCGCCTTGCATTTAAAACAAAAATTGGTCGCACGGGCATACTCAATACACCAGGAAGAGATCAGGTGAACTACGAAGCAACTCGGCGGACCTCGGCACAGCAGCAACACCTGGTGGACATCGGGCGCAGGACCTTCTGAATCGCCGGAAGACCGAACCACTGGTCAGAAAGCCGCACTGGAACGCGAATGGACGGGTAAGTAATGTGGCCCCATCTGTCTCATGCCCACGTGACCTTCCGGAGCCACAAAATATAGAGAAGGTCCATTTCTGAGCATTTTTTTCAGCACGGCTTGACAGCTTTCTATGGAGATGGATGGAGGGGGGGTGAGGAGCACTCACGCCTCTACCAAGCAAAAACAACTGTAAACTCATCCCAGTTTGCACCCACTTTGCAATGTGTTTGTGTGAATGAGGCCTTAGTCATACTCAGAGATCTTCCTTTTTTAGCTTCCCTTGCTTACAATATCAGCTAAGTAGTCAATATGAACATCCGTTAAAGATAGAAGCCAATCCCCAACTTCAAAGGAAAGTTTGCCAGAACAGTCTATCCTCTACATCTTCTCAACCCAACGATCCTGGCATCATCTGCCTAGTTTATTGGTGCTGACATCAAAGAAGCCTGGCATGTGGTGACTAGATAGGCCCTATCTGATGTGTCTACGGCACATGTGCAAAGAGTGTTAGGTCCCCAGGACATTCGCGCCAACCCATGCCATGGTAGTAGATAGCAGGTTCATAGTAATAGCTGAAGCTTTTTCCCCCAAATAAAGAGAGTCCTAGCAAAAATTTTGGTGAACATATATGTAGTTCTAATAACTTAAAAAACTATGTATCTGTGATAGTTATTTTATATCTCGCCGGAGGTGATACTTCTCCACTCACTTTGGTCCTTTCATCCTTCCTTCCAAACCTGCTTCCATTCCATGATTTCTGCTGAATCCATCTTGCTAAACAAAATGGACAGCAGCCGCTAAGTTTTATTAAAGAGGGGGGGGGGGCGGACGTGGTCCAGCAGCTAGGTCTTACACCCACCACTACAAAGTGGACCGCAAATTTAAAGACAGAGACGCGCCAGAGATTAAAAAAAAATGCTGGAAAATGGAAAATGGTTACAATCGCAAATGCATACAAATCGGCTCTTAAAATTTTAGCTACGCTTTAAGTGCTCCAAAAAATTGTTACAAAGTCTTTATTTACGGGACCACTTTGTTTTCAAGGGAACGAGGAAATGTTATGTTACTCTCAAATATCACAGCTATTAATTGTTTCACTTTAAGAGGAAATTCGGAAATGTTTCACCCGTAAAATAACACAAAAAGGCAATTTCTTTTTCTAAATGTGTCAATATAACTCCAAAAAACTCCTGATTTCTGAACCATTTCCCATTACGCTTCCGGCACTATTGAGGAAACAATAGCTCTGCTTACAAAAGCTGATCCCAGCTTAACCTACAATGCCAGCCACGGTCTGTGGTTCCAGAACATTGATCGAGCAGATACTAAAAGCTCCATTGACAGAGCCTTTCTCTCCATAGTCAACTGGCTAAGAACGGTAATTATTCTCTATACACATCAAAACGGCAATGCCTCCAAAGCCATATCGGCTTAAAGGAGGGTTCCCTTAAATAGTTTTTAAAGGATTGTTGCTGCAATTATTATGTATATCTCCACCCAGTGCTTCACAAAGAACAGGGGTTGTTTTACATTGTTGTAAATGAGCCCTAAGTAGGTTATAGTCCTACCCAAATAGGTAATCATGTTAATATGGACAGCTGACC
This sequence comes from Engystomops pustulosus, assembly GCA_019512145.1. Taxonomy (NCBI): domain Eukaryota; kingdom Metazoa; phylum Chordata; class Amphibia; order Anura; family Leptodactylidae; genus Engystomops; species Engystomops pustulosus. Next base: position 9,672,217 of record CM033648.1, on the reverse strand, counting down.
TCCATACAATGGGGGGTCATTTACTAAGGGTCCGAAATATTTCCAATTGCGCCGAATTTGGCGCACACGATCGGATTGTGGTGCATCAGTGCGGATTTACGCAAAAAACACGGCAGATTCTGAAAAAAAGGCGGAATTTAAAAAAAAAAAAAATTGTGTCGCAAGAATAGCAATCACATACAACCGGACAAAAGAAGGTTGAACTCTGGGGAACTCGGCGACAGCAGCAAACCTGGTGGATACGGAGGCAAGGACTTTAGTGAATCCTGGCAGACCACCGAATCAGTAGCGTCGAACGCACCCTGGATCTGCGACTGGAACGGGTAAGTAAATGTGCCCCATGAGTTTAAGGGGAACCTGTCTGCAGAAGAATTGACTTAATAAACCACTACAGTATGTTGCCAAGCAGCTAAATACTTCCAGATGGTTTCTTTCAGACACAGTGCAGTGGCATCATCCAGAAATGTACTTTAAAGTAAAATGGTAAGTGGTTGTAAAAGCCAAGGAGGCGGTTGATCAGAGCTCAGAGCTCCCCACAGAGAATCAGAGCTCCCCACCTTGATTTCAGTGTAAAACTCTCACCTCCTTGACTTATACAACCAATTTACATCTAATTTAAGCTGATTTCTGGATGATGCCACCAGACTGGACCAGGAAGAAACAAAAAACTAGAAGGTGTACACTGTTTGACAAACTACTGGGTAGTGGTTTATTAGGCCAATGCTGATGACGGTTCCCTTAACTATGGGGAAAAAGGAGGATGCAAAGTTGCATAGTTTCTGCCACAGCCTGACAAAGGTGAAGGTCACTGAAAACATTGCGACGTTTGAATAATTTACAGCCTGGATTTAAGTGGAATTTGGAGTGTGCTGGCTTTTCCTTTTTGAATACTGTGGGGCAAATTTACTTCTGGTCCTGTCGCGAATCTCGATTTGGACGGTCCGGACGAAGATGAAGGCCGGCGCGATTTACGTAGCTTGTGCGGCCCGAGTTCCTGCATGGGTCGCTTCGACGATCAGGTCCACCGGCAGTCACCTTCTTCTCCCTGTGCTTGTAAGTGCGTGTCTGCGACACAATTCGAAATGTTAAATCCCTGCGCTTAGTCCAAACATCCAGTCGTGTTGTTCCGATTTGTGTCGACGTGCAAGCCGGCAATGATGCGCCAAAATCCGATCGGCATGCGCCAAAATCCCTTGTTAAATGCGGCACAAAACAAAGATATCGTTGGAAAAAACCAACGAAAATGCGCTCCGTGGACCCGTAGGAGTTAGAAACAAGCTAATTTTTTCAAAAAGTTGGTGGTCCGAAATTGTTCCAAACCAATGTTTCTCCAATTGTTCGTGAATTTGGTATGTAACCCACTCTACACCTCTAAAACACTGACCTTATTTAAAAAAAGGTCCTATCAGAGCAACATCGGTTGTTCCAAAGCGAAACAGAAAAAAATCAGTTCTTTATTTGGTCAACAATCGCTTGTTGTCTCTAAATGAGATATCTCTTACTAGCTTATTGAGGAGAGTCCCGAGTGGGCACCGTTGCTTAGTTTTAGACCATAAATATATAAGGACCTTGATTATTTCATATACAGTAAGGTGCATGGGGATGTTTTGTCCAACTCTGTACCAATGAAAACAATGAAAGAATGGGTGTAGGTTCCCGCATGATTTTTCATTGTTATTTGTAGGGAATATTTCTTTCACAGTTCTATTGTGTGAGTTAACATGACTATGATGTGAAACGTTGAGCGTTATTGAGGCTCCCTTTAATGAATGATCTATTCTAACACTGGTGTATTTGTTATGCGAAGCCTGACCCCAATTATTTCTCGTTCTTAGACTTCTATGATCCGTGGGAAGGCAAAACAGAAGAATTCCCGGATCCCCACAGTACGGGTGTGTAAAGGTCAGGTTCTCGAGAAGAGGAAAACAAGTATAATATATGCTGCAATTTTTTGGCCGTTGCAATAATAAATCTGTTTTCAGTATGGGGGTTTCCATTTCATAAAGTAATAGCGCCACACTGGGGGTTCTGACCTCGGACTCCTCTGAAACAGATAGACTTTATATGATTGATACATTGTGTGTAACAAAGACAACATTCAAGTTTTAAGACGCTCACAAGATGACATACACGTTTAAATGTTGGTCAAACCCACAGTTGAGGGAACCAGTCTACAACCTAATGTGTATGTGGTTTGCAACAAAAGTAGGGTTGAATGTGCTGGTGGAAGTGTCTTTCTTCCTAGTCCCACTTAGAAGAACACTTGCTAAGCTTATGTATAGAGACATGAGGAAGAACAGCTTGGTGGCCAAATGAATACTTGGCTCCTGTCGGTAGTGGATTATAAATAGGAGGTTTGGGCAGTAGTCCAGGGCCTAAGACTTCTAAGGGGCCCATGGCCACCCAAAACACCACCCCAAATTTTATACTGAAAAGGACATTCACCATAAAATCCTCGTAGATCTGTTCCTGGCTTCAATACACATGTAAACAAGAGCCATTTTAAGACCACGAAGGTTCCCAAAAGTCCAAATTCTGAAACCGCAGATTGACAGCAGACACGAAGGGACACCCTCCATTCGCATGAAGCTGATTCTAGCACCAGATGTAGGAAGTGATTCCAAAACTGTAGGGGCCTATAATGTACATACAGCTGAGGGCTTGTCGGGAGCTTACTCCGCCCTGCTGGCCCAGATGTATCTGGCTGTAGGAGGACATGATCTATGTAGAAAAGCATGACCCTCAGAAAAATGGAAAAAGATTCTCCTTATGGAGAAAGTTCTCCTTATGGAAAGATTGCCAATAAGGCCGCCTATAGGTGTGTGGAGACTTATAGCCATGAGGCTCCAATAGGGAATTATGGGAAAATGCAAATACATTTTCCAAGGTGGGAAATGGACAACAATGCCTCCTTTTGCTACCTTGAATGGCAGCCCCCTCAACACCAAGCATGACTACAATAAGCCTAATAACATCATGTGGATTTAGCCAAACAGTAGCTCTACTCCAGAAGGAACAGACTCCCAACTGTAGACAGCAAAAGGAGGATTGTTCCAATTCCCACCTGGAAAATGTATTTTGCATTTTTCCCATAATTCCCTCGTGGAGCATCAATGCTATAGTCTCACACACACCTATAAGGCAGCCTTAATTGGCAATCTCGTCCATAAGGAGAACTCTTTACTCCCACCCAAGCATGACCCTAGAAGTTTCTAATGGACCCAATTACCCAAAATCAACAGTTCCAGAAACACTGCAGCCATTTGTTTTTAGTTTTGAGGATAGGTCATTCAATATGCGTTAGAGGCCAACCCAAGTCCCCAATGCAGGGGAAGTCTTCTCAAAACTGGGGATATCACTTCCATCAATCACATGGCTTTGTTGTTCAGCCCCCAACCATGTGAATGGGGCAGACTGCATACCAGACACAACCACTAACATTGTGGGGGTCATTTACTAAGGGGCCCGATTCGCGTTTCCCGCAGTGTTACCCGAATATTTCGTTGCGCCGCTTGTAATGAATTGCCCCGGGGTTTTTGGCGGCACCGATCGGATTGTGGGCACGGGGGGCATGGCGCGACAGAAAATCGGGGGGGGCGTGGCCGAACGAAAACCCGACGGATTCGGAAAAACCGCCGCATTTAAAAAACGAAAAATGTGTCGAATGGGGAGCGCTCACCTTCACTTCTTGGGATGGTTGCATTACGGGGCGTTAAGATTATTTTCGGCGCTGCAGAGCCACCCGGTGGAGGGAGGAGGAAACTACCTTCTAAATCCCAGCGGACCCGATCCGTGCAGAGAACGCGCCGGCTGGATCGCGAATGGGCCGGGTAAGTAAATGTGCCCTGATGTCACTGTGCTTTGAGACTGCGCCACTCGTCTAATGCTTGAACTCTCTTCAAACTGATCAAGGGTTAACCCAGCACAATCTGATTCTAGGCAAAATATCTACGTTCGGGAGAACCCCTTAAGCAAAAAATCCTCCGATATAGATGTCCAACCATTACAGAGCGTCGTAGTAATGTAATTCCTAATTCCGTACGTTTGCCTTTCATAAGATGGCGCGGCTTTGCGGTGATTAGAGGAGGCATGTAAATTCTTAATTGATCCTTGAAATCATTTTCAAGCTAATATCCTAATCTATAGGCCGCTCCGTTCTGGCAGAGTGTCCGCTGCGGAGCCTTCCATCTATTCGCTTAGAGGTGTTAGAGGATTCAATCTGATGCTGCCATATATAACAATGTAGACAGGCCTATAATAGAGCAATCTATGTTCCCAACAAAATGCTGCAAAATGGATTTTTTTTCTTGACACTAAAGTAAATTAACTTCAACCCTTCTTGTAACTTGTAATTAATACATCCACAGTACACCAGTACATCCCTTATATTACAGCCGCGCACTGCCTCCATCACTGTATGTTATAGGCTCACAACCAGCATCTCATATATATGGGATTTATATACTATACAATACTACCAATACAAAGAAGTCTGTGAGCTTATACCTGTACGTGACATCACTGTGTGTAATATCTGTACTGTACATCACGTGTGTAATATTCTGTACTGGACATCACTTGTGTATATCCTGTCTAAACATTACTGTGTGTATTATCCCTGTACTGTGACATCACGTGTGTAATATCTGTACTGTGACATCACTGTGTGTATTATCTCTGTACTGTGACATACATGTGTGTATTATCTCTGTACTGGGACACACTGTGTGATATCTGTGTACTATGACATCATGATTTTTTTATCCTTGTACTGTGACATCACTGTGTGTATTATCTCTGTACTGTGACATCCTGTGTGTATATCCTGTAGTGACATCATGTGTGGTATATCCTGTACTGTGACAATACTTTTACCTTGTATGTGAATATGTAGTGTTTATCCCTGTACTGTGATACCTGTGTATTATCCCTGTATCTGGACATCACTTGTATTATCCTTGTACTGTGACATCACTGTGTGTATTATCCCTTTGCTTACTGTGATCACACTGTGTGTATTATCATGTACGTGACATCCGTTGTATTATCCGACAGGTGACATCACTGGTGATTATCCCCGTACTGTGACATCACTGTGTGTATATCCCGTGTGTGACTGTGACATCACTGTGTGATTATCCTTGTACGTGACATCACTGTGTGTATTACCTCCTGTACTGTGACATCACTGGGTATTGTCCCTGTACTGTGACATCACTGGTGTATTATCATGTTTACTGTGACCTCCACTGTGGGTATTATCCATGTACTGTGACATCATGTGTGATTATCCACTGTTAATGGGACATCACTGTGGTATTATCCCTGTACTGTGGACATCACGTGTGTATTTATCACTGGAATACTGTGGACATCACTGTGTGTATTATCATGTACTGTGACATCACTGTGGTATTATCCATGTACTGTGACATCACTGTGTGTATATCCCTGTACTGTGACTTATCTCAGTAAATCATAACTACAGACATGCAAGTGAAAGGTGTGCTGGGCAATATTACAATCTACCCTGAGCATCTTTATGACACAGTGGATTGGTCTGGGTTTCTTCAGGATCAGGTATTGATTCTCTATCTGTGATAAGCCCTCACCGTATTTCTGATATAACGGTGCCAGTATAATCTGCCAGGTAACTAACTAATGAGCCTAATAATCCTTGATAGACTTACAGCATGTATATACAAGATCCTATGAAGTGACTGCCATCTCCAATCCCCTCATATATAGACTGACTGTAGTTCTCTCGGGGATTCATTGTCCATTCAGGGACTGTGCAGTGTATTTCCCCGTATTTCCCCTTATCTTGTGAGCGTTACATAAAGCAATAAAACACAATGAACCATAATTGAGTCTCCTTGTGTGAACCGTCCCTTTAAACCTTCCATATATTTTCAAATATCCCGTCAAACTGCTATATATTAAAATCTTTGTGGGAAATTAGATGTAACCTATGCAATGGCTTGTAAATGTCTTCATATCAGAGGTTGTACAATGGAGCGCGGCAGGTGAAAGGTTTGCTTGTGTATATCATGAAGTTTCATTATGATGTGTGAATGCGGCCGGCCATTGTTATGGTGATCAATAAGAATTTGTTGCCGGCTTTAATTATTCTTTGAGTTCACAGAATTATTATTGCAGACGTTCCTTTATTTTCTGGAAGACGAGAGGAATTAGATTGTCTTGTTTTCGGAAGACTAAAGTGTCCTATTAGGGGATTCCAATTTAAAGGGCAAAATAAAGTTGTCCCTTGCTGTGAGGACCCAGCACACCCATACAGTATTTATCGGCATCTATGGGAAGGTGTTAATACCTAATGTCTCCAGCAGTGGTGTGCACGGGAAATGGATCAGTGTGATTCTGGAGGTGGTATCATACATAAATTTACCTGAAGCTTTTTGCAAATGAATGAACATATCAGAATCTATTTTATCTAGTAGATCCTGATGCCCAGCCCTTGTCTCTGACTGTCCAGTAATGGGGGTCCCATCACTATCCTGTGCCCAGCCCCTGCTCGTGACTGTTCCAGTAATGGGGGTCCTATCAGTATCTGCTGCCCAGCCCTTATCTCTGATGTTGTTCCTGTTATGGGGTCATATCAGATCCTGCTGCCCAGCCCTTGTTCTGACTGTTCCAGTAATGGGGGTCCCATCAATCCCTGCTGCCCAGCCCCTTGTCTCTGACTGTTCGTTATGGGGGGTCTCTCAGTATGTTTGCCCAGCCCTTATCTCTGACGTTCCTGTTATGGGGGTACCGGCCAGTAATCTGCTGGCACTTTGCCCTTGTCCCTGGACTTTTCATGTTATGGGGCTCCTATACAGTACGGCTGTTGCCTAGGCCATGTGTCCGTTTCATGTTATGGGGGCCTGTCTGTCAGGTACCCATTACTTAGGATCAGTGCCGGGAACTAAGCGGATGGGGAGTAGGGGGCACTAAGGGCTTTGGACTAAGGAATCAATGGCGGTGAGGGGGGGGTGGGTGGGCTTGCAGTTGGGGATGTTATAAACTAGGGGTATTTAAGGGAACAGGTGAACTGTTTTAGTTCTGAATTTTTAATGTGCCTGTGAGTTCACGCAAAGGGGCCCACGAGGCATGTCACCAGGGGCCTACCGGAACCATGGTAGTCGAGACAAACTGCTCTCAGTATTCTGCTGCCTAGCCCTCAATCTCTGACGTGTTCCATGCTGCCAAATTCTTGTCATTGAATGTTCTTGTTATGAGGGGTCCTGTCAGTATCCTGCACTAGTCTTGCAGATTACTGGTCCTGCTATATGGGGGTCCTGTCAGTATCCTGGGGGCCTAGCTTGACAGTTACTGTTCCTGTTATTGGGGTACTTTCAATTATGTGGCCTAGTCTTGCAGTATAGGTTCCCTGTTTTGGTGGTCTGTCGTATCCTGTGGCCTATCTGCTAGTTACGTTCACAGTTATGGGAGGGTCCTGGTCAGTATCCTTGTGGCCATAGTCTACCAGTTACTGTTCCTGTTATGGGGGGTCCGTGTCAGTATCCTGTGGCCCGTCTTGCCAGTTACTGTCCTGTTATTGGGGTTCCTGTCAGTATACTGTGGCCTAGTCATTACAAGTTTACTGTTCAGTATGGGGGTATCTTCAGTATCCTGTGGCCTAGTTCCTATCTCAAGTCTTAACTGGTCAGAGTTATGGGGGTCCTGTCAGTACCTGTGGCCTAGTCTCTTACAAGTCTAGTTCCCAGTTATGGGGGAATCTATGTCAGATCCTTGTGGCCTAGTCCTTACAAGTTACGTTCCTGTTATGGGAGGGTCCTGTCAGTATCCGGTGGCCTAGTCTTACAAGTACTGTTCCAGTATTGGCGGGGTCCCTGTCCAGTTTCCTTTGGCACGCTAGTCTGTACAAGTTTCACTGTTCCTGTTATGGGGGTCTGTCAGTATCCTGTGGGCCTAGTCTTGCTAGTTATGTCATGTTATGGGGTCCTGTCAGTATCCTGTGGCTAGTCTACCAGTTACGCTAGGCCACAGGATACTGACAGGACCCCCATAACAGGAACAGTAACTTGTAAGACTAGGCCACAGGATACTGACAGGACCCCCATAACTGGAACAGTAACTTGTAAGACTTCTATCCATAAAACTATCTATCTCTATCTATCTATCTCATATCTATCTCATATCTATATCTCATATCTTCTATCTACTCCTATCTATCTCAGATCTATCGATCTATCGATCTATCTAATATCTAGCGATCTATCTCATATCTAGCTTCATATCTATCTAGTGCATGGAGAATGCCAGGTCGTATATCCATATCTATCTATTGAGCCACCTATTTATCCAATCGATCGATTATACTGCAGATCGATCTATCTCTCATATTATCTCTCATATCTATCTCTCATATCTATCTATCATATATATTCTCATATCTATCTCTCATATCTATCTTTCTATTAGCCTAGGACTTTACATGTACCTTGAACTACCTTGTAGTGGTGTCAATCAGCTCCTGAGAGCCACCATATTTTATCTAGCATTATGGCCTCTTCAATCTCAGTTCTGAAGTTTGATATTTTATTCCGTCACTTTTGACAGCACAGATACTTTTTTTTTTTTTTTTTTTTACACAGTCTTCTTGTCAGAATATAATAAAAAAATTGGTAAAATCAAATACAGAAGTGCGGAGTTGGTTTTCTGACGTTGCAGACGGTCCCGCCGGGTGTGATGAAGGAGCTCTTCTAATGAATTATTAAATAGATGGTTTAGATAAAGGCTACAAACAGAATATGATTAAGTACCTTCTACATAGACGGAGATGGTTTGGCCTTGTGTAAAAGTAACTATGGGTTCAAGTAGATTATTTTTGAGAAGGACACCTAGGATAGACATGGTTTAGACCTGAGGACAGGGGACAGGTGAGGTCTTCACTGCCCCGACTGGGGACCTCTGAGCTAGTGGTTATTAGGGTGGCCATTGGAATAGACTAACATATATTTGGCAGGACTGGAAAACACCTAAAGTACATGAGAATCAAAACCTCGACAGCAGCATTGGAACAGGCATGTCAACTTGTACGTTCAATTGTTCTCAACGGTGGCAAAAAGTTCTGTGCAACAACGATCCCAATAATTCCCCTTATTATTGCGTGAGAACCTATATCACGCAGACGCTAGTGCCCAGGTAGACAAATTTGTGGACTTTCTGAAAGTCTGCACTGTAGGAATGGAAGAACCTCACTTGTTCCTCCCTTACCACCTATTCCACCGTTGGTCTGTATAGCTCGGGGTAATTTTGAGGGGTAGATAAGGGATCCACCATCTCAACCCCTTATCGTTTTGACCACGTGATGGACATGTCTAGCCTGGGAATAGGGAAGGACACATCGGTGGCTTGTGTAAAGCTTCTTCAAAGATACCTTAGTCAGTGATATTAGGTCTCTGAAAGGTTGAAAGTAAAAATGTTGTAAGACCCCTAAAAAGTAAAGGCTATCACTAAATAGTAGCACATCAGCCCATTATGGGGATGTGATAGTATCTAAATCACATACGGAACATTATATTCACTTGTTGTTTGCATTACGTCTCTTCTATCCCTAGAGATTCCCCAGTTCACAGTGGACATGGCAAAGGCTAAGGAAAACCTCAGTCTTGTCGATGATTTAAAGGCAAAGTTTGTAAAATCTTTGATTGGGCGGGTTGATGAAGTGGTGAAGTTGCGACACTATGTCACTGATCTGTGAGAGTCTGCCGGCTTCTGTAGAACTCTTTTCGGTGTCTGAGGGGAAAGCTTCATGAAGATCAGAGAGGGATGCAGATCATTGGGAATGACTGCGCCGGCGCTCGTAGCATTCCAAGGGAGGGAAAGCGGAAGTCAGTTTTTTGTATTCAAATGGGGATCTCATCTCTGTGGCTCTCGACCTCTTAGCGATGGATGAAAGGAATATGACTTGGGCCTGCGGAGCATGGCATTCATTATTAGACGAATCAAAGATATTTTTAGACGTGCTACTTGTTATGTCAGAGTAGAAACAAACCAAGGACTCTTACAATTTCACCACTCTCTACGTTCTATCTCAACCAAGGGATTTTCATCTCTACTAGATTATCTTAAGCATTGAAAAAAAAGCCCGTTGGAGAAAAATCAATCACTGCGTGTAGTAAGAGGGACGGAGATGGTCACTTACTGGATCAATTCATCAAGAATTTACAGCACTGTCAAGTCGGTATAGACGCCATGATGAGTATGCACGCAACTTAAAAACGTGTGGATAGTAATGCAACGTTAGGTGTGGTTAAAAAAAACTTAAGATTTAAGGCACAGTTACAAAAAAAAAAAAAAATTTTGGGGGCGGTGGGGATTTTGTATTAAGACTGGCAAGTCTTTACTATTCCCCCTACCAATGCATGCATGATGAATTTGCTGTCATAGTACATTGGGTAGGTTTACATGCTCCGATTGCTTTTCAGTGCTCGGCTCAGCTGCCGGAAAGCAATCAGAGCCAGGTTAGACTAGGGAGAATTCAGCTATTGGAAAAATGACAGAAAGTATAGTAGAAATGTGGAGCCAGGGCCATTACGACCCTACCGTACAAAGGGGTTGGGAACATTGACACATGTCTGCCAGAAATGTGGTGAGGTCAGGAAGTTTGAAATAAGAGTTCTCCTTACTGGAGAGTTTTCCAATTCAGGCCGCCTTATGGGAGGTGGAGACTTACTTAAAGCCAATGATGCTCCACTAGGGATTCTGGGAAATATGCAAATACATGTTCCAGGTTGGGAAATGAAAACAATGCCTCCAAGCCTGACTACAAGATCTACTAACATGATGTGGGATTAAGACAAAACCAGTTTATACTATTCAAGAAGGAGCAGATCATAGCTGTAGACAGGCAATGTTTCGCATCCGGTTGGGTATCTTCAGTACAGTGTAGGGAACTTGGTTTGTAGGGAGATGCTGGATGGCTACTTTTATATTACCCCTAATAGAGATTCCTAGGACACCTTCTCTAGTTGGCTCACTGTGGACTTGGGCCATTTAAAACAACATTTCTAAGGGGATCGAAGGGGATTAACATCTTCTGGACGTTTGCAGTGAGTTGACGGACCCTACACACTGGGGGGGGGGGGATCAAAATCTCCTATCAACAGCTACTACTGATGATTAGGAAGGCTCCCTGTCCCACAGTTATGGGGGCGCTTATTTGACTAATGGGTTGCGCGCACATTTGTGGGACTGTTGGCCGTTTTCGGGATTTGCTCGGCTTTGAAAAGTATTTAACGGGATCTGCACTGGATTGGTCATATGTGATCGGATTTAGTGGCCGCCACTGCCGCCAGCTTTATGCGACAAAAAATGGGGGGGAGTGTGCCGTTGGACGATCCAACGGATTCATACGAAGCGCGGGATTTAAACATTTCAAATTTTGTCACAAGACATGAACCAGGAAGAAGAAGAAGGTGGAACTCTTGCGGACCTGAGCGGGAAGTGGCAATGCAGGATATCTTAGTGGATCGCGGCATACCATGTGCATTATAACACAGACAGTGCACTTTATGTGAACTCCAAGGCACGGGTAAAAGAAATGGCCCCAAATGTGAGGAATATGACAGGAGGATGGATACAGAGAAAAAATAAATCACACTGTACACCCCCAGCACGGCAATTAATGGGACTTGCTATAGCTGCCCACCTGATCAAGTTGCTGAGACATATGAGATTGATACAGCAAGGTGATTATCTATAAGGACCAGTTTGCCATCAGGTTTTGCAGGGATGCAATTTCTCTTCTTAAAAATACCCCCCACCATCAATAAAAAAAGTGCCCTCTAGGAGACACCACATGCCCAATTAACCATTAGGTTCGCATCCAGGTATACCATTTCTACGCTCTGAATCCAAATCAGGGAATTGAACGTTTGCCGAGATCAGGGTTATCAGATGTGTTTTCATGAAAGGCGGTCCGCCCAAGCATTGGTTCCGGAACGGAAACATCTCCATAGGCAAACATTGCATCGGGCGCTGATGAGTGCGGCGTCCGGGCTGTGGTGCGGGGATTGACTGCTGCTGACATTGGTGCTTCTTAGTTGTTATCCGTCTTAGTCGGATTTTAGCCAGACTCCCATTAATCCACTGCGTTTACCTCTTTTCCTCGGCCTGCCACAGGAAGTAGGATGAGTAATTTGCAATCTTGTAACAGTATCAAATTAGGCTATTCTCTAAGAGCGGCACAGCATGTGAACTTGCCTATTAGTCAAGTTAATTAATAATAAAGCAGCAGCACAAGGCGCGCGTCTCAATCACTCGCAACCTGAAGCCCGCTTCAGCAAATGCATTTGCCGAAATTTGCTACAACACGCAAGGAGTATATAAAAGCAAATTAGGTAAATATCAATTACTTTATTACAAAAATATTTCCAAAAGTATTCAAGAATTATATGTATATAATTCCATTATACAAAATGCGGAAAGGGTTGCCAGAATCCCAGAGTTATTAAAATCACCATGACTTCTATTAAAGAATTGGCATCAGCAACCCAAATGAGATCAAGTCCTGAATGAACTATTCTGCACAACCTACTAAACTAATCACTGTGTGTATTATTCCTGTACTGTGACATCAACTGGTGTATTATCCCTGTACTGTGACATCAATGTGGGATTATCACGGTACGGTGACATCACTGTGGTGTAGTATCCCGGTACAGTCAAATTACTGGTGTGTATTACCTGTACATGACATAGCTGTGTGTATTATCCCTGTACTGTGGGACACACTGTGTGTATTATCCCTGTACTGTGACCTCACTGTGGTATTACTCCGTACTGTGACATCACTGTGTGTATTATCCCTGTACTATGACATCACTGGGTGTATATCCTTGTAACGGCTGACATTCACCGTGTGTTATTATCCCTTGCTACATATGACATCACTGTGTATTAGTCCTGTACTATGACATCGCTGTGTGTATACCTGGTGCGGGACATCGCTGTGGTATTATCTCTGTACTGTGACATCCATGTGGGTATTATCTCTGTACTGGACATCAATGTGTGATTATTCCCTGTAATGTGACATCCGGTGTGTATTATCCCTGTTACTGTGACATCACTGTGTGTGTTTATCCCTGGCTGGAATAACTGTTGGTTTATCCATGTACTGTGACATCACGTGTTGTGTTAGCCCTGTGACTCTTTAAAGTCAGTAGATAGCAGTCATAGTTCCTTTGTCCATGTTCAGTAGCAGAAAGGGAATTCCCTAGAAGACTTAATGACAAGGATATTATCAGAATTTATGATGGAACAAGCGGGGTATGCCGGCAGAGCACCTGACGGACAGCGCAAGGCACAAGGGTTAAAAGAATTACACAGATTAGATCTGTACGTCCTGACACCACCCTTATCTAATCAGGAGTATTATTTTGGTCCCTTAAGTGTTGGAGTTTAGGAAATCCATCAAGAATCTCCATACAATGAGGTAGAAATGGCCTTTCTATGTTTTCCATAACATTCCCTAAACAACACGATAATGAATCACGACCAGAAATGTACAATTCATTAATAAATTTTGACAAAACCTAAAATCGCATCCCACTCTTTTTTTTTTTGTTTGCTGCATATAAACAGACAGTATGCAGACTTCTACAATCTATTCAACCTGTGTGGGCAATATACCGCAAACAGGAATCAAAGTGCAACAATAAACATGACAGCTGGAGAGAGGGAAACTTTACCAGGCTTAATCGAGCCGGCCAGGAAGGAGAATCAGGGCAGCGACGATGTGCGGGTATCCAGTAAGTAGCTCGGGGTCAGAATCTTTTCAAGCTTCTACTTAATTGCAGGCAGCTCAGGGTTATTAAACCGGGCTAAGTCAAGGAGTTAAAATGTCTCCTCTCTCAAAGGGATGTTAAAACTGAGTTTGCATCACGGAGTCCAAATCTGTTGGTTGCTTCAGCCCAGATCCCATTCTTCTGACGCCACGAAAAGATATTTAATTTACCCCATAGAAAACCCGAGAACATTTCTCATGTTGAACACACAGAAGTTACAGCTAAGATCTATTGTAGGACCTGCGCCATCAAGGGACACGTTATGATGCGGGTTACCTGAAGAGATCTCAAAGACATGGGCTCAGACAAAGACTTTTAGAAATTTTACTATTCATATATATAAAAAAAACACCGAGAAGAAAGAAATCGTTGGGTGGGGAATTAAAATGTAGATAGTATGGAAGTCTTCTGACCTAGATGAGCGTAGAGCGCGTTTTGGAGTTTCGCGTCATGGGTTGGAGTTGCATTAGTTTTCTACCTTGGGTGGTCATCTTCAGGGCCATATGGAAACATGTGTGGGAAAAAAACAAGCATCCAGAGCTTGCCGTCAAAGTAAGTGGGGCCCGATTTACGTACCCGTCCCGTTGATGCGCCGATCAATAATGTGACAGGACAGGATTCGAAGAGGCCGCATTCACTAGGCGTTCGTCGCCAATTCCGCATGGTTTGCTTCCCCGACTGAGGTTCTGCCAAGTTCACCATCTTTTTCCCGCTTGATACTAAGTTGCTGATTTCTTCTCAACAAATCTGTTTTTTAAATTCCGCGGTTGGTCCGGGTCAGTGGGTTGGTCGACGTCCACGCCCCCCGGATTTGTGTGCATGCAAGCCGTCGTCGATGCCCACAAATCCGATGCGAGGCCCAAAAAACCTGGGGTAATTCAGGGCAACATCATATAAAAAATCAAAAACCGACGGTAAATGCGTCGACGGACCTAGTAAAGTGTGCCCCACTGTCTTTGGTTTGAAGGAGTTTTTCAGGTATTGCATGAATGGGGTTGGACACCCAGGGTCAATGTAAGACTACTGGCTCAGGGCTTATGGATATTATGGCCTACAAGTCTGGAATCACTTCCTACATCTGGTTCTAGGAATCAGTTTTTTAAGAGAGGAGGGATGGTGTCCTTCGCTGCTTTCAGGGTTCAGGACACTTTGGAGGTACCTTCAAAATCCTGCTATGGCTTCTTGTGTTACAGGTATTGAGAGCGGAGGAACAGATGTACAAAGCATTTTATAAAGAGAAGGCCCGTATCAGTATAAAATGTGGTGGGTAGGATTTGATGGCAAGGGTACCATAGAAGGCTGGGCCCCAGGCGGCCCACCCAAAGCGCCATATATAATAATCATACTGTGGACACCATATTGTATCTTTGTCAGGACCAAGATGGGTAATTGCAAGAATATCCAAACTTAAGAGTCATTGGAGATTCTGTCTACATATTTGTGATTTGTTTTTCTTGCCTGATGAAGAGGCCGCAGAACTCAAGAACATATGCTAGACCTATTTCTTGCGTAAAAGCTTCTTCAGATCATGTGATGGCATCTATCTCACTGACGGACTTTCATAGCAGCCTCATTCCTGATGGGAAATTACTGAAATTTCTCACTATAACAAGTAAACCCACAGTAACGGAAAGTAAAAAACGTCTCAAATGGGCTCGTGTAAGGTTGGTATGAGACAAGAACAATTTCATGGTGAAGGTCCTTCGCATTTAAAATTTGGTGGGGGGTTTGGGGGACATGGACCCCCTGACGGCTTGGGCCAAGACTACGTCCAAAGCAGATTGTTATAATCAACTGCTAGGTCCATAGGAGATTGGAACCGCCATTAATAATAGATGACATATCATTAAGAGGTATCCACCATCAATATCACATCAATAAAGTGGAGAACCCCTTTAATAAAATTCCCAACGGAGAAAATAATAGTCTTTGACTATGTCTTTAAGGCACATCCTGAGTTCAGCTAGACCAATAAGAAAAAAATACAAGATAAAGAAATTTCTCTGCGTTAATATTTGATGATTTTTAAAGTAAACACAAAAAAGCCCGTCTGTGAATGAATGACGTTGCGTCCAGGGCTCCGGCGCTCTGTAAGCACAGCTGACATTTTCTGCAGGTTAAGATTTTCATTCACCACCATTGCTTCCGCTGTGCGGAGCATTAAATATAAAGCCTTGTCAAAAGTTTAATGATCCTTTCCACTTGCTCAATCTATAACTATGTTTCTAAAGGGTCGATGTTGGCTTTAGGTATTTCACCCAGAGCCAAATTCCTGACTTGTGGATGTTCTTTTTAGTTTTCTACAAAACATATCTGCTCTAGGAGGAAGATAACACATAGGAAATGACAGGCAGATAAGAGCTCGGGCTCACTGATCGGCCTGTCACACCGCACAATCTGCCGCTTACTACTTTGGAAAGGTCATGGTTTTGATTGAAATGCCGGGAGATATGTCAGGTGTTCTTTCTTCATATTTGTGTAGTGCTCCTTGTATACATTTCCCTCTGTTATCTCCACTTCTAATACAACAGGATGACAAAACATTACTCCGGTAGCTACACAGTCCACATTGCTCAGTGGTGGTCCAGTCTTTCGAATGTCTCCTCGTCTTGTCAATTTTGAGACGCAGGTTTCTTAGATAAACTCAACAGTCTATATGGTAGCATAAGTAGCTTATGGCGCCTTTTTTGTGTGTATAAGGGTCAAACAGTTGAGAAAACCCATTTCATACACCCTACTAAGAAACAAGAGGGGTTCTCTCTTCCAGTACTTACCTTAAGTGGAAAGCAGATGCTCCAAAGGACAATCTAATTATTTGAATGGTCATTGTGTAATACTGAATTGCCACTGGAGGTGCTGCTATTGAAATGGAATAATGAGTGCTAGATTTACCAACAGATTAAGGGTATCCCATCATCAGTGTTATAAAATATCCCACAGGATACCTTATCTGGGCAAGGATCACCTCATGAGAAGTGGGGTACATCTTTAAGTCCTTCAATCCTCTCTTCTACTATGCATCGGGTCAAGGATGTCCTCTACAGAACCTACTCATCTCTAATCGACTTATTTCTATTTGAGGGCCTGCATATGTAATGAAGATGGAAGGGGATATCTTGATACCACGGGGGTTGGCTCTGGTCTTTCAACCCTTGCCACCAACTCGATATGTGTGAGAGGAAGTGGGAGGAGACCCAGAGATACACTGCCATGGTCCCAATACCACTGCCATGATCCAATACCACTGCCATGGCAGTTCCGGCATAAGCGCGAACTTAATATGTGTAGAGAAAATGGGGTAAAGGAGGATGGTTTTAATGCTGCGGCTCTGTTGACCCACCTGCCCCCCCAAACTATGTCACCCCTAATTTCCAGGCCCTC
Source organism: Engystomops pustulosus (assembly GCA_019512145.1). Classification (NCBI taxonomy): domain Eukaryota; kingdom Metazoa; phylum Chordata; class Amphibia; order Anura; family Leptodactylidae; genus Engystomops; species Engystomops pustulosus. Next base: position 9,655,019 of record CM033648.1, on the reverse strand, counting down.
AATGTACCTGCTGCTAGAGTAGCCCTGTACATATATTATAATAACCAATGTATCATCCAGAATTCTGGGTCTTTAGTTTTTATTCCGCTCTGCTGCCCACTGAGACCATGTTGGTAATACAGTTGGGGCAACCAATTGATATAAGATCAGATGAGTTCAGACAGAAACAGATTCTGAGAACCCATCCCGATGGCTGTTTGCATCTTCTCCGACATCATATTTTCCGTCTGTTGTGAGATAATCTCTATTGTCTCCCCATCATTTATTCTCTCTCTCCTTTGAACAGGAACCAATAACAGTCTATTTGGGGTGATGTTGGCTCCGTGGAGATCATTATATAAGTGATAGGTATTTCTAACACATTCCATCCAGATGCTTTCTGAAAGGCTCTAGTTACCGCACACAGAAATCTGACATGTTTTGGAAATCACAGTAATGGCGTCTCCCGTTGCTTATTTGGGGAGATTTGACAAGGTTGCTTTTTCTAAGCTAAATAGTCAAGGGTCTGGAATTCCCAAGACTGTAACCAAGGAAATATCAAAACCTTCAGACCATTTCACGAAAGTTTAGATAAGTGTTGACTGATAAAAGTCCCGCTTTCACACATCAATGGTGAACATGACATGGTATACATTACAGGAGAGCAGATAATTTGGAGGGGGGGTAATGGTTCACCATTGAAGGACCTTAAACGACGACAGGCAATGATTCATGGGAAAAAGAAGATTACAAATACAGGCAGAGTCCGTCACTACATATTTCTTACCATCTACTCTTATTTGTAAACTCCTCCAAATAGTGACGAGCCAAACCCGATCAGGTTCAGGATCGCCGAGTTCAGCGAACCTCAAACAAAAGCTCGGCTTGGGACGGTACATGAACACTTGCCAGTTATCCTGTGATGACACCGATAGTGAGTGTAATCTTTAAAATGGCACCAACAAAGCCACTGGCAGCATTTCAAGGCGGTGGTGCTATCCGCATCACTATTTATCACCCAGGATCAGTGGCGGCACTGTCCATTGTGTTAACTCTTCAAATGCTACCGGCAAAGCTGATGTTGCCATTTAAAAGCCTTTTACAATCATTGTCGGCAATCCTGTGGGTGTTACTGGGTTGGGGCGAGTTCAAACCCAAACTTCAGCTGAAGTTCAGGTTCACATTGTGGACCTGAAGCCTCAATGTTTGCCCACAGACCAAACATTGCAGTTCGGCTCCAGTTTATCACTATTCACCAAACATTTTTGGGAAGTTCATGTAGAGGATACTGCCATGGATTTTGAAACTATCAATTGGAGGTCATACGGACATTCCCTCTGATTGCTGTTCAGAATGTATGGCGTGTTGGAAAGGCTTTACACGGATTTTGACTTTGTATGAGTGATATTTTGGTGGCAAATGTTGGTGTACCCATCAATTGTGAAAGATTATATGTATCTTACAGTTATCAGGGAAGGGGAGGAACCAAAGGGTTGGCCGAGTTTACATGTTTTGGGAGGGGCAGGATGAAATGATGTGTATGGTCAGGGGAACTTCCCAAATGTTCTCCTCCCCTTATTTTCTCATGTATGGGATATGTGGTGCTTGAGTCTTTAACCGAGTTAGTGTCTAGCCATGTCACAAGATCGGCAAACTGACTTGCCAATCCATGGCAACCAGGTGTGCTGAACTTGAAGGTCTAGTTCCCATACACATACACTCCCATTAGGCTCTGCTAACAGGAACACCACAATGTGAGCAGCCCAATGCATTCAAGGTGGAGGACTGTGCAGTCAGCCATGTCAAAGTTCCGCTCAGATAATGTCAAAGGATTGTTACAAAAAAATGACCGTTCAGAGACATGAGTCATTGATTCATTAAATTCAACTCATGGGAAAAAAAATTGTGAATGTTCAAATTGGCCAAATATCCAAGTATCGTGTAATAGTCATGTAGATCAGGTTCAGTTGCTGAGTAGCGGTCAGGGAGTGCCCTCTTGGCTCGCTCGTAGGAGTTGACCGTTGCCCCAGAGACTGCGCTGATTAGGAGTCTAAGATTCCCAATCGAGGTCCTATGGTAAATAGACTTCATGTAGATGAAATCTTTTGCTCTAATCTACTAATTTGAAGCAGAAAACCCTGGAATGACATCACTTCCTCACTTCTAGGTTTTATCTCTCTTTTTATCCCATTTTAATTAAACGGCGTGTCTCTAGGGTTATGCTATTAACTATAAATTGCTATTGTGCTTAAGTAAGCCAGTCTGCTCCTAGAAGAAATTGAACTGGACTCAAACCGTTCTTCAGCACTGTGCTCCTGGAAATGTCTCCTTTCTACCCATTATATTTGCTTATTGATCTATACACTGTGAAGAAAACCAGAAATGGGCTAAGATCTTCAAATACTAAGTGGTTGTCGACAACTGCTCATATTGAAGACATCCTAATCTAGAATGATCCCAAAATATATCTGGACCATACTTGACTTCAATCCAGAATATGACATCGACCTTACGATGAAGGTGAACCTCTGCATGGGTATTTGAGCTGCCTATGTTGGTTGGTATTGATTTAGGAAGCTGCCAAATTTGGGGAAGAGGGGGTTGGGCTGCCGGAAACAACCGATGGATTCGGACAAACCGCGGAATTAAAAAAAGGACATTGTGAAGAAGTAGGAGAACTCGGGCGGGACATCGGGTGTACGATGTTAGTGAATGCGCCGGACCCAATCCTCGTGGACAACGCTCCACGGGATCGCGATGGGATCAAGTAAGTCAATCTGCCCCAATGATGAGAAAGATTGTCTATAGAGAAACAACAATGGATCCAAGAACATTTAATGACTACTACGGGTCTTGGATCTGTCGCTAGTAGCCACCATTTGCTGGGTTATTAAAATAAATATTGTTCTGCTGTCAGAGGTCAAAGACAGAGATTGATGTAGCCTAAATGGACAAGGACAGGTGCTAAAAGATGGTAAAATGCTAATTAATATTACAGCGTTAGCTTCCAATATACTCCAATGACTTATAATGGGTGTCCTTGAGTGAGCGAATCTTGATGGGTGCTCCTCATGGCACCTCCAATGTAGATGGAGGCTTACGGAACCATATGTCCCGTACTAAGCAAGACGCTTGAATGTTATAGTTGTTACAAGGATAGAGGAGAAAAGAAAATAGTGAAAGGGTTAGGTTTATTGGGTATTTCATGAGACGGATTAGGAAATTATTGCCGTAGTTTGCTTTGCAAATTACATTTGTATTGCATCAGGATAAAGGGGCCCATCATTTCTTTATTCTGGTGCAGGTGAGTGATAGAGGATGAAATATCGGGAGTGAGAGCTTTTAAATTAATCATTTGCAGATATTAAGGCAGTCCATAACATCAAGAGCAATGTCTACAAGTCTCACATTACCCGTCCTGGCGAGAGGACTTTCTATCAGCGCCGCTATTATACCGCTCTCTATAGTCATTATGTATGTAGGAAAAAAATAGAGGCAGTGCTTCATCAACCTCAGGAGGAGGAGGAGGAAAGTTCCAGAAAGTTAGTAACATTAAATGATAATGGGACTTTTCATGAAAAGGGAGAATTTTTAAAAACTACTGTAGTGAATGTAAGGAATTGGTAATGAAGGTATATAATACCAGGGTGTATGGAGTTTCTCATGATAGTATAAACCTAAGGGCCAAGGCTCCCATTCGCCTTATGACCAAAGAGGTATAAATTATGGTGTTAAAAACATTTTTTTAATTTACAGACAGTTGGATACTGTAGATGCTGGGGGTAGGTTGCACCTTCAACAGTGGGCAAATGGAGCGTCCAGTTGACAAACTGACATCTCCGAGGAGAACATACTATTATGCATGGTATGGTAAAAGTCTAAAACCAGGACATTATCTGTTAGGAAGAGAACTGACCCTCAATGACCGTTGGTTGGGTAGGCTGCCTTTGATCGGTGCATGGTCATCTGAAAGAAAGACCTTTCACAATCCCAAAAAATGGCGATGAATATACAATACTGTAGGGTTCCAACGCCGAGATTTAGGGCACTTTGAATTTTCTCTACAGTTCAAGATCTGACCATTAAATCCCCTCCACTGTCAGAGAAAAGGTGCAGAGGAGGGGGAGAGTGTTATGATAATTCTGCTCAGCCCCTCCGCTCCAACAGTGGTCAGATACTGATTTCTCACACTAAGTGCCCCCGTTTCTGTTAAAGGCAGCCCCACAGTATGACATGTCAATCTCCACATGTGTGAGGGTGAATGTCCTCTTAAAAGGATTAACTATTCCATTGCATTACATTAGAGACTATTTACTCTAATCTGAACAATATAATACTTCAAATGCAGGATTGGTCGAACTAGTTAAATGAATGGTCAACTTTCGATACCATTGGGGGTTGTAACTTGTTTGAAAGCCATTATGGTAGGTATTTGCCCAACTTTTACTGAAACTTTCTGGTTACTTTGTGAAAGGTAGCCGTGGTCTATGCCTGTGGATCCAAAAATATCTAGTGACCACTATAAGATAAACATAGCTTGAGGTTTGAAGGGAAGTCAAAGGGTTGTCGCACTAGTTTATTGAGGTCTACTATGGGATTTTACCGTGTAGGTATGGGGCCTTACAACTTACATAATATCTTCCGTTCAATACTGCATTTTGTCAGGCCAGCAGCTGCATGCGTGCATATTGTCCCTTCACCATCAGAGATTGATGGCCAATTATGATGATAGGCCATCGATAAAAAAATTGTGGTGAACCTCTTAGAGGAGCTTGTAGTCATCAAGAACATAAGTAAAACACTTTGTTCTCATGACATTTAAAAAATACCTTTTCTTATTATTTGTAATTGTTGTACAATTTAGAATACATTGAAAACAGGGTGTTACATTGTAAGACACAAGCCCTGATTGGACAATGGGGAAGTGTGCAGAAACACATCCTCCAAATGGTTAAAACCCAGTTGAAAAGGTATTTCCAGATTTCAAGTTGGAAATAATAAAGTTAACTTCTACAGAGGTTTGACTATTGGTTCATTGATACGGACCATTATTAATGTAAGATCCAGGGTCGGAAGAATGAGCACTTCATTATTCATGTCAGCTTCTCCGAAAGAATTACACAGTTATAGAGAACCAATAGACAGAGACATCGTATGGGAGAGCCGCTTGTTACTATGAATGTGGTTTATAAGAGATTTCGGTGTACATATTGATTCAACGAAGGAACAAATCAGTATAAGCGGCTTCTATCGATCTGATGGAACTCCCTTTTCTTTTTCTCTAGGAAGGAACTTAATGCTTGGTGTATGTTGTAAGGCGCTTTGCACTAGTTAGCTAAATTTAATGAGGGGAGGTAAGGTGGGTTTAAATTTGCATATGAAAACCGGCTTTTATGCCAGTAGGGGCTGTGGGTTAAGGGTATGCGGGGGTATCGAATTAAGATGTACATTGTGCTACAAAATGTAGCACTTTTTTGTAGTCAATCCAGATACTATATGGTAAAAAGTTATCTAGAATGGTTGTTGATATTAGAGGGTCAGGTGGGGTCCCGCATTGGGACCCCACCAATCAACTGATTCATGATTAGATCAATGTTGGTTTTACACTTCAGATCCATACTGATCAGCCTATTCTGTCAGTTTCCATCTGTCAGCAACTCGGTGGGGATTTACGAGAGTTGGATGCCTACCATATGAACAGGTCTTGATATTACGAGACATGAAACTGTATACAAGTACTACAATCTACTTTGCAGAGGAAGTCTCTTGTGGCTCGATGATGTCCGTTCTCAATCCTGACCACTAAATGTCAGAGCTTCTCTTGGTAAACATTTTACAGCGTCGTGCAAGCAATCCAGCACTTAACATCAGCAATAATTGAATCCCGACGCGTGTGACAATGTCCTATTACTTTATTATTAGTGGACATAAAGTTTCCCTAAAAAAAGAAATGTCATTTTTCTTTTGTATTAGAAAAATAGCTTTTAACTCGCTCTTCTCCGAACCATCAGCAGAATCAAAATTTCACTCATTAGAGCCTTAAAATCCTTTGGATCTTGCCAATCGTGAATGCTGTGCACACATCAATATGATTAAAGTCTAGTGTCCACTTGGATCATTCCCATCTTTGATATTAGATAAAAAGCCGACGACACAGGGGCTGCCTCCGACTGTACTGGAAAGTTAACTTTCGCAAGGTTTGTAAGAATATCAATTCTTGGCGTCTTCACGGTTTGCGGAGATCAAATGCTAAAGAACCTTCGCCCAATTTGGCTCTTTTGAGTTTCTGGCTGTAAGGATGTTTCTTAGGATTTTCTTTTTTAATCATTGTGTCGGTGGCCTATTTTGTCTTCCTTTTGTAAGGATTTACCTTGTTTTTCAATGACTTTTACTTCGTTATCTTTATTAGTCATGCATGTCAAGACTCGACATGAGGATCAGTGGTGAGATCAGAACAAGACTACATTCAAAAACTCTCCTACATCTAATTTATCAATTTTAATGTTTCCTGAGGCAAGTATAATAACTAAGATGAGAGAAATAGCATAATGATGATTCATTTAGCGTTTTATTAACGATAAGTGGTACTGTAAGGAACAGCCAGACTGGAATCAATGCTATGGCAAGGACCACTTGGTGGTCCACTAGACTTGGTGGTCCTGAGTCATGGTGGACCACCTTGCTCCACTCTCTTAACTTATCACAAACCTCTGATATCGTCGGCCAAATACTTACTTAGCCAATAGCTATACTTTTAACCCACAACACCGGCAATACTTGGTTTTACAAGCACGGCATCTGTTCTCATGGAGATATTATTCAGACAAACGTTATTAACAAGAACAATCTGAACACACTCTATCACGAATTTGACCATATCTTCAAAATGGTTCGTGGCAATAGGTCTAAGTGTTTAAAACACTTTGGAACCAACCCCAGCATAAAGAAAAAATGGAGAAACAAAGTCCTCAAATCCTTCAGGTCCCATCAGCCCCAGAGTGAATGGATCATAGAGGTCTATGTGCACATTGCGGTAAGCCATCGGGGTCATTACTAAGGGTTTGATTCGCGTTTTCCCGACGTGTTACCCGAATATTTCCAATTTGCGCCAATTGTACACTGAATTCCCCCGGGTTTTTGACGCACGTGATCGATTGTGGCGCATCGGTGCGGCATGCACGCAACGGAAATCGGGGGGGCGTGGCCGAACGAAAACCTGACGGATTTGGAAAAAACCGCCTTGCATTTAAAACAAAAATTGGTCGCACGGGCATACTCAATACACCAGGAAGAGATCAGGTGAACTACGAAGCAACTCGGCGGACCTCGGCACAGCAGCAACACCTGGTGGACATCGGGCGCAGGACCTTCTGAATCGCCGGAAGACCGAACCACTGTCAGAAAGCCGCACTGGAACGCGAATGGACGGGTAAGTAATGTGGCCCCATCTGTCTCATGCCCACGTGACCTTCCGGAGCCACAAAATATAGAGAAGGTCCATTTCTGAGCATTTTTTTCAGCACGGCTTGACAGCTTTCTATGGAGATGGATGGAGGGGGGGTGAGGAGCACTCACTCCTCTACCAAGCAAAAACAACTGTAAACTCATCCCAGTTTGCACCCACTTTGCAATGTGTTTGTGTGAATGAGGCCTTAGTCATACTCAGAGATCTTCCTTTTTTAGCTTCCCTTGCTTAACAATATCAGCTAAGTAGTCAATATGAACATCCGTTAAAGATAGAAGCCAATCCCCAACTTCAAAGGAAAGTTTGCCAGAACAGTCTATCCTCTACATCTTCTCAACCCAACGATCCTGGCATCATCTGCCTAGTTTATTGGTGCTGACATCAAAGAAGCTCTGGCATGTGGTGACTAGATAGGCCCTATCTGATGTGTCTACGGCACATGTGCAAAAGTGTTAGGTCCCCAGGACATTCGCGCCAACCCATGCCATGGTAGTAGATAGCAGGTTCATAGTAATAGCTGAAGCTTTTTCCCCCAAATAAAGAGAGTCCTAGCAAAAATTTTGGTGAACATATATGTAGTTCTAATAACTTAAAAAACTATGTATCTGTGATAGTTATTTTATATCTCGCCGGAGGTGATACTTCTCCACTCACTTTGGTCCTTTCATCCTTCCTTCCAAACCTGCTTCCATTCCATGATTTCTGCTGAATCCATCTTGCTAAACAAAATGGACAGCAGCCGCTAAGTTTTATTAAAGAGGGGGGGGGGGCGGACGTGGTCCAGCAGCTAGGTCTTACACCCACCACTACAAAGTGGACCGCAAATTTAAAGACAGAGACGCGCCAGAGATTAAAAAAAAATGCTGGAAAATGGAAAATGGTTACAATCGCAAATGCATACAAATCGGCTCTTAAAATTTTAGCTACGCTTTAAGTGCTCCAAAAAATTGTTACAAAGTCTTTATTTACGGGACCACTTTGTTTTCAAGGGAACGAGGAAATGTTATGTTACTCTCAAATATCACAGCTATTAATTGTTTCACTTTAAGAGGAAATTCGGAAATGTTTCACCCGTAAAATAACACAAAAAGGCAATTTCTTTTTCTAAATGTGTCAATATAACTCCAAAAAACTCCTGATTTCTGAACCATTTCCCATTACGCTTCCGGCACTATTGAGGAAACAATAGCTCTGCTTACAAAAGCTGATCCCAGCTTAACCTACAATGCCAGCCACGGTCTGTGGTTCCAGAACATTGATCGAGACAGATACTAAAAGCTCCATTGACAGAGCCTTTCTCTCCATAGTCAACTGGCTAAGAACGGTAATTATTCTCTATACACATCAAAACGGCAATGCCTCCAAAGCCATATCGGCTTAAAGGAGGGTTCCCTTAAATAGTTTTTAAAGGATTGTTGCTGCAATTATTATGTATATCTCCACCCAGTGCTTCACAAAGAACAGGGGTTGTTTTACATTGTATGTAAATGAGCCCTAAGTAGGTTATAGTCCTACCCAAATAGGTAATCATGTTAATATGGACATGCTGACCTCCATACAATGGGGGGTCATTTACTAAGGGTCCGAAATATTTCCAATTGCGCCGAATTTGGCGCACACGATCGGATTGTGGTGCATCAGTGCGGATTTACGCAAAAAACACGGCAGATTCTGAAAAAAAGGCGGAATTTAAAAAAAAAAAAAATTGTGTCGCAAGAATAGCAATCACATACAACCGGACAAAAGAAGGTTGAACTCTGGGGAACTCGGCGACAGCAGCAAACCTGGTGGATACGGAGGCAAGGACTTTAGTGAATCCTGGCAGACCACCGAATCAGTAGCGTCGAACGCACCCTGGATGTGCGACTGGAACGGGTAAGTAAATGTGCCCCATGAGTTTAAGGGGAACCTGTCTGCAGAAGAATTGACTTAATAAACCACTACAGTATGTTGCCAAGCAGCTAAATACTTCCAGATGGTTTCTTTCAGACACAGTGCAGTGGCATCATCCAGAAATGTACTTTAAAGTAAAATGGTAAGTGGTTGTAAAAGCCAAGGAGGCGGTTGATCAGAGCTCAGAGCTCCCCACAGAGAATCAGAGCTCCCCACCTTGATTTCAGTGTAAAACTCTCACCTCCTTGACTTATACAACCAATTTACATCTAATTTAAGCTGATTTCTGGATGATGCCACCAGACTGGACCAGGAAGAAACAAAAAACTAGAAGGTGTTACACTGTTTGACAAACTACTGGGTAGTGGTTTATTAGGCCAATGCTGATGACGGTTCCCTTAACTATGGGGAAAAAGGAGGATGCAAAGTTGCATAGTTTCTGCCACAGCCTGACAAAGGTGAAGGTCACTGAAAACATTGCGACGTTTGAATAATTTACAGCCTGGATTTAAGTGGAATTTGGAGTGTGCTGGCTTTTCCTTTTTGAATACTGTGGGGCAAATTTACTTCTGGTCCTGTCGCGAATCTCGATTTGGACGGTCCGGACGAAGATGAAGGCCGGCGCGATTTACGTAGCTTGTGCGGCCCGAGTTCCTGCATGGGTCGCTTCGACGATCAGGTCCACCGGCAGTCACCTTCTTCTCCCTGTGCTTGTAAGTGCGTGTCTGCGACACAATTCGAAATGTTAAATCCCGGCGCTTAGTCCAAACATCCAGTCGTGTTGTTCCGATTTGTGTCGACGTGCAAGCCGGCAATGATGCGCCAAAATCCGATCGGCATGCGCCAAAATCCCTTGTTAAATGCGGCACAAAACAAAGATATCGTTGGAAAAAACCAACGAAAATGCGCTCCGTGGACCCGTAGGAGTTAGAAACAAGCTAATTTTTTCAAAAAGTTGGTGGTCCGAAATTGTTCCAAACCAATGTTTCTCCAATTGTTCGTGAATTTGGTATGTAACCCACTCTACACCTCTAAAACACTGACCTTATTTAAAAAAAGGTCCTATCAGAGCAACATCGGTTGTTCCAAAGCGAAACAGAAAAAAATCAGTTCTTTATTTGGTCAACAATCGCTTGTTGTCTCTAAATGAGATATCTCTTACTAGCTTATTGAGGAGAGTCCCGAGTGGGCACCGTTGCTTAGTTTTAGACCATAAATATATAAGGACCTTGATTATTTCATATACAGTAAGGTGCATGGGGATGTTTTGTCCAACTCTGTACCAATGAAAACAATGAAAGAATGGGTGTAGGTTCCCGCATGATTTTTCATTGTTATTTGTAGGGAATATTTCTTTCACATTTCTATTGTGTGAGTTAACATGACTATGATGTGAAACGTTGAGCGTTATTGAGGCTCCCTTTAATGAATGATCTATTCTAACACTGGTGTATTTATTATGCGAAGCCTGACCCCAATTATTTCTCGTTCTTAGACTTCTATGATCCGTGGGAAGGCAAAACAGAAGAATTCCCGGATCCCCACAGTACGGGTGTGTAAAGGTCAGGTTCTCGAGAAGAGGAAAACAAGTATAATATATGCTGCAATTTTTTGGCCGTTGCAATAATAAATCTGTTTTCAGTATGGGGGTTTCCATTTCATAAAGTAATAGCGCCACACTGGGGGTTCTGACCTCGGACTCCTCTGAAACAGATAGACTTTATATGATTGATACATTGTGTGTAACAAAGACAACATTCAAGTTTTAAGATGCTCACAAGATGACATACACGTTTAAATGTTGGTCAAACCCACAGTTGAGGGAACCAGTCTACAACCTAATGTGTATGTGGTTTGCAACAAAAGTAGGGTTGAATGTGCTGGTGGAAGTGTCTTTCTTCCTAGTCCCACTTAGAAGAACACTTGCCTAAGCTTATGTATAGAGACATGAGGAAGAACAGCTTGGTGGCCAAATGAATACTTGGCTCCTGTCGGTAGTGGATTATAAATAGGAGGTTTGGGCAGTAGTCCAGGGCCTAAGACTTCTAAGGGGCCCATGGCCACCCAAAACACCACCCCAAATTTTATACTGAAAAGGACATTCACCATAAAATCCTCGTAGATCTGTTCCTGGCTTCAATACACATGTAAACAAGAGCCATTTTAAGACCACGAAGGTTCCCAAAAGTCCAAATTCTGAAACCGCAGATTGACAGCAGACACGAAGGGACATCCTCCATTCGCATGAAGCTGATTCTAGCACCAGATGTAGGAAGTGATTCCAAAACTGTAGGGGCCTATAATGTACATACAGCTGAGGGCTTGTCGGGAGCTTACTCCGCCCTGCTGGCCCAGATGTATCTGGCTGTAGGAGGACATGATCTATGTAGAAAAGCATGACCCTCAGAAAAATGGAAAAAGATTCTCCTTATGGAGAAAGTTCTCCTTATGGAAAGATTGCCAATAAGGCCGCCTATAGGTGTGTGGAGACTTATAGCCATGAGGCTCCAATAGGGAATTATGGGAAAATGCAAATACATTTTCCAAGGTGGGAAATGGACAACAATGCCTCCTTTTGCTACCTTGAATGGCAGCCCCCTCAACACCAAGCATGACTACAATAAGCCTAATAACATCATGTGGATTTAGCCAAACAGTAGCTCTACTCCAGAAGGAACAGACTCCCAACTGTAGACAGCAAAAGGAGGATTGTTCCAATTCCCACCTGGAAAATGTATTTTGCATTTTTCCCATAATTCCCTCGTGGAGCATCAATGCTATAGTCTCACACACACCTATAAGGCAGCCTTAATTGGCAATCTCGTCCATAAGGAGAACTCTTTACTCCCACCCAAGCATGACCCTAGAAGTTTCTAATGGACCCAATTACCCAAAATCAACAGTTCCAGAAACACTGCAGCCAGTTTGTTTTTAGTTTTGAGGATAGGTCATTCAATATGCGTTAGAGGCCAACCCAAGTCCCCAATGCAGGGGAAGTCTTCTCAAAACTGGGGATATCACTTCCATCAATCACATGGCTTTGTTGTTCAGCCCCCAACCAGGTGAATGGGGCAGACTGCATACCAGACACAACCACTAACATTGTGGGGGTCATTTACTAAGGGGCCCGATTCGCGTTTCCCGCAGTGTTACCCGAATATTTCGTTGCGCCGCTTGTAATGAATTGCCCCGGGGTTTTTGGCGGCACCGATCGGATTGTGGGCACGGGGGGCATGGCGCGACAGAAAATCGGGGGGGGCGTGGCCGAACGAAAACCCGACGGATTCGGAAAAACCGCCGCATTTAAAAAACGAAAAATGTGTCGCATGGGGAGCGCTCACCTTCACTTCTTGGGATGGTTGCATTACGGGGCGTTAAGATTATTTTCGGCGCTGCAGAGCCACCGGTGGAGGGAGGAGGAAACTACCTTCTAAATCCCAGCGGACCCGATCCGTGCAGAGAACGCGCCGGCTGGATCGCGAATGGGCCGGGTAAGTAAATGTGCCCTGATGTCACTGTGCTTTGAGACTGCGCCACTCGTACTAATGCTTGAACTCTCTTCAAACTGATCAAGGGTTAACCCAGCACAATCTGATTCTAGGCAAAATATCTACGTTCGGGAGAACCCCTTAAGCAAAAAATCCTCCGATATAGATGTCCAACCATTACAGAGCGTCGTAGTAATGTAATTCCTAATTCCGTACGTTTGCCTTTCATAAGATGGCGCGGCTTTGCGGTGATTAGAGGAGGCATGTAAATTCTTAATTGATCCTTGAAATCATTTTCAAGCTAATATCCTAATGTATAGGCCGCTCCGTTCTGGCAGAGTGTCCGCTGCGGAGCCTTCCATCTATTACGCTTAGAGGTGTTAGAGGATTCAATCTGATGCTGCCATATATAACAATGTAGACAGGCCTATAATAGAGCAATCTATGTTCCCAACAAAATGCTGCAAAATGGATTTTTTTTCTTGACACTAAAGTAAATTAACTTCAACCCTTCTTGTAACTTGTAATTAATACATCCACAGTACACCAGTACATCCCTTATATTACAGCCGCGCACTGCCTCCGTCACTGTATGTTATAGGCTCACAACCAGCATCTCATATATATGGGATTTATATACTATACAATACTACCAATACAAAGAAGTCTGTGAGCTTATACCTGTACGTGACATCACTGTGTGTAATATCTGTACTGTACATCACGTGTGTAATATTCTGTACTGGACATCACTTGTGTATATCCTGTCTAAACATTACTGTGTGTATTATCCCTGTACTGTGACATCACGTGTGTAATATCTGTACTGTGACATCACTGTGTGTATTATCTCTGTACTGTGACATCATGTGTGTATTATCTCTGTACTGGGACACACTGTGTGATATCTGTGTACTATGACATCATGATTTTTTTATCCTTGTACTGTGACATCACTGTGTGTATTATCTCTGTACTGTGACATCCTGTGTGTATATCCTGTAGTGACATCATGTGTGGTATATCCTGTACTGTGACAATACTTTTACCTTGTATGTGAATATGTAGTGTTTATCCCTGTACTGTGATACCTGTGTATTATCCCTGTATCTGGACATCACTTGTATTATCCTTGTACTGTGACATCACTGTGTGTATTATCCCTTTGCTTACTGTGACACACTGTGTGTATTATCATGTACGTGACATCCGTTGTATTATCCGACAGGTGACATCACTGGTGATTATCCCCGTACTGTGACATCACTGTGTGTATATCCCGTGTGTGACTGTGACATCACTGTGTGATTATCCTTGTACGTGACATCACTGTGTGTATTACCTCCTGTACTGTGACATCACTGGGTATTGTCCCTGTACTGTGACATCACTGGTGTATTATCATGTTTACTGTGACCTCCACTGTGGGTATTATCCATGTACTGTGACATCATGTGTGATTATCCACTGTTAATGGGACATCACTGTGGTATTATCCCTGTACTGTGGACATCACGTGTGTATTTATCACTGGTATACTGTGGACATCACTGTGTGTATTATCATGTACTGTGACATCACTGTGGTATTATCCATGTACTGTGACATCACTGTGTGTATATCCCTGTACTGTGACTTATCTCAGTAAATCATAACTACAGACATGCAAGTGAAAGGCGTGCTGGGCAATATTACAATCTACCCTGAGCATCTTTATGACACAGTGGATTGGTCTGGGTTTCTTCAGGATCAGGTATTGATTCTCTATCTGTGATAAGCCCTCACCGTATTTCTGATATAACGGTGCCAGTATAATCTGCCAGGTAACTAACTAATGAGCCTAATAATCCTTGATAGACTTACAGCATGTATATACAAGATCCTATGAAGTGACTGCCATCTCCAATCCCCTCATATATAGACTGACTGTAGTTCTCTCGGGGATTCATTGTCCACTCAGGGACTGTGCAGTGTATTTCCCCGTATTTCCCCTTATCTTGTGAGCGTTACATAAAGAAATAAAACACAATGAACCATAATTGAGTCTCCTTGTGTGAACCGTCCCTTTAAACCTTCCATATATTTTCAAATATCCCGTCAAACTGCTATATATTAAAATCTTTGTGGGAAATTAGATGTAACCTATGCAATGGCTTGTAAATGTCTTCATATCAGAGGTTGTACAATGGAGCGCGGCAGGTGAAAGGTTTGCTTGTGTATATCATGAAGTTTCATTATGATGTGTGAATGCGGCCGGCCATTGTTATGGTGATCAATAAGAATTTGTTGCCGGCTTTAATTATTCTTTGAGTTCACAGAATTATTATTGCAGACGTTCCTTTATTTTCTGGAAGACGAGAGGAATTAGATTGTCTTGTTTTCGGAAGACTAAAGTGTCCTATTAGGGGATTCCAATTTAAAGGGCAAAATAAAGTTGTCCCTTGCTGTGAGGACCCAGCACACCCATACAGTATTTATCGGCATCTATGGGAAGGTGTTAATACCTAATGTCTCCAGCAGTGGTGTGCACGGGAAATGGATCAGTGTGATTCTGGAGGTGGTATCATACATAAATTTACCTGAAGCTTTTTGCAAATGAATGAACATATCAGAATCTATTTTATCTAGTAGATCCTGATGCCCAGCCCTTGTCTCTGACTGTCCAGTAATGGGGGTCCCATCACTATCCTGTGCCCAGCCCCTGCTCGTGACTGTTCCAGTAATGGGGGTCCTATCAGTATCTGCTGCCCAGCCCTTATCTCTGATGTTGTTCCTGTTATGGGGTCATATCAGATCCTGCTGCCCAGCCCTTGTTCTGACTGTTCCAGTAATGGGGGTCCCATCACATCCCTGCTGCCCAGCCCCTTGTCTCTGACTGTTCGTTATGGGGGGTTCTCTCAGTATGTTTGCCCAGCCCTTATCTCTGACGTTCCTGTTATGGGGGTCGGCCAGTATCTGCTGCATGCCCTTGTCTCTGACTTTTCATGTTTGGGGGTCCTATCAGTAGGCTGTTGCCTAGGCATGGTGTCGTTTATGTTATGGGGGGTCTGTCAGTAACCCATACTTAGACCAGTGCCGGGAACTAGAGCTGTGGGGTAGGGGGCACATAAGGCTTGTACATAAGGAATCAATGGGGTGAGGGGGGTCTTGCATGTTGGGATGATAAACTAGGGGATATTTAAGGGAACAGGTGAACTGTTTTAGTTCTGAATTTTTAATGTGCCATGTGAGTTCACTTGCAAAGGGGCCCACTGAGGACACTGTCACCCAGGGGCCTACCGGAACCTGAGTAGTCGGAAACTGCTTCTCAGTTATCCTGCTGCCTAGCACTCATCTCTGACGGTTTCATGACTGCCACGTCAGACTGTCTTTATGAGTCTTGTCATATCTGCACTAGTGATTACTTGTTATGGGGTGTCCTGTCAGTATCCTGGACTAGCTTGACAGTTACTGTTCCTGCTATGGGGGGGTTCTGTCAGTATCTGTGGCCTAGTCTTGGAACGTTCTTTGGTTGTCAGTTACGTGTGTCTCTGTTAGTATTTGGGGGGTCCTGTGTCAGTATCTTGAATGTGGCCTAGTCTATCCAGTTAATGGTTCCTGTTTGAGGGGGTCTGTCCGGTATCCTGTGGCCTTAGTCTGCCTAGTTACTGTCCTAGTTATGGGGGTTCCTGTCAGTATACCTGTGGCCATCAGTCTTACAAGTTACTGTTCCTGTTATGGGGGTCCTGTCAGTATCTGTGGCCTGTCTCTTTGCTTCAAGTTACTGGTCCTCTGTTTATGGGGGTGTCTGTCAGTAGCTATGTGGCCTAGCTATTACAGTTACTGTTCCAGTTTATGGGGGTAATCCTGTATCAGGATCCTTGTGGCCTAGTTTACAATTTAGATGTCTGTTATGGGGGCGTCCTGCAGTATCCTGTGGGCCTAGTCTTACAAGTTAAGTCCCAGTATTGGGGGTCCATGTCAGATCCTTGTGGCCCCTAGTCCTTACAAGTTCTGTTCTGTTATGGGGGGGCCTGTCAGTATCCGGTGGCCTGGACCCCCATAACAGGAACAGTCAGAGATAAGGGCTGGGCAGCAGGATACTGATAGGACCCCCATTACTGGAACAGTCAGAGACAAGGGCTGGGCAGCAGGATACTGATAGGACCCCCATAACAGGAACAGTCAGAGACAAGGGCTGGGCAGCAGGATAGTGATGGGACCCCCATTACTGGAACAGTCAGAGACAAGGGCTGGGCAGCAGGATACTGATAGGACCCCCATAACAGGAACAGTCAGAGATAAGGGCTGGGCAGCAGGATCCCTGGAGACACATATCGTTAAAGGTACTGCTGATTTATATGAGAGAACAGTATATACAAGTATACGACTATATGAAGACCATCAATCTAAGTGATTGGACTGTACTATCGAGCTAAGCGCACCTATAAACACCGGCTATAACCCGGCTTCTACCTGGCAGCATCAGACGCCTCTCGCTGTCCATAAATTGGCCATGATTCATCCATTATTTATTGCCTAATTAAAAGTTTTTGAAAAGTTTTTTAAGTGCGGCTTATCTGAGTACAGAGCGCGCGCGCTTGCATAGTAACAGGACGCCATCCCCTTATCTCATATGGGGAATTATCAAGGTTCTTTAAAGAGCGCTATTAATAAAGCATGAAATGAACAGTCCATTTTACAGCTCCGCCCATCGTAAAACGCCAATGTAAAATGCAATGACCTCCGATAGAGGTCAACCAGGGGCCATTGGGCTTTATGACACCCTGCTGCTCATCCGATAACTGGCTCGGTCAACCAGTGTAAAAATACGTTATCACCTCAAGAAGGTTAAGTATTACCCTAGCCCTTGATTTACCCGCTGACTGACTCAAATATACCATTTACTGCCCAATTTTTAAATAGCTAAGGATTAGTTGCCAGGCTCTGTTGACTTATCCGCTGTAAGCCCATCCACCTGGTGAAGTATCAGGTAGTGGGCTACTCGGCCTCGCAAACTAATGCCACATTCCTTTGGATATCTCTTCAGATATCACTTGAAGTTTTCCCTATAGATCACCTTTTTTTCACACAACTCTAAACCTTGGTCTGTTCATAGAGGGTTAATGTACGCTGAATTAAGTCTGTAAAATACCCAATAATTTTCTAACCCAAGTGGCCTTCGTACATGCCCACTCCAATGTAATGGCAAGCGTTCCCTTGTGCACTGCCCCTATTATCTGTGTCTCCTTGTTTCCTAGTGCGGCGTGTGCTCCCCATGCTACAGAGAGAGGGTACAAGTGGTTTGGTCTAAAGGACCATCATTATTTTAGGTCCGTCCTGCAATCATACATTAGACAGCACGACTGAAAAGAAAGCAATTGTGAGATAAATCAAGTCAGTAACCCGCCCGGAGAATGTCTTGAATTGACCCAGTTAACATGACAATAGTGTTTTTTTTCTGTTTGGATAACAGCATTTCATAGAATAATACAAGACGCCACACAAGAAGCGCCTTGGGTGGCTTTCGGTAAATCGGTCGCCTCTTGGTTACCGGTCGCCAAAACCATTATTCGGTGGGCACTAATATTTGCATCTTAATTTATGAGAAGCTGATGGAGATCATAAGAGGTTTTGTAGAGCCATGGGTTTATGCTGGGCGAACCTAAGATTGTTGGGTTCAAGGTTCAACAACCCCTTGTCCATATGGTCTCCTCTTAGATGGAACTGTCCATGCCATAACTATTAAATCAGTAGTCAATATGGTACCAGTAGTGTCCAACTCAAGCAACAGCATATTAGAGAGCAGAGATAAGCTACAGTTAACTTGCAAATCTTCATGAAACCATACCAAGGAACCTTGGTGAGGGAGGTTGGGAGAAGTCTCCAATTGTGGTTCCTACACGATCACGACACTGGTGCAACTAGAATCCATGTAACGGTGATTGGTTTTAAAGGTTTCTTCTTAGTTCTTCATACTTAGTTAGCAATCTTAGCTGGAACCCTGCTTTCATGGTATTAGTGCCAGAGAAAGTCTATATCAATTTCCAGTCAAAGCATTCACCTTTGCGTATCCTTGGTATTTTTGATTATTCAGGACATTCGGGTTAGACATTCTGGACTCCACCGGATTGTTTCTACGCTATTGCTGACTTCCCTTCTTTTAGGGCTCTCAAATCCCTAATAGATGCACAATGATGTCTGTATCATTAATCAGCTTTTGACCCATGGAACAACTTGTGACCATCCACCTTCCTCAGGTTGTCCCTGAGCCGTAAGATCCTGATGGACAGTCTGATGACTCCAGATCAAGGTCCATCACGTGTTTTCTTTGGTATTTTTCTCTGTGAACTGCATAAAATTTTATTCGTATCTTTTTATATTGACATGACAACTTTACTCCTTAAGATATTAAACTATAGGATATCTCTAGGAAAAGATGAAAACCAGAGCATAAAATTACCATAGCAATAAAGACAAGATCGCACTAAGATTCACTAGTGAGTTTAAAAATGGGGTCCATTACTAAGGCTCCGTTCGCTTTTTCCCCCGACGTGTTTACCTGAATTTTTATCTTTCGCTTTTCGTCGACGTTTTTCCCGTAGTGCTCCCCGGATTTTGGCGCAACGCCGTTCGATTGTGTCGCATCGCACGCGGCATTCGCGCGACGGAATCGTGGGTGTGGCTATCGTAACGAAAAACCTAACACTGGAATTCGAAAACCACCGCATTTAAAAAAAAAAAAATTTGCTGGACACGCACTTAACCTTCACAGGGATCGCGGCCTGTTTGTGAGACTTCTTTAGTGGCTATTCAGCCACACAACACCTGGTGGCCGTCGGAGGAACTTGTTCCTTAATTAGAAATCCCTGAAGCCCCTAATCCACCACAGAGAAACGTCGCCGCTGGATCTCGATGGACGGGTTAATTAATCGCATTCCCCAATATCGTTAGTCTGGTCCACTCCCATCTTTAGCTAATAAAGCTAGGACTACCTATATTTAGAGGAACAACCTGCACCTGATCTACCTTATTGGTTAGGTTTCATTTAAAACCAAATGACAACCAGATCTCAGATCTGTCCCCTAATTAATTTTGACCCACGAGCACACCTAAAATGTTTCGGGCACCACCAACCCAATCTCAATTTAATTAACTATCTAGGTCGTCTCCAAAATGAGTTTTGACCCCTGACAATGACCTTAGGTTTACCCTGAAAGCTTATTTAAACAGAAATTGATTTGTATCCTTGACTTGACCCCTCTTCCCATCAGATGTGGCTAGGGCTTCTAAAATCATAAGACCCTGGAGAATATCCTCAATTAACGTCAACTCAAGATCATTATATTCACAGACTTTTTATTTAAGACATTACACAACCAATTATCAGAACTCTGGAGCTCTAAATAACAGACCCCACGTACAGACCCCTTAAATTAGACTTCGAACCAGACTTTTGATTTATCAGAACTAGAGCAAACCTAAGTAAACTGCATTATCTAACTGGACTTGTTTACCGATTCTGAAGTCACCTCGTAATTACCTTCTGAATTGGGGCTGGCACTTGGATCAGTGCTCGGCCAAACTTGTGTCTCGTCCTTGAGTACTTGATCATTGATAAAGAGGTGTAGAGTTTTTGGAAAAATTCATATACCTACACCCCGCCCCCCCCCACCCACCCCAACTCCTGTACTATGGTCCTCCTTGACCCTTTGCATCCTATCGACAGGCCACAGGGGTGACCTCCACTTCTAGGCCAGATCCCTGACCTCCACCCCTCACCGCCTTTTAGCCATGATGTCTATAGAAAACGATCCCCTAACACAGCACATAACATAATGCTACTTTCAGAACTAGTTTTCCCAATTTCACCATCTCTACACATTGTGGCCCTTCAATCTTCCTTTTAATCATCTGTTTTTTCTGTCCTCACACTGACATCACTCGGGAGAGGTGATTGTAAAAGTATATTTGTCACTCATGCCACAAGCGCTTGAAATGAATAGAGCTTGCTGGAAGATAGCTGATGCAATCTACGGGAGGAGCTGTGCATGCTACCGAGGGCACTCGGGAAAAATGACGCCTGGAGCAATATAACATGCAGGCAGCATTACTCAAACTCAACCCAAGGATTAGAAGAGACTGGCAGAACATAAATAGATAATATCTGTTTCCTTACTAGATGATCTCTCAATAAGGAATTGGCCGTTCTTGACTTACAGTGCTTCTATACCATTGAATTTTTTGAATCCATCCCATTTTTTTAACGTAATCGGTGTGACAAGTGTACAGCTGGGCCATACGATAAGTCAGACCTGGCTAACGTAAATCAACAATGTCCTAAGGGCGTCGGCTTAGTGTGAAGGTCAAGACCTTATGACCGATTTTATTGCCCACGATGGCCATGTTTAGACACAGGTCATTCCTATGAGTGGACCACAGTTATTTTATTTATTTTTTTTTTTTAAATTATTTTTAAGAATTTTTCACAAATTACGAAAGTAAGACATACCGAGTCATGACCACGTGGTGCACACCATACACATAAACAAGACAATGAGCACGTCAATATTACATCGAGATTTACACCTCACACTTTTCTTCTTGCTAGATCTTAGCGTTCATGTCCATTAGCTTTTTTGTTCGGTTGGCCACTCATAATCTCCATGGGGGATCCACCTAAATACTTGAACCAGCAAAGCCCGAACATTGTGTGGTTATTGGGTTATAAGCTACCTGTGGAGTTACTTATTTACTAAGGGTCCCTCGCGGCCCCGGCATTTCATCGTTTTCCTCCTTTTACAGGGATTGTGCCGCAGCGTGGATCAATTGTTTGCCATCGCGCTGCTTTTCAGCAACCACAATCGGGATGGGCCAACGTAATCTGACGATTCTTACTAGAGCTGAGTGTTAACATTTTAACATTTGTCTCCGCATTCCTGCACTTACTACACCCACCAGATAAGCTGGTGAACTCCTGGCGACCTGATCCGGTAAGCGACACTCTCAGAATCGGGTGCAACCACTTCATGATCGCCGTAGAGTGTCTCATCCTCGGTCAGTACAGGCCGTATCGGATCCGCAGGACCGCGGTATAAGTAATGTCCCAAATAGACTGTACAGTTGGGTGGTATTGACTTCCCAATGAGGGACATTTTTCTGACAAAATCTCCGAAGAGGTGCAATTTTATACAATCTCATTTCCCATATGGAGCCTTATGGGCAGTCTCATGAGCAAGTGTGTATTGTAGCCAAGGGTTTTTGGTCATGGCGCCCATGCCACCATGGCGCTATACACCAAGTCTTGTTTACAGGGGGTAGAGGACCTGGTCTCACCTTCCTAGACAGACTAGGGGTTGGGTGTGTACCCAGGCTAGATCGCCTTAGAGGATCCTAGGAAGCATCTATCATCACATATAGGGAGACCAAGTGAGCTATAGTTGGGGGCCTGTCTCAGGATCTATTCACCCGGGATTTTCAAATTTGCCTATTCCATTGTAGATAAACAGTATCACGAAAAAGTTATATATTGAGGTTTTATATTCACCAGAGGTCCCCAGTCCCAAAGTTTCCTCCTATAGACACTCTACATATAGTGGCAGATAGAGTGATGATCAATATTTGACCTGTAAGTGGCCAATTTCTTCCTTTAGCTAGCATGCTTTTTGTTAATGAGGTTGCAAGTTAACTGCTCCTGAGCATTGGGGGTTTGTTAAGTGTTTTTTTTTTCTGTTTGGAGGAAATCGCACTATTTAATCTACAAACTGCACCTCCCTCCCAAGCTGGCCTCAAGAAGATTTCACTCATTTGGTGAAAGCTCCTCGAAGGATCGACTGATTTGCAACCCCAGACATTATGACCTAGTGTTTTATGCTTTAATCCCTTCAAACCCTAGACAATTCGCGCGATCGGTGTTGTGGGCGTACATTTATGAATATAACTGAACACAAACGCAGGCTTCCGATTGTGTCCAATTGACTTCTAGCCGAGGAATTTCTCTTATTCCGGTATTTGACTGTCTCAGCAAATAGCTAAATGGGAGGCACTTTAAAATTACATCCTCTCTATCAAGGAACCGTCAACTTTTTGTTGGAAGGATAAGCCGGTAGTAACTGTACTTAAGGGCCAAGCCGCGTTATCAAGGTGCCACCTACCGATCACAAAGTGCTCTGCTACGATCGAAGGTGCCCCCTACTGATCCACAGTGCCCTGTTACGATCCAGGGTGCCCCACATCTACTGTATGGACATGTGCCGCCACCGCACTCACTGCTGACAGGTGGCCCCACACGACTATCACAGGTGCCCCACACTAAACTCACAGGTTGCCCCCCTAACTGTTACAGGTCTCCACACACCTCAGGTACCACACACACTGATTGCGTGTCCACCCAGCTGATCACAAGTGTGGTCCCACTCACACTGACCATGATGACCACACATAGACTGGGCCCAGCACTACTATGATGCACAGGTGCCCCGCGCGCTCTATGACAGGTGCCCCACACACTGAATCACCATGGTGTGTCCACACCACTGATCACAAGTGCCCCACATGTACGGCGTCTCAGTGTTCGCCCTACCCCTACGATCACCATTAGGTGTCCACCACTACCCTATCACGAGGGTGCCCCACATAACTGATCACAGGGTGTCCACACTACTGATCAGGATGCTGCTCACTATGACACCGGGTGTCACCGGCCCTCCTTTATCCCAAAGGTGTCCCCACCCTTGATCTACAATGTGTTCCTCCTTACTTTTCCAGCAACCGGGGTGCCCACACTACATGATAACAGGTGCTCCACACTTCTGATCCCAGGTGCTGCCACACTTGTCTTAGTCACAGGTCTGCTCCACCGTCTGATCACAGGTGCCCCGCATTCTGTCACAGGGTGCTCGCACACTTCTGATCACGATCACCAGGGTGCTCCACCTTCTGATCACGAGGTGCTCCACACTTCTGAGCACAGGGTGCCCCTCCACTTTCACAGGTTCCGCCACACGTTGACCGACTGATCACAGGGTACCCACACTACTTATACTGGTGCCCTGTTACTGATCAATCGGACCCCCCACACTCTGATCACAGGTGCCCCACAACTACTGATCAGGATGCCCAATTTACTGAGATCCCTCACCCATCAGCTGATAAAGGAAATCTTCATTTGGGCGCCAGTGATATCCTGATTAGGTTATGTGACCCCAGATACGCACCTAAGCATAAATGATATGGGTGTTATACTTTCATATATCAGGCCAACCCTAAACAAATTGGGTTCCCGCACTCCAACACGATCCCCCAACGGTACCTTTGCATGCCTCCATTTAAATCCCTAGTCCGTGCTCCCACGTGACGCTTTCCCGGAACTAAATAACGGAGTGTTACACATGCCGCTGGGTCGTGTTTGAGCCTAAACCCTGAACTTCTGGCTTTAAGTGATAACAATATAATATAACGAGCAAACAAATGACGGACAAATTTTCATCAGAGTAGAATTGGAAGAAAACGGAATCAGAGACCACAGTAATAAAAATATCCCCTCCAACCGTTCTTACCAAGATACTACCAAATATTATCTTCCTAGCCATTTGTAAATTAGCGGTAAATATTAAGCAGCACGGTCTAAAGCAGTATAACCCTATTCTCCCCTTACACCGAGGCCATATGCCATTCCATTTGAAGCGTCTTAGACTTATTGTTTCGTATTGTGGGGGACTTGAATCGGAACTTGAATTAGCGGCAGCGAGCAGATGTGCGGCATAGTATAGTATATAATAACTCGGTCCACCGGAGCTTATACTCAGGCAAACTCCAGCAGATTTATTTAAATGTTATGTTTGTTTGAAGAGCAAGCCGAAATTTTATGACTTGCGAGTTATGTTATGTATTATGATACATTCCGTTAGTATATAGGACTTCATACTCCTGTGCCAATCTGTATTGTTTATGTCATGGAGGATGAGTCCCGACTACAATAAGGACGAATATAAACTCTAAAACTTGGACTGGCTTCTTGCGTCCCACCAGACAAAGTATTGGGGCTCAAACCCATGATTACGACCTTGGTAGTCCTCACAATTAACGATGTCTTATCTAAGACGTTTGGGTCCCATTATTGTTTTGTCGAGCCCCCCGGGACCATTTCACACCTAGGGCAGTGCTGCCAAACTTTCTTGAAGATCGCGTGCCCAAATGGACCCAAAACACACTAGGTTTTTCCCAAAACAACACGCCAATTTCCTCGCAACAACCTATTTCAACCAGAATTTCTGAGCTTCATCAGACCGTCCCCACCTTCTCACTCTCGGACGGACCAGGCAGCACATATTGGTCACGTTCAAATCAGAGGCCTGATTGGATTGCCTGAGACCTACAGAAGATGCCATGTTTGGCAACTTGTGGCCTGGAGCATTCGTGTGCCCACAGATGAGGGTTCTACTGAGTGCCATCTCCTGGCACCATGTCCTAGTTCGGCCTCGCTGAACCTCAGGGACCTGGTGTTCCATTCCAACCCACTCTAGGTTATTGGTTTCTCATTATGGTGCAATCTTCCTGGGAAGGGGAATATGCAAATTTGCTCCCGAACCAGGAAAAATTTCTCCCTATTGAGGTCTACTTCATAAGCTTCGCACTCCGTCCTAATCCCTGATTTGTAAGGGGAAGTCACCCGACACAACTGTTCGTCCAGCCTCTCCAAATCACTAGCTTCATGTAGGACCTTTAGACAAATTGTTCCCTTTTTCTCACAATTTTCGAGAAAGTGTAAAGTCCTTGTCCTCTTTCGGCAATAAAGATATTTTGTTTGCATAATGTAAATGACACAATTTTTGAATGTACTTTCTGATAATTGTCGCACACAGTGCACGCTTGTTAATCACCCATGGGGCAGCGTCTGTTTACAGCTGTTCCCGCTTTTGCACATCACATTACCAGTATATATCAAGCGTGTCACCTTGTGACATCGACATGACCAGGGCAATAAGTGAGTTGTACACCTTGTGACACACATTACCACTACTGATTCTCATCACATGACGTAACACATGAATGCTGTTTGAATGACCAGCAAGCAGAGATCTAAAAACCCGTAAAATTGATACAAATTTCTCTGTTTCATAAATTGTGACCATTTCCATCAGTCAAACATACTCTATTTTCAGAAGACTGGACACACCAATTTAAGCACTTTGAGTGTATAATTTTTTTAATACTTGTGTGAAGAGGGGGGGGGGGGGCAATTTTTCTAATCATATTTCATTAGCAAATTTTGCTTATTGTTAAATACATCAAACTACATCTCTCCCATAGAGTGTGTATTCCAACCTGTACAAGGGTGTGTCTATGGAGGCTGCATAAGCTCACATCTAATTTCCCTGTGTTTGGTTAAACAGCTCTGAGAGGAGGATTAACTCCTTCATAGTAGTTGATATGTTTTAATATAGTGCTCTAGTCATACTACACCGTGAGAAGCAGAAGTGTTAACAACGCCAATCATAGACCGTTAACAACAGGGAGAATAGTACATGTCATAGATAGACAGTAATAGTGTGTGATTAGGGGTACCTTATGACAAAAAATTAGTGTACATTCAACATCCGAACGCTTGGGCGCGGACCATTCTCCTGGGCAAACTCAGGTCCGGTGAGGATGTAGGAAGTGATTCCTTTTCATCACCCCTCCCTCCCACATAGTCTCGACTCGTTGGCATGCCACGCCACCGCAACTGAAGGGCCATTGAAGTCATGCTCTCTTAATGGAGCCCTTTGGGGGATTCTTTAATTAATATAATTAAGAAAATGTTTTCACAACATCTCCCCCCCCCCACACACACAATATCAAAAATCATCGGAATCCCGTTACTCTATAAGCTCTTTATCTGTAAGTCCATGACTGGTTTTCTCTGCTCTATGCTTTATTTACTGTTCTCCATATTGATAAGTAAAGAAAGGTTGTAACTGGGCTTGAGTTAGTAGGAGAAAAACTGTTGCAGCCAACAGACAAGCTCCCCTCTGTTTGGCACCTAGAAGCTAATTCATTAGTTGTACAAAATTTATTTTCGTCTATAATGACAGGTTCATAGGGAACGGGAACGGAGGTCTCGTAAATGTTTATGAAGTCGCTGGGGATGCATATATGTGGTTTTGGATGGTAGACCTGGTCCCAAGTCTTCCATGGGGCCAAACCAGTCACCAAATAATTATACTGAGAAGAACCGTTCCCCTGAAATCCTCGGTACATCGTTTCCTGCCTCTCAATAACACATTGACCTAAGCCTATTTTAGGAACCTTGAAAGGTCCTCTTGGTCTGAAAGCCACAGATAAACAGAATGAGAGGGACATCCTCCAGTTCCCCAGAAGCTGACTTCTATACGACCAATTCGTAGGCGCGATCCCAGACCTTAGGGGCTGTAAATAGTTTATTCAGCCCAAGGGACCATGCAGCCTACTCCTCCTTGACTCCCTGTAGCGGGTCCTTACAGATAGTTACCTCAATAAGAGTGGCACTTGAGAGTGTTTTTATTTCACTAAACCAGGATCTTTTACGCAATTTCCTAGACACCATTAGGGCTTTGTGGGCCCAGAGGTGACCCACCATACTGCTCACCTAACCCTCTTCTGAGTTGGGAAATGGTTATCCGATACGTCATGGGCAAGTTCTTTTTGTATGTTTTTTTTTTTTTAATTTTTCTAAATCATACCCCAATCCGCAGTTCTCTGCAGCTTGACTCGCAGCCTATTTTCTGATGTTGAGTAGGACCTGCTGTTCGTCTACCGTGTGCACTCAACGGCACGTGGACTGATCGTCATCCTCCGGCCGCGTCCGTAGCATATCATTGGCCTGGATGTAAGGTTATAGCGTTTCTTCAGTTTATGTCTCCATTATTTATACAGACTTTATCATGTATAAACGATCCACAAATAATTTGATTTTCCATCACAACTATCTTCCGACGAGATTCGTGTTTCTGAAATACTGAGACAATACATGGGGAGATATGCATTGATCTCCGTACCAGAGCTTTTACTTATTATAGATCGTGGGAGGGTTTTGAGTTGCTTTTTAACTAGTGTTATAACTGTTTAACGGTGGAAGTTTTTGGAAAAAAAACAGGTTCTTGACTTTAATTTTCTCACTATCTTTAGATCTTTGTTAACTAGCAGGAGATATATAAATATTTTGATGTACGGCAAGGTCCCATAAACTGATGAAGAGATCCCCCCCCACCCTAACACCGCCCCATCTCGGTTTTTGCCAGAATAGTCCCCTAATTTTTAGAGTCAGTTCCGGCACACTTTAGGGCTTTGCCCAGTGGGGTAACTAGAAACTGATCGGCCCCAGTGCAAAGTCTGTGCCAGGCCCCCGATATGAATGTATGGATTTTAGTACTAGTATTCTCATATGGGAAATGACACCTAATGGGCCCCCTAAGCCTCTGGGCCCGGTTTGCGACCGCTCCCTTTGCCCCCTCAGTAACGCCCCTGGCTTTGCCCCGATATCGAGTAAACTGATTAATTGTGGTTCAAAGTAGAGTCGGACTGGGTGGTCCTTTGGAAGGTCCCTGGTGGCCCGCGGACTACTCAGGTTTTTTTTTTTGTGTGTGCTCTAATTATACTGTCCTTCCATGGCAAAGTAAATCCACACAGTAATCATCACAGGAGTAAGTTGAGACATCACTGTATCATAGATATAGTGTTGTGTCCTCACACTGCTGTTCTCTGTGGTCTGTGTATGAAATGGCTACTTCGTCCCTCCTATTCACGCTATCCAATCACAGCCTGAGAGCAGAGGGAGGGCTTTGTGACATTCCATGTGTGTGAGGACCACCCTATCATCATGTAAGCCCCTCTATTTTTCACAGCTGATGGTTGGCAACAACTACAACTCCGGTATAAGGTTAGACGCTCATGTTCATGTTTTTCCTGCACTGATAACTTGTAGCGAAATATCCTGATACCGAGAGATTGTGCTGACGATATTTTAGCTGAATAGGATGTCAAGCCTGGATCAATTTTAGAGCAATGGCTCAGCTGTTTGCAATGTCTTACATTCACTGCCTGCAAGCGAGATCTTGACAGTAACTTTAAGTGGATATTTACAAGGCAAACTTTCCATGAGATCCCACTCGCACGGCTGGGCCTTACCTTCAGAACTATCCGCTCCATTGCCTTTGGACTATTCACCTCCTCCTTTTGGGAAGTAACATTACACGTCCATGGCTCCATCATCACTGATCTCTCTCGCTGGAGGTCCTACTTCCTCCCCTTCTACACACAAATCGAGAATGAATGTATAATATAATGACACCACCCACATCGCACATACGTCCAATTGTCAACTTGTACAGAAATGAAGAGGAGGACTTTTTATGTAGAAGTTTTACTCTTATACTGATAGCGGAAACATTCACAACAAGGACGTAGGCCGCAGGATACTGACATACCCCCATCACAGGAACAGTAACTGTGAAGACTAGCCTAGCATGATACTGTACAGGACCCCCATAACAGAAAGTAACTTGTAATATAGCCCCAGATATGACGGACCCCCATACAGGAACAGTAACTGTAAGATTACGGCCACAGGATACTGACATGGACCCCCCATAACAGGAACCGTAACTGGTAACTAGCCACAGATACTGACAGGACCCCATACAGACAGTAACTAGCAAGACTAGCCACAGGATACTGACAGGACCCCCATAACAGGAACAGTAACTTGTAAGACTAGCCAAGGAACTGACAGGACCCCCCATAACTGACAGTACTTGTAAGACTAGGCCACAGATACTGACAGGCACCCCCATAACAGAACAGTAACTTGTAAGACTAGGCCACAGGATCTACATGGACCCCCATAACGGGAACTAACTTGTAAGACTAGGCCACAGGATACTGACAGGACCCCCATAACTGACCATTAAGACTTGTAAGACTAGGCCACAGGATACTGAAGGAACCCCCATAACTGGAACAGTAACTTGTAAGACTAGGCCACATAGTACTGACAGAACCCCATAACAGAACAGTAACTGGCAAGACAGGCCACAGGATACTGACCCAGGACCCCCCATCAACAGGAACAGTAACTGGTAAGACTAGGCCACAGGATACTGACGGACCCCCATAACTGAACGTAACCTAGCAGACTAGGCCACAGGATACGGACAGACCCAATAACAGGAACCTAACTGCAAGACTAGGCCACAGATACTTGAAGACCCCAATAACAGGAACAGTAACTGTCAAGACTAGGCCACAGTATACTGACAGGACCCCCATAGCAGGAACAGTAACTGCAAGACTAGTATAGCAGGATACTGACAGGAACCCCCATAACAAGAACATTCGAGACAGAGAATTTGGCACAGAACAGTCAGAGATGAGGGCTAGGCAGCAGATACTGAGAGCAGTTTGTTCCGACTCCAGTTCCGGTAGGCCCCCTGGGTGACAGTGTCCTCAGTGGGCCCCTTTGCACGTGAACTCACACGGCACATTAAAAATTCAGAACTAAAACAGTTCACCTGTTCCCTTAAATATCCCCTAGTTTATCATCCCAACATGCAAGATCCCCCCTCACCCCATTGATTCCTTATGTACAAGCCTTAGTGCCCCCTACACCCAGCAGCTCTAGGTTCCCGGCACTGGTCTAAGTATGGGTTACTGACAGGACCCCCATAACATAAACGGACACATGCCTAGGCAACAGCCTACTGATAGGACCCCCAAACATGAAAAGTCAGAGACAAGGGCATGCAGCAGATACTGGCCGGACCCCCATAACAGGAACAGTCAGAGATAAGGGCTGGAGCAAGACATACTGAGAGGACCCCCATAACGAACAGTCAGAGACAAGGGCTGGGCAGCAGGGAGTTGATGGGACCCCCATTACTGAACAGTCAGAGACAAGGGCTGGGCAGCAGGATACTGATATGACCCCATAACAGGAACAAATTCAGAGATAAGGGCTGGGCAGCAGATACTGATAGGACCCCCATTACTGGAACAGTCAGAGACAGGGGCTGGCACAGGATAGTGATGGGACCCCCATTACTGGACAGTCAGAGACAAGGGCTGGGCATCAGGATCTACTAGATAAAATAGATCTGATATTTCATTCATTTGCAAAAAGCTTCAGGTAATATTTAGTATGATACCACCTCCAGAATCACACTGATCCATTTCCCTGTAGCACCACTGCTGGAGACATTAGGTATTACACCTTCCATAGATGCCAATAATTATACTGTATGGGTGTGCTGGGTCCTCACAGCAAGGGACAACTTTATTTTGCCCTTTAAATTGGAATCCCCTAATAGACACTTTAGTCTTCCAAAAACAAAGACATCTAATTCCTCGTCTTCCAGAAAATAAAGGAAACGTCTGCAAATAATAATTCTGTGAAGCCTCAACGAGAATAATTAAAGCCGGCACAAAATGCTTATTGATCACCATAACAATGGCCGCCGCATTCACACATCATAATGAAACATTCATGATAATACCACAAGCAGAACCTTTCACCTGCCGCGCTCCATTGTACAACCTCTGATATGAAGACATTTACAAGCCATTGCATAGGTTACATCTAATTTCCCACAAAGAATTTTAATTAATAGCAGTTATGACGGGAGTAATTGAAAATATATGGAAGGTTTAAAGGGACGGTTCACACAAAGACTCAATTATGGTTCAGATTGTGTTATTATTCTTTATGTAACGCTCAGAAGATAAGGGAAAATACGAGGAAATACACTGCACAGTCCCTGATGGACAATGAATCCCCGGAGAGAACTACAGTCATGTCTATATGGTGGGGGATTGGAGATGGCAGTCACTTCATATAGGATCTTGTATATACAATGCTGTAAGGTCTATCAAGGATTATTAGGGCTCATTAGTGTTACCTGGCAGATTATACTGGCACAGTTATATCAGAAATACAGGTGATGGCTTATCACAGGATAGAGAATCAATACCTGATCCTGAGAAGACCCAAGACCAATCCACTGTGTCATAAAGATGGCTCAAGGTAGATTGTAATATTGCCAGCACCCTTTCACTTGCATGTCTGTAGTTATGATGTACTGAGATAAGTCAACAGTACAGGGATAATACACACAGTGATGTCACAGTACATGGATAATACCACAGTTGATGTCACAGTACATGATAATACAACAACAGTGATGTCACAGTATACAGTGGATAAATACACACGTGATGTCCACAGTACTGGGATAATACACACAGTGATGTCACATACAGGGATATCACACATGATGTCACAGTACATGGATAATACCCACAGTGAGGTCACAGTAACATGGATAATACACCAGTGATGTCACAGTACAGGGACAATACACACAGTGATGTCACAGTACGAGGAGGTAATACACACAGTGATGTCACAGTACAGGATAATCACACAGTGATGTCACAGTACACAGGATAATACACACGTGATGTCACAGTACGGGGATAATCCACCAGTGATGTCACCATGTATCAGTGGATAATACACACGGTATGTCACGTACAGATAATACACACAGTGATGTCACAGTACAGACAAAGGTGATAATACACACAGTGATGTCACAGTACAAGGATAATACATCAGTGATGTCCACAGTACAGGGATAATAAAACACATTGGATCACAGTACAGGGATAATACACACAGTGATGTCACAGTACAGGTAATACACGTGATGTCACAGTACAGGGATAATACACACATTGAATGTCACTACAGGGATAATACACACAGTGATGTCACAGTACAGGGATAATACACACAGTGATGTCACAGTACAAGGATAATAAAAACAATGATGTCATAGTACACAGATAATACACACAGTGATGTCCCAGTACAGAGATAATACACACAGTGATGTCACAGTACAGAGATAATACACACAGTGATGTCACAGTACAGGAATATTACACACAGTGATGTCACAGTACAGGGATAATACACACAGTGATGTCTCCCTGGAGACACATATCGTTAAAGGTACTGCTGATTTATATGAGAGAACAGTATATACAAGTATACGACTATATGAAGACCATCAATCTAAGTGTGGACTGTACTATCGGCTAAGCGCACCTATAACACCGGCTATAAACCCGGCTTCTACCTGGCAGCATCAGGACGCCTCCTCGCTCCAGTAAATTGGCAGATTCATCCAATGTAATTTAATTGTCCTAATTAAAAGTTTTTTGAAAAGTTTTAGTGTCGGCTTATCGAGTACAGAGCGCGCCGCTGTGCATAGTACAGGACCGCCACCCCTTATCTCATATGGGGAATTATACAAGTTCTTTAAGAGACTATAATAAAGCATGTAAAATGAAAGTCCTTTTACAGCTCCGTCCCTCGCGTAACGCAAATGTGAAAGCAATGAGCCTCCGTAGAGGTAACCAGGGGCCATTGGGCTTTATGACACCCTGCTGCTCATACCTGACTAATGGCTGTGTCGAACAGTGGTGAAAAATATCGTTATCACCTCAAGAAGGTTAAGTCATTACCCCTAGACCGTTGATTTACCCGGACGACTCAAAATATACCAATATTACTGCCCAATTTTTAAATAAGCTAAGGATTAGTTGCCAGCCTCTGTTTGACTTAGTCCGCTGTAAGCCCATCCACCCTGGTAAGTACATGTGTAGTGGGCTACGTCGGACCTCGTCAAACTAATGCCACATTCCTTTGGATATCTCTTCAGATATCACTTGAAGTTTTCCTCTATCAGAATCACCTTTTTTCACACAACTCTAAACCTTGGTCTGTTCATGAGTGGTTAATGTACCTGAATTAACGTCTGTGAAAATAACCCAATAATTTTCTACCCAAGTGGCCTTCGTACATGCCCACGTCCAATGTATGGCAGCGGTTCCCTTGTGCACTGCCCCTATTAATCTGTGTCCTCCTTGTTTCCTAGTAGCGCGTGTGCCGCCCATGCTACAGAGAGAGGGTACAAGGTGGTTTGGTCTAAATGGACCATCACTTATTTTAGTCCGTCCCTGCAATCACTACATTAGACAGCACTGACTGAAAAGAAGCAATGTGAGAGTAATCATAGTCAGTACCCAGCGGAGCAATGTCTTGAAGTTGACCCAGTTAACATGACAATGTTTTTTTTCTGTTTGATAACAGCATTCAATAGAATAATACAAGACGCCACCACAAGAGAGACGCCTTGGGTGGCTTTCGGTAAATCGTCGCCTCTTGGTACCCGGTCCCAAG
The DNA here is from genome assembly GCA_019512145.1 of Engystomops pustulosus. Classification (NCBI taxonomy): domain Eukaryota; kingdom Metazoa; phylum Chordata; class Amphibia; order Anura; family Leptodactylidae; genus Engystomops; species Engystomops pustulosus. The sequence goes on along the minus strand of CM033648.1, from coordinate 9,620,953 downwards.
ATAGCCATCATCTCGGGGGCACTATTTTGCATCTTATATTTTATAGAGAACTGATGGAGATCATAAAGAGTTTTAGAGCCATGGTTTATGCTGGCGAACCTAAGATTGTTGGGTTCAGACGGTTCAACAACCCCTGTCCCATATGTCTCCTCTTAGATGAAACTGGTCCATCTCATAATTTAATCTATGTAGTCAATAATGGGTACATAGTGTCCAACTCAAGCAACACATATTAGAGAGCAGAGTAAGCTACATAAATTGCAAATCTTCATGAACACCATCCAAGGAACTTGGTGGGGGGTTGGGAGTAAGTCTCCATTGTGGTTCCTACCACGATCACGACACTGGTGCACTAGAATCTGTACTGGGATTGGTTTAAAGGTTTTCTTCTTAGTTCTTCATACTAGTTAGCAATCTTGCTGGAACCCCTGCTTTCATTTGGTATTAGTTGCCAGAGAAACGGTCTTATACAATTTCCAATGTCAAAGCATTCACCTTTGCGTATCCTTGGTATTTTTGATTATTCCAGTGACATTCGGGTGGTAGACACTGTCTGGACTCCACGGATTGTTTGCTACGCTGTGCTGACTTCCTTCTCTTTAGGGCTCTCAAATCCCTAGCTAGATGACAAGATGTCTGTATCATTAATTCAGCTTTTGGACCCATGGAACAACTTGTGACCAATCCCCTCCCTCATGGTTGTCCGAGCACTAAGATCCTTATGGACGTCTGATGATCCAATACAAGGTCCTCACGGTGATTTTCTATTGGAATTTTTCTTCTCGTGAACTGCATATAAATTTATTCGTATCTTTTTAATAATGACAGACACACTTTACATCCTTAAGAGTATTAAACTATAGGATATATCTAGAAAAATGAAAACCAGAGCTAAAAATTATCCATAATAAAGACAAGATCGCACTTGAATTCCCTAGTGGTTAAAATGGGTGTCGATTACTAGGAGCTCGTTCGCTTTTTCCCCCGACGTGTTTACCGAATTTTTATCTTTTTTTTCGTTTTGTTTCGACGTTTTCCCGTGTAGTGCTCCGGATTTTGGCGCAACGCGTTCGATTGTGTCGCAATCGCACCGCATCGCGCGACGGAAATCTGTGGGTGTGGCGTACTAACGAAAAACCACACGGATTTCGAAAACCACCGCATTTAAAAAAAAAAAAATTTGCTGGCACGCACTTATACACTTCACTAGAAATCGCGGCTCTTTTGTGAACTTTAGTGGCTATTCAGCTCACACAACAACCCTGGTGGGCCGTCGGAGGAACTTGGTCCTTAATTAGAAGTCTCCTGAACGACCCAATCCACCACAGAGAAACGCGCCGCTGGATCTCGATGGTGACCGGGTTAAGTTAATCTGCATTCCCCCAATAATTGTTAAGTTCTGGGTCCACTCCCAAGTCTTTAGCTAAATAAAGCGTAGGACTACCTAATTAGAGGACACCTGTCACCTGATCACCTTATTGGTTAGGTTTCATTTAAAACCAGAATAGACAACCAGATCTCAGATCTGTCCCCTAAATTAATTTGACCCACGAGCACACCTAAAATGTTTCGGGCCCCACCAACCAATCTCAATTTATTACTATCCTAGGTCGTCTCCAAAATGAGATTTTGACCCCTGACATGACCTTGGTTTACCCTGAAAGCTTTTTAAACAGAAAATTGATTTGTAATCCTTGACTTGACCCCCGATTCCCCTATCAGATTAGGCTAGAGGCTTCTAAAATCATAAAGACCCTGGAAATGATCCGTCAAATTAACGCACTCAGTCATTAATTTCACAGACTTTTTATTTAAGATTAACAACCAATTATCAGAACCTCTGGAGCTCTAAATAACAACCTCCGCGTACCAGACCCCTTAATTAGACTTCGAACAGAACTTTTGATTTATCATAACTAGAGCAAAACCTAAGTAAACGCATTATCTAACTGGACTTGTTTTAACCGAATTCTGAAGTCACCTCGTATACCTTCTGAATGGGCTGGCACTTGGATCAGTTCTGACGGCCAAACTTGTGGTCTCGTCTCTGAGTACTTGATCATTGATAAAGAGGTGTAGAGTTTTGGAAAAATTCATAGTACCTACCCCCGCCCCCCCACGCTCCCCCAACTCCTCCAGTCACTATGGTCCTCCTTGACCCTGTTCATCCATTATCGACAGGCCAACCGGGTGACCTCCATTCTAGGCCGATCCCTGACCTCCACCCCTCCACCGCTTTTAGCCATGGATGTCTCTAGAAAAACGATCCCCTGTAACACAGCAACATAACATAATGCTACTTTCAAACTATTTTCCCCATTTCACCATTCTAGCACATCGTGTGTGCCCGTTCAGATCTCCTTTTAATCCATCTGTTTTTTCTGTCCGCATCATCTGACATCTCGGGAGAGATATTGTAAAAGTATAATTTGTCACTCATGCCACAAGCGGCTTAAATGAACTAGACTTGCTGAAGACTGATGCAATCTACGGGAGGCACTGGTGCATGCTACCAAGGCCGTCGGTGATAAAAAGACGCGCTGAAGCAATAATAACATGCATGGCAGCATTACTCAAACTCAACCCAATATTAGAAAGTACTGGCAGAACATAAATAGATATAATCTGTTTCCCTTACTATAATATCCTCAAAAGGAAATTGGCCGTTCTGACTTACAGTCTTCTATACATTGAATTTTTTGCAATCCATCCCATTTTTTTAACGCTATCGGGTGTGGACAATGTGTACAGCTGTCCATATGATAGTGACCTGGCTAACGTAAATCACAATGTCCTAGAGCGTCGAGCTTAGGTGAAGTCAAAGACCTTAGAACCGATTTTATTGCCCACGATTGGCCATTTTAGACACATGGTCAATTCCATAGTGGGACCACATTATTTTATTTATTATTTTTTTTTTAAATTATTTTTAATAGAATTTTTCACAAATTACAACAAAGTAAGACTACCGGTCATGACCACTGTCCACCATACACATAACACAAAAATGAGCGACGTCAATATTACATCGAGATTTACACCTTCACACTTTTCTTCTTGCTAGATCTTAGCGTTCATGTTCATGTAGCTTTTATTCGGTGGCCCCACATCAAATTCCATGGGGGATCACCTAAAATACATTGAACCAGCAAACCCGAACATTGGGGTTATTGGTTATAAGCTACTACTGTGGGTTACTTATTACTAGGGTCCCCGCCCCGGCATTTCATCGTTTTCCTACCTACTTTACAGGGATTGTGCCGCAGCGTTGGATCAATTGTGTTGCATCGCGCTGGCTTTCATGCAACCACACATCGGGGTTGGGCCAACGTAATCTGACGATTCTTGGACTAGCTGGATTTAACATTTTACATTTGTCGTCCGGCATCCATGCACTTACTACACCCACCAGGATAAGATGGTGACCTCCGGCGGACCTGATCCGGGAAGCGACACTTCAGAAACGGGTGCACCACTTCATTATCGCCGTAAGTTCATCATCCTCGTCAGACAGTCCGTATCGGAATCGCGCAGGGACGCGGTATAAGTAGATGTCCCAAATAGACTGTACAGTTGGGTGATATTGACTTCCCAATGAGGGACATTTTTCTGACAAAATCTCCGAGAAGAGGTTGCACATTTTTACAATCTCATTCCCCATATGGAGCCCTTATGTGCGTCCATGACCAATGTGTTTTGGTAGCCAAGGGTTTTATGGCATGGGCGCCATTTGCCGACCTGGACGCTATAACCAAGTCTTGTTTACAGTGTGTAGAGGCTGGTCTCACCTGATCCTAGACAGGACTAGGGTTGGTTGTACCCAGGGCGTAGATACGCCTTAGAGGACCTAGGAAGCATCTATCTTCACATATAGGGATGACCAAGTTGGTTATAGTTGGGGCCTGTCTACGGATCTATTCACCGGATTTTCAAATTCGCCTATTCCATGTAGGATAAACAGTATCCACGAAAAGTATGATATATTGAGGTTTTTATTCACCAAGGTACCCAGTCCCAAGTTTCCTCTATAGACGTCTACATATAGTCGGCCAGATAGAGTGATGATCAATATTTGACCTGTAAGGCCAATGTTCTTCCTTAGCAGCATGCTTTTTTTAATGAGGTTGCAAGTTAACTGCATCCTGCAACATTGGGGGTTTGTAAGTGTTTTTTTTTTCTGTTTGGGAAATCGCACTATTAATCTACAAATGCACCTGCCCTCCAAGCTGCCGTCAAGAAGATTTCACTCATTGGTGAAGCTCTCGAAGGATTCGCTGATTGCAACCCCAGTACATACTGACCGTGAATGTGTTTTACTGCTTATACCCTTCAAACCACTAGACAATCGCGCATCGGTGTTGTGGGCGTACATTTATTAATATAACATGAGAACACAAAACGCGGCTTCCGTTGTGTCAAATTGACTTCTAGCCAGGAATTCTCTTATTCCGGTATTTAGACATGTCCTCAGCAAAATAGCTAAATTGGAGGCACTTAAAATTACATCCTCTCTAATCAAGGAACCGCAACCTTTTGTTGTTGGAGAGGTAGCCGGTATAATGCTGTATTAAGGTCCAAGCCGCGTTATCAAGGGTGCCACCTACCGATCACAAAGTGCTCTGCTACTGATCAGAAGGTGCCCCCTACTGATCACACAAGTGTGCCCTGTTTCGGATCCGAGGTGCCCCACCTACTGTATGACACTGGCGTCCCCGCACTACTGACTGACAGGGCCCCACACGACTATCAACAGGTTGCCCCACACTACACATCACAGGGTTGCCCACCCTAACTGCTTACAGGTCTTCCACACTACCTACGGTCCACTCACCACTGATATGCCGTTCCACCCAGCTGATCACAGTGTGGCCCCTACACTGACCTGTGCACACTTCTATGCAGGTGCCCAGCACTACTGAGATGCACAGTGTGCCGCCCGCGCTACTATGACAGGTGCCCCACACTACTGAATCACCAGTGTGTCCACACCATGATCACAAGGTGCCCCACATGTACGCGTCTAGTGTTGCCCTCGACCGACGATCCCGATTTGGTGGTCCACCTGATCCTATCACGAGAGGGTGCCCCCACATACTGATCAAGGGTGTCCACACTCTGATCAGGATGCTCTCACTATATGCACGAGGTGCACCCCGCTACCTTATATCGACATCAAAGTTCCCCACCGCTGATCTACAATGTGTCCCCTACTTTTCCACAACAGGGGTGCCCACACTACATGATAACAGGTGGCTCCACACTTCTGATCCCATTGGTGCTGCCACACTTCTTGTCACGGCTGCTCCACCCATTCTGATCACAGGTGCCCCGCATTCTGTCACAGGGTGCTCCACACTTCTGATCCATGCCCAGGGGTGCTCCACACCTTCTGATCACAGGGTGCTCCACACTTCTGAGCACAGGGTGCCCCTCCACTTCACATCGCCCCACACAGTTGCTGATCACAGGGTACCCACACTCACTTATAACTAGGTGCCCTGTTACTGTCAGGACCCCCCCACACCTACTGATAACGGTTGCCCCACATATACTGATCAGATGCCCAATTTACTGAGATCCCTCACACATACACTGGATGAAAGGAATCTTGCATTTGTGCGCCATGTACTGTAGGTTAATGTGCCCCAGATACGCACTAACATAATGATATGGGTTGTTATACTTTTCATATATCAACCAACCCTAAACAAAATTTGGGTTCCCGCACCCACCGATCCCCCAACGGTAACCTTTGCATGCCCCATTTAATCCCTAGGTCCGGTGCTCCCACTGACGCTTTCCCTGCAACTAAATAACGGAGTTAACATCCGCTGGCGTCTGTGTTTGAGCCTAAACCCTGAACTTCTGGCTTTAAAGTGATAACAAATAATATAACGGAGTCAAACAAATGAGACAATTTTATCAGAGTAGAATTGGAAGAAACGGAATCGACACCACAGTATAAAATATCCCACTCCAAACCGTGTCTTTAACCAAGATACTACCAAATTTATCTTCCTAGCCATTTGTATAATTAGCGGTAAATATTAAGCAGCGAGGTCTAAAGCAGTATAAACCCTATTACCATCCCTTACCCGTCGGCCATGAATGCCAATTTCCATTTGAAAGCGTCTTGACTTATTGTTTCGTATTGGGGGGGACTTGAATCGGAATTTGAATTAGCGGCAGCGAGCAGATGTGCGGCATAGTGATAGTAATAATAACTCGTCCACGGAGCTTATACTCAGGCAAACTCCGAGCAGATTTATTTATGTTATGTTTGTTTGAAGAGCAAGCCGAGAATTTTATGACTTGTCGAGTTGCTTGTTATTATTATGATCACAGTTGCCGTTAGTATATTGGACTTCATACTCCTGTCTCAATCTGTATTGTTTATGTCATTGGAGGAGATCCAGACTACAATAAGACGAAGTATAAACTCAAAACTTGGACTGGCTTCCTGCGCCCACCAGACAAAAGTATTGGGAGCTCATGAACCCCATGATTACGACCCTTGGGTAGTCCTCCAATTAACGATTCTTATCTAATGACGTTTGGGTCCCATTAATTGTTTTGGCTCCGAGCCCCCCCGACCTTTCCACCTAGGGCAGTGTGGCAAAGACTTTCTTGAGATCGCGTGCCCAAATGGACCAAACACACTAGGTTTTTCCCAAAACAATCACGCGCCAATTTAAGCCTCCAACAACCTATTTCACCAGAATTTTCTGAGCTTCAATCAGACCGTGCCCCACCTTCTCACTCTCGGACGGACCAGCAGCACAGGATTGGTCACGTTCAAATTCAGGTGCACTGATTGGATTGCCTAGACTACAGAACGATGCCATGTTTGGCAACTTGTGGCTGGGAGCATTCGGTGTGCCCACAGAGAGGGTCTTGAGTGCCATCTCTGGCACCAGTTCCATAGTTCGGCCATCCGCTGAACTCAGGGACCCTGGTGTTCATTCCAACACCACTCTTAGGTTATGGGTTCTCATTATGGTCAATCTTCCTGGGAAGGAGATATGCAAATTGTGCTCCTCTGAACCAGACAACAATTTCTTCCTATGAAGTCTACTTCATAAGCTCTCCACCCGTCACTGAATCCCCTGATTTGTAAGGGGAGTCACCCGACACAACTGTTCTCCCAGCCTCTCGCAAATCACTAGCTTATGGTAGGACTTTTAGACAATTGTTCCATCGTTTTTCCTCACAATTTTCGAGAAAGTGTAAAGGTCCTTGGTCCCTTTCGCAAATAAAGCTATTTTGTTTGCAATAATGTAAATTGAACACAATTTTGTTGATATGTACTTCTGTACATTGTCGCACACGTGCACGACTTGTTAAACCCAGGGGGGGGACCAGCGTCTGTTTAGCGTCACCGTTTGCACATCACATTGACCAGTAATATATCAAGCCGTGCACCTGTGTGACATCAACATGACCAGGGTATATGAAGGAGTTTGTACCCTGTGTGCTCACATTACCAACACTGGATTCTAATCACAGTGACGTAACAATGAATGCTTTTGAATGACAGCAAGCAGAGATCTACAAAACCCGTAATAAATGATACAGTAATTACATCTGTTTCAAAATTGTGACCTTTCCATCAGCAACATACCTCTATTTTCGAAACTGGACACACAATTTAAAGCACATCTTGAGTTATATTTTTGTAATACTTGTGTGAATGGGGGGGGGGGGGCACATTTTTCTAATTATTTCATTAGCAATTTTGCTTAGTTGTTAAATACATCAAACTACATCTCTCCCAGTAGAGATGTGTATTCCAACCTGTCAGTGGTGTGGCTCAGATGAGGCTGCATAGCTCACATCTAATTTCGCCTGTGTTTGGTTAAACCGCTCTGAGAGGGAGGATTACTCCTTCAATATTAGGTTGAATGTTTTAATATAGTGCTCATAGGACATACTACAGCCGTGAGAAGCATGAAGGTGTTAACAACCACTCATAGACCGTGTAACAACAGGGAGAATAGTCTGTTCAAGATAGTACTAGTAATAGTGTGTATTATCGGGGTACCTTTGTCAAAAAATTAAGGGTACATTCAACACATCCGAAACGCTTGGGCGGGACTATTTCCTGGCAAACTCAGGTCCGGAGGATGTAGAAGTGATGCCTTTTCATCACCCCTCCCTCCCACATAGGTCTCGACTCCGTGGCATGCCAACGGCCACCGCAACTGGAAGGCCATTGAATCATGCTCTCTGAATGGAGCCCTTTGGGATTCTCTTTAATTAATATAATTAGAAAATGTTTTCACACACTCCCCCCCCCCACCCAGCACACAATATCAAAAATCATCGAATCCCGTTACTCTATAAGCTCGTTATCTGTAAGTCCATGACTGTTTTTCTCCTGCTCTATGCCTTTATTTTACCTGTTCTCCATATTGATAGAGTAAAGAAGTTGTACTGGGCTGATTAGAGAGAAAAACTGTGCAGCCAACGGACAAGCTCCCCTCTGTTGGCACCTAGAAGCTATTTGCATTAGTGTAGTACAAAATTTAAGTGTTCGTCTATAATGACAGGTTCATAGGGAACGGAACGGAGTCTCGTAAATTTTATGAGTCGCCTGGGTATTGCATATAGGTGGTTTTGGTGGTAAGCCTGGTCCCAAGTCTTCCATGGGGCCAAACCGTCACCAAATAATTATACTGAGAGAACCGTCCCCCTGAATCCTCCGTACATCTGTTCCTGCCTCTCAATACACATTGACACTAAGCCTATTTTAGGACCTTGAAAGGCCTCGTAACGGTCTTGAAGCCACAGATAAACAGAACAAGGGACACTCCTCCAGTTCCCACAGAAGCTGTTCTATCGGACCAAATTGTAGGCGCGATCCCAGACCTTTAGGGGCTTAAATAGATTTATCAGCCCAAGGACCATGTGCAGCCTACTCCATCCTTGACTTCCCTTACGGGTCCTTACAGAGTATTACCTCATAAGATGGCACTGAGAGTGTTTTTATTTCAACTAAACCAGGATCTTTTTACGCCATTTCTAGACACACAATTAGGGTCTTTGTGTGGGCCCAGAGTGACCCACCTATACTGCTCACCTAACCCATTTCTGAGTTGGAATATGGTTACCATACGTCATGGCAAGTTCTTTTTGTATGTTTTTTTTTTTTTTAATTTTTCTAAATTCATCCGCCAATCCGCAGTTCTCTGCGCTTTGACTCGCAGCCTATTTTCTTGAGGTTAGTAGGACCATGCTGTTTCGTCTACACGGTTGCATCAACGACACTGTGACTGATCGTCAAACCGTCCGGCCGCGTCCGTAGCATTCTTTGGCCTGTGATGTAAGGTTATATGCGTTTCTTCCTTTATGTCTCCATTATTTATATACAGACTTTATCATGTATAAACGAGTCCACAAATAATTTGATTTTCCATCACAACTACTCCGACGAGATTTCTGTTTCTGAAAACTGAGACAATACATGGGGAGAGATATGCATTGATCTCCGTACTAGAGCTTTTACTTATTATAGATCGTGGGAGGGTTTTGAGTTGCTTTTTAACTAGTGTTATAACTGTTTAACGGTGGAAGTTTTTGGAAAAAAAACCAGGTTCTTGACTTTAATTTTCTCACTATCTTTAGATCTTTGTTAACTAGCAGGAGATATATAAATATTTTGATGTACGGCAAGGTCCCATAAACTGATGAAGAGATCCCCCCCCACCCTAACACCGCCCCATCTCGGTTTTTGCCAGAATAGTCCCCTAATTTTTAGAGTCAGTTCCGGCACACTTTAGGGCTTTGCCCAGTGGGGTAACTAGAAACTGATCGGCCCCAGTGCAAAGTCTGTGCCAGGCCCCCGATATGAATGTATGGATTTTAGTACTAGTATTCTCATATGGGAAATGACACCTAATGGGCCCCCTAAGCCTCTGGGCCCGGTTTGCGACCGCTCCCTTTGCCCCCTCAGTAACGCCCCTGGCTTTGCCCCGATATCGAGTAAACTGATTAATTGTGGTTCAAAGTAGAGTCGGACTGGGTGGTCCTTTGGAAGGTCCCTGGTGGCCCGCGGACTACTCAGGTTTTTTTTTTTGTGTGTGCTCTAATTATACTGTCCTTCCATGGCAAAGTAAATTCCACACAGTAATCATCACAGGAGTAAGTTGAGACATCACTGTATCATAGATATAGTGTTGTGTCCTCACACTGCTGTTCTCTGTGGTCTGTGTATGAACTGGCTACTTCGTCCCTCCTATTCACGCTATCCAATCATCAGCCTGAGAGCAGAGGGAGGGCTTTGTGACATTCCATGTGTGTGAGGACCACCCTATCATCATGTAAGCCCCTCTATTTTTCACAGCTGATGGTTGGCAACAACTACAACTCCGGTATACGGTTAGACGCTCATGTTCATGTTTTTCCTGCACTGATAACTTGTAGCGAAATATCCTGATACCGAGAGATTGTGCTGACGATATTTTAGCTGAATAGGATGTCAAGCCTGGATCAATTTTAGAGCAATGGCTCAGCTGTTTGCAATGTCTTACATTCACTGCCTGCAAGCGAGATCTTGACAGTAACTGTTAAGTGGATATTTACAAGGCAAACTTTCCATGAGATCCCACTCGCACGGCTGGGCCTACCTTCAGAACTATCCGCTCCATTGCCTTTGGACTATTCACCTCCTCCTTTTGGGAAGTAACATTACACGTCCATGGCTCCATCATCACTGATCTCTCTCGCTGGAGGTCCTACTTCCTCCCCTTCTACACACAAATCGAGAATGAATGTATAATATAATGACACCACCCACATCGCACATACGTCCAATTGTCAACTTGTACAGAAATGAAGAGGAGGACTTTTTATGTAGAAGTTTTACTCTTATACTGATAGCGGAAGCATTCACAACAAGGACGTAGGCCGCAGCGATACTGACATACCCCCATCACAGGAACAGTAACTGTGAAGACTAGCCTAGCATGATACTGTACAGGACCCCCATAACAGAAAGTAACTTGTAATAAGCCCCAGATATGACGGACCCCCATACCGGAACAGTAACTGTAAGATTACGGCCACAGGATACTGACATGGACCCCCCATAACAGGAACCGTAACTGGTAACTAGCCACAGATACTGACAGGACCCCATACAGACAGTAACTAGCAAGACTAGCCACAGGATACTGACAGGACCCCCATAACAGGAACAGTAACTTGTAAGACTAGCCAAGGAACTGACAGGACCCCCCATAACTGACAGTACTTGTAAGACTAGGCCACAGATACTGACAGGCGCCCCCATAACAGGAACAGTAACTTGTAAGACTAGGCCACAGGATCTACATGGACCCCCATAACGGGAACTAACTTGTAAGACTAGGCCACAGGATACTGACAGGACCCCCATAACTGACCATTAATACTTGTAAGACTAGGCCACAGGATACTGAAGGAACCCCCATAACTGGAACAGTAACTTGTAAGACTAGGCCACATAGTACTGACAGAACCCCATAACAGAACAGTAACTGGCAAGACAGGCCACAGGATACTGACGGAGGACCCCCCATAACAGGAACAGTAACTGGTAAGACTAGGCCACAGGATACTGACGGACCCCCATAACTGAACGTAACCTAGCAGACTAGGCCACAGGATACGGACAGACCCAATAACAGGAACCTAACTGCAAGACTAGGCCACAGATACTTGAAGACCCCAATAACAGGAACAGTAACTGTCAAGACTAGGCCACAGTATACTGACAGGACCCCCATAGCAGGAACAGTAACTGCAAGACTAGTATAGCAGGATACTGACAGGAACCCCCATAACAAGAACATTCGAGACAGAGAATTTGGCACAGAACAGTCAGAGATGAGGGCTAGGCAGCAGATACTGAGAGCAGTTTGTTCCGACTCCAGTTCCGGTAGGCCCCCTGGGTGACAGTGTCCTCAGTGGGCCCCTTTGCAGTGAACTCACACGGCACATTAAAAATTCAGAACTAAAACAGTTCACCTGTTCCCTTAAATATCCCCTAGTTTATCATCCCAACATGCAAGAACCCCCCTCACCCCATTGATTCCTTATGTACAAGCCTTATGTGCCCCCTACCCCAGCAGCTCTAGGTTCCCGGCACTGTCTAAGTATGGGTTACTGACAGACCCCCATAACATAAACGGACACATGGCCTAGGCAACAGCCTACTGATAGGACCCCAAACTGAAAAGTCGAGGACAAGGGCATTGCAGCAGATACTGGCCGACCCCCATAACAGGAACAGTCAGAGATAAGGGCTGGGCAACATACTGAAGGACCCCCATAACGAACAGTCAGAGACAAGGGGCTGGGCAGCAGGGAGTTGATGGGACCCCCATTACTGGAACAGTCAGAACAAGGGCTGGGCAGCAGGATCTGATAGTGACCCCATAACAGGAACAGTTCAGAGATAAGGGCTGGGCAGCAGATACTGATAGGACCCCCATTACTGGAACAGTCACGAGCAGGGGCTGGGCAGCAGGATAGTGATGGGACCCCCATTACTGGAACAGTCAGAGACAAGGGCTGGGCATCAGGATACTACTGATAAAAATAGATTCTGATATTTTCATTCATTTGCAAAAAGCTTCAGGTAATATTTAGTATGATACCACCTCCAGAAATCAACTGATCCATTTCCCTGTAGCACCACTGCTGGAGACATTAGGTATTACACCTTCCATAGATGCCAATAATTATACTGTATGGGTGTGCTGGGTCCTCCACAGCAAGGGACAACTTTATTTTGCCCTTTAAATTGGAATCCCCTAATAGGACACTTTAGTCTTCCAAAAACAAAGACATCTAATTCCTCGTCTTCCAGAAAATAAAGGAAACGTCTGCAAATAATAATTCTGTGAAGCCTCAACGAGAATAATTAAAGCCGGCACAAAATGCTTATTGATCACCATAACAATGGCCGCCGCATTCACACATCATAATGAAACATTCATGATAATACCACAAGCAGAACCTTTCACCTGCCGCGCTCCATTGTACAACCTCTGATATGAAGACATTTACAAGCCATTGCATAGGTTACATCTAATTTCCCACAAAGAATTTTAATTAATAGCAGTTATGACGGGAGTAATTGAAAATATATGGAAGGTTTAAAGGGACGGTTCACACAAGAGACTCATTATGGTTCATGTGTTTTATTCTTTATGTAACGCTCAGAAGATAAGGGAAATACGGGGAAATACACTGCACAGTCCCTGATGACATGAATCCCCGAGAGAACTACAGTCATGTCTATATATGGGGGATTGGAGATGGCAGTCACTTCATATAGGATCTTGTATATACAATGCTGTAAGGTCTATCAAGGATTATTAGGGCTCATTAGTGTTACCTGGCAGATTATACTGGCACAGTTATATCAGAAATACAGGTGATGGCTTATCACAGGATAGAGAATCAATACCTGATCCTGAGAAGACCCAAGACCAATCCACTGTGTCATAAAGATGGCTCAAGGTAGATTGTAATATTGCCAGCACCCTTTCACTTGCATGTCTGTAGTTATGATGTACTGAGATAAGTCAACAGTACAGGGATAATACACACAGTGATGTCACAGTACATGGATAATACACACAGTGATGTCACAGTACAGGGATAATACACACAGTGATGTCACAGTATCAGTGGATAATACACACGTGATGTCCACAGTACGGGATAATACACACAGTGATGTCACATTACAGGGATAATCACACATGATGTCACAGTACATGGATAATACCCACAGTGGAGGTCACAGTAACATGGATAATACACCAGTGATGTCACAGTACAGGGACAATACACACAGTGATGTCACAGTACAGGGGAATACACACAGTGATGTCACAGTACACAGGATAATACACACATGATGTCACAGTACACAGGGATAATACACACGTGATGTCACAGTACGGGGATAATCCCACCAGTGATGTCACCTGTACATGGATAATACACACGGTATGTCACGTACATGGATAATACACACAGTGATGTCACAGTAACAAGGTGATAATACACACAGTGATGTCACAGTACAAGGATAATACACAGTGATGTCACAGATACAGGGACTAATAACACATTGGTATCACAGTACAGGGATAATACACACAGTGATGTCACAGTACAAGGATAATACAGTGATTGTCACAGTACAGGATAATACACACATGATGTCACCTACAGGGATAATACACACAGGATGTCACAGTACAGAGGATAATACACACAGTGATGTCACAGTACAAGGATAAAAAACAATGATGTCATAGTACACAGATAATACACACAGTGTGTGTCCACAGTACACGAAGAGTAATATACACACAGTGATGTCACAGTACAGGGATAATACACACAGTGATGTCACAGTACAGGAATATTACACACAGTGATGTCACAGTACAGGAATATTACACACAGTGATGTCACAGTACAGGTATAATGCTCACAGACAGTTCTGTGTATTGAGTATGTATTGTATAGTATATAAATCCCATATATATGAGATGCTGGTTGTGAGGCCTATAACATACAGTGGAGGCAGTGCAGCGGCTGTAGATATAAGGGATGTACTGTGTACTGTGGATGTATTAAATTACAAGTTACAAGATAAAGGTTGAAGTTAATTTACTTTAGTGTCAAAGAAAAAAAATCCCATTTTGCAGCATTTTGTTGGGAACACAGATTGCTCTATTATATGCCTGTCTACATTGTTATATAATGGCAGCAAGGATACTGACAGGACCCCCATAACTGGAACAGTAACTTGTAAGACTAGGCCACAGGATACTGACAGGACCCCAATAACAGGAACAGTAACTGTAATACTATATGCCACAGATACTGACGGACCCTACTGGACCATATAGCAAGAGACTAGGCCACAGGATACTGACAGGACCCCCATAACAGGAACAGTAACTGGCAAGACTAGGCCACAGGATACTGAAGGACCCCAATAACAGGAACAGTAACTGGCAAGACTAGGCCACAGGATACTGACAGGACCCCCATAGCAGGAACAGTAACTAGCAAGACTAGGTAGCAGGATACTGACAGGACCCCCATAACAAGAACAGTCAGAGACAAGAATTTGGCACAGAACTCAGAGATGAGGGCTAGCAGCAGATACTGAGAGCATTTCCGACTCCGGTTCCGGTAGGCCCCTGGGTGACATTGCCTCATGGGCCCCTTTGCAGTGAACTCACTGGCACATTAAAAATTCAGAAACTAAAACAGTTCACCTGTTCCCTTAAATATCCCCAGTTTATCATCCCAACATGCAAAGCCCCCTCACCCCATTGATTCCTTATGTCAAGCCTTATGTGCCCCCTACCCCAGCACTCTAGTCCCGGCACTGGTCTAAGTATGGGTTACTGACGGACCCCCATAACAGAAACGGACACATGGCCTAGGCAACAGCCTACTGATAGTACCCCTACATCAAATCATAGACAAGGGCTGGGCAGCAGGATCTGATAGACCCCATAACAGGAACAACTTCAGAGATAAGGGCTGGGCAGCAGATACTGATAGGACCCCCATTACTGGAACAGTCAGAGACAGGGGCTGGGCACAGGATAGTGATGGGACCCCCATTACTGGAACAGTCAGAGACAAGGGCTGGGCATCAGGATTACTAGATAAAATAGATTCTGATATGTTCATTCATTTGCAAAAACTTCAGGTAATATTATGTATGATACCACCTCCAGAATCACACTGATCCATTTCCCGTAGCACCCACTGCTGGAGACATTAGGTATTACACCTTCCCATAGATGCCGATAATACTGTATGGGTGTGCTGGGTCCTCACAGCAAGGGACAACTTTATTTTGCCCTTTAAATTGGAATCCCCTAATAGACACTTAGTCTTCCGAAAACAAGACATCTAATTCCTCCGTCTTCCAGAAAATAAAGGAACGTCTGCAATAATAATTCTGTGAACTCAACGAGAATAATTAAAGCCGGCAAAAACAAATCTTATTGATCACCATAACAATGGCCGCCGCATTCACACATCATAATGAAATTCATGATATACACAAGCAAACCTTTCACCTGCCGCTCCATTGTACAACCTCTGATATGAAGACATTTACAAGCCATTGCATAGGTTACATCTAATTTCCCACAAAGATTTTAATATTAATAGCAGTTATGACGGGAGTATTTGAAAATATATGGAAGGTTTAAAGGGACGGTTCACACAAGGAGACTCATTATGGTTGCATGTGTTTTATTCTTTATGTAACGCTCACAAGATAAGGGGAAATACGGGGAAATACACTGCACAGTCCCTGATGGACAATGAATCCCCGAGAGAACTACAGTCAGGTCTATATATGAGGGGATTGGAGATGGCAGTCACTTCAATAGGATCTTGTATATACATGCTGTAAGGTCTATCAAGGATTATTAGGCTCATTAGTTAGTTACCTGCAGATTATACTGGCACCGTTATATCAGAAATACGGTGAGGGCTTATCACAGGATAGAGAATCAATACCTGATCCTGAAGAAACCCAAACCAATCCACTGTGTCATAAAGATGGCTCAGGTAGATTGTAATATTGCCCAGCACCCTTTCACTCATGTCTGTAGTTATGATGTTACTGAGATAAGTCACAGTACAGGGATATACACACAGTGATGTCACAGTACATGGATAATACCACAGTGATGTCACAGTACATAGGATAATACACACAGTGATGTCCACAGTATCAGTGATAATACACACCGTGATGTCCCAGTACAGGGATAATACCCACAGTGATGTCCATTAACGTGGATAATCACACATGATGTCACAGTACATGGATAATACCCACAGTGGAGGTCACAGTAACATGGATAATACACACAGTGATGTCACAGTACAGGGAAATACCCAGTGATGTCACAGTACAGGGGTAATACACACAGTGATGTCACAGTACAAGGATAATACACACAGTGATGTCACAGACACAGGATAATACACACGTGATGTCACAGTACGGGGATAATCACCAGTGATGTCACCTGTCTGGATAATACACACGGATGTCACGTACATGGATAATACACACAGTGATGTCACAGTAACAAGGGATAATACACACAGTGATGTCACAGTACAAGGATAATACAAGTGATGTCAGATCAGGGCTAATACCAGGTATCACAGTACAGGGATAAACACACATATGTCACATACAAGGTAATAAGTATTGTCACAGTACAGGATAATACCACACAGATGTCACTACAGGATATACACACAGGATGTCACAGTACGAGATAATACACACAGTGATGTCACAGTACAAGGATAAAAAAAATCAATGATGTCATAGTCACAGATAATACACACAGTGTGTCCCAGTACAGAGATAATACACACATGATGTCACAGTACAGAGATAATACACACAGTGATGTCACAGTACAGGATATTACACACGTGATGTCACAGTACAGGGATATACACACAGTAATGTTAGACAGGATAATACACACAGTGATGCACAGTACAGAATATTACACACGTGAGTCACAGTACAGATATTACACACAGTGATGTCACGTACAGGTATAATGCTCACAGACATTCTTTGTATGGTATGTATTGTTAGTATATAAATCCCATATATATGAGATGCTGGTTGGGAGCCTATAACATACAGTGGAGGAGGCAGTGGCGGCTGTAATATAAGGGATGTACTGGTGTACTGTGGATGTATTAAATTACAAGTACAAGAAGGGTTGAAGTTAATTTACTTTAGTGTCAAAGAAAAAAATCCCATTTTGCAGCATTTTGTTGGGAACATAGATTGCTCTATTATAGGCTGTCTACATTGTTATATATGGCAGCATCAGATTGAATCCTCTAACACCTCTAAGCGGAATAGATGGAAGGCTCCGGCAGCGGAACACTCTGCCAGAACGGAGCGGGCCATATCAATTAGGATATTAGCTTGAAATGATTTCAAGGATCAATTAAGAATTTACATGCCTCCTCTAATCACCGCAAAGCCGCGCCATCTTATGAAAGGCAAACGTACGGAATTAGGAATTACATTACTACGACGCTTGTAATGGTTGGACATCTATAGTCGGAGGATTTTTTCTTAAAGGGGTTCTCGCCGAACGTAGATATTTGCCTAGAATCAGATTGTGCTGGGTTAACCTTGATCGTTTGAAGAGAGTTCAAGCATTAGGACGAGTGGCGCAGTCTCAAAGCACAGTGACATCAGGGCACATTTACTTACCCGGCCCATTCGCGATCCAGCGGCGCGTTCTCTGCACGGATTCGGGTCCGCTGGGATTTAGAAGGTAGTTTCCTCCGTCCGTCCACCGGTGGCTCTGCAGCGCCGAAAATATCTTAACGCCCCGTAATGCACCATCCCATAGAAGTGAAGGTGAGCGCTCCCCATCGACACATTTTTCGTTTTTAAATGCGGCGGTTTTTCCGCAATCCGCGGGTTTTCGTTCGGGCCACGCCCCCCCCGATTTTCTGTCGCGCGCATGCCCCCGTGCCCACAATCCGATCGGTGCGCCAACAAACCCCGGGGCATTCATACAAGCGGCGCAATCGAAATATTCGGGTAACACTGCGGGAAACGCGAATCGGGCCCTTAGTAAATGACCCCCACAATGTTAGTGTTGGTCTGGTATTGCAGTTCTGCCCCATTCACATGGTTGGGGCTGAACAACAAAAGCCATGTGATTGATGGAAGTGATATCCCCAGTTTTGAGAAGACTTCCCCTGCATTGGGGACTGGGTTGGCCTCTACGCATATTGAATGACCTATCCTAAAAATAAAAACAAACTGGCTGCAGTGTTCTGGAACTGTTGATTTTGGGTAATTTGGGTCCATTAGAAACTTCAGGGTCATGCTTGGGTGGGAGTAAAGAGTTCTCCTTATGGAAGATTGCCAATTAAGGCTGCCTTATAGTGTGTGTGAGACTATAGCCATTGATGCTCCACGAGGGAATTATGGAAAAATGCAAAATACATTTTCCAGGTGGGAATTGGAAACAATCTCCTTTTGCTGTCTACAGTTGGGAGTTCTGTTCCTTCTGGAGTAGAGCTAACTGTTTGGCTAAATCCCACATGATGTTATTAGGCTTATTGTAGTCATGCTTGGTGTTGAGGGGGCTGCCATTCAAGGTAGCAAAAGGAGGCATTGTTGTCCATTTCCCACCTTGGAAAATGTATTTGCATTTTTCCCATAATTCCCTAGTGGAGCCTCAATGGCTATAAGTCTCCACACACCTATAAGGCGGCCTTAATTGGCAATCTTTCCATAAGGAGAACATTTCTCCATAAGGAGAATCTGTTTCCATTTTTCTGAGGGTCATGCTTTTCTACATAGAGCATGTCCTCCTACAGCCAGATACATCTGGGCCAGCAGGGCGGAGTAACTCCCACAAGCCCTCAGCTGTATGTACATTATAGCCCCACAGTTTTGGAATCACTTCCTACATCTGGTGCAGAATCAGCTTCATGCGAATGGAGGTGTCCCTTCTGTCTGCTGTCAATCTGCGGTTTCAGAATTTGGACTTTGGGAACCTTCGTGGTCTTAAAATGGCTCTTGTTTACATGTGTATTGAAGCCGGAACAGATCTACGAGGATTTTATGGTGAATGTCCTTTTCAGTATAAAATTTGGGGTGGTGTTGGGTGGCCATGGGCCCCTTAGAAGTCTTGGCCCTGGACTACTGCCCAAACCTCCTATTTATAATCCACTACCGACAGAGCCAAGTATTCATTTGGCCACCAGCTGTTCTTCCTCATTCTCTATACATAAGCTAGACAAGTGTTCTTAAGTGAGACTAGGAAGAAAGACACTTCCACCAGCACATTCAACCCTACTTTTGTTGCAAACCACATACACTTAGGTTGTAGACTGGTTCCCTCAAACTGTGGGTTTGACCAACATTTAACGTGTATGTCATCTTGTGATCTTAAAACTTGATGTGTCTTTGTTACACACAATGTATCAATCAGTAAAGTCTATCTGTTCAGAGGAGTCCGAGGTCAGAACCCCCAGTGTGGCGCTATTACTTTATGAATGGAAACCCCATACTGAAAACAGATTTATTATTGCAACGGCCAAAAAATTGCAGCATATATTATACTTGTTTTCCTCTTCTCGAGAACCTGACCTTTACAACACCGTACTGTGGGGATCCGGGGAATTCTTCTGTTTTGCCTTCCCACGGATCATAGAAGTCTAAGAACGAGAAATAATTGGGGTCAGGCTTCGCATAAAAAATACACCAGTGTTAGATAGTCCATTTCATTAAAGGGAGCCTCAATAACGCCAACGTTTCACATCATAGTCATGTTTAACTCACACAATTAGAAATGTGAAAGGAAATATTCCCTACAAATAACAATGAAAAATCATGCGGGAACCTACACCCAATTCTTTCATTGTTTTCATTGGTACAGAGTTGGACAACATCCCCATGCACCTTACTGTAATGAAATAATCAAGGTCCTTATATATTTATGGTCTAAAACTAAGCAACGGTGCCCACTCGGGACTCTCCTCAATAAGCTAGTAAGAGAATATCTCATTTTAGAGACAACAAAGCGATTGTTGACCAAATCAAATGAACTGATTTTTTTCTGTTTCGCTTTGGAACAACCGATGTTGCTCTGATAGGACCTTTTTTTAAATAAGGTCAGTGTTTTTAGAGGTGTAGAGTGGGTTACATACCAAATTCACGAACAATTGGAGGAAACATTGGTTTGGAACAATTTCGGACCACCAACTTTTGAAAAAATTAGCTTGTTTCTAACTCTACGGGTCACGGAGCGCATTTTCGTTGGTTTTCCAACGATATCTTGTTTGTGCCGCATTTAAACAAGGGATTTTGGCGCATGCCATCGGATTTTGGCGCATCATTGCCGGCTTGCACGTCGACACAAATCGGAACACAGACTGGATGTTGACTAAGGCGCGGGATTAACATTTCGAATTGTGTCGCAGACACGCACTTACAAGCACAGGGAGAAGAAGGTAACTGCCGGTGGACCTGAGCGTCGAAGCGACACCATGCAGGAACTCGGGCCGCACAAGCTACGTGAAATCGCGCCGGCCTTCATCTTCGTCCGGACCGTCCAAATCGAGATTCGCGACAGGACCAGGGAAGTAAATTTGCCCCACAGTATTCAAAAAGGAAAAGCCAGCACACTCCAAATTCACTTAAATCCAGGCTGTAAATTATTCAAACGTCGCAATGTTTTCAGTGACCTTCACCTTTGTCAGGCTGTGGCAGAAACTATGCACTTTGCATCTCCTTTTTCCCCATAGTTAAGGGAACCGTCATCAGCATTGGCCTAATAAACCACTACCAGTAGTTTGTCAAACAGTGTACACCTTCTAGTTTTTGTTTCTTCCATGGTCCAGTCTGGTGGCATCATCCAGAAATCAGCTTAAATTAGATGTAAATTGGTGTGTATAAGTCAAGGAGGTGGAGAGTTTAACACTGAAATCAAGGTGGGGAGCTCTGATCTCTGTGGGGAGCTCTGAGCTCTGATCAACCGCCTCCTTGGCTTTTACAACCAACTTACCATTTTACTTTAAAGTACATTTCTGGATGATGCCACTGCACTGTGTCTGAAAGAAACACATCTGGAAGTATTTAGCTGCTTGGCAACATACTGGTAGTGGTTTATTAAGTCAATTCTTTCTGCAGACAGGTTCCCCTTAAACTCATGGGGCACATTTACTTACCCGTTCCAGTCGCAATCCACGGGTGCGTCTCGACGCTCTGATTCGGTGTCTGCCAGGATTCACTAAAGTCCTTGCCCCGATATCCACCAGGTTTGCTGCTGTGCGCCGAGTTCCCCAGATTTCACCTTCTTTTGTCCGGTTGTATGTGATTGCTATTCTTGCGACCAATTTTTTTTTTTTTAAATTCCGCCTTTTTTTCAGAATCTGCCGTGTTTTTGCGTAAATCCCGCACTGATGCACCACAATCCGATCTGTGCGCCAAATTCGGCGCAATTGGAAATATTTCGGACCTTAGTAAATGACCCCCCATTGTATGGAGGTCAGCATGTCCATATTACATGAATTACCTATTTGGGTAGGACTATAACCTACTTAGGCTCATTTAGACAACAATGTAAAACAACCCCTGTTCTTGTGAAGCAACTGGGTGGAGATATACATGAAGTATTGGCAGAACAATTCCTTTAAAAAACTATTTAAGGGAACCCTCCTTTAAGCGATATGGCTTTGGAGGCATTGCCGTTTTGATGTGTATAGAGAATAATTACCGGTTCTTAGCCAGTTGACTATGGAGAGAAAGGCTCTGTCAATGGAGCTTTTAGTATCTGCTCGATCTGTTCTGGAACCACAGACCGTGGCTGGCATTGTTAGGTTAAGCTGGGATCAGCTTTTGTAAGGCAGAGCTATTGTTTCCTCAATAGTGCCGGAAGCGTAATGGGAAATGGTTCAGAAATCAGGAGTTTTGGAGTTATATTGAACATTTAGAAAAAGAATTGCCTTTTTGTGTTATTTTACGGGTGAAAACATTTCCGAATTTCCTCTTAAAGTGAAAACAATTAATAGCTGTGATATTTGAGAGTAACATAACATTTACCTCGTTCCTTGAAAACAAAGTGGTCCCGTAAATAAAGACTTTGTAACAATTTTTGGAGCACTTAAAGCGTAGCTAAAATTTTAAGAGCCGATTTGTATGCATTATGCGATTGTAACCATTTTCCATTTTCCAGCATTTTTTTTTAATCTCTGCGTCTCTGTCTTTAAATTTGCGGTCCACTTTGTAGTGGTGGGTGTAGACCTAGCTGCTGGACCACTCCGCCCCCCCCCCCCTCTTTATAAAACATTAGCGAGCTGCTGTCCATTTTGTTAGCAAGATGGATTCAGCAGAAATACATGGAATGAAGCAGGTTTGGAAGGAAGGATGAAAGGAGCCAAGTGAGTGGAGAAGTATCACCTCCGGCGAGATATAGAAATAACTATCACAGATCATAGTTTTTAAAGTTATTAGAACTACATATATGTTCCCAAAATTTTTGCTAGGACTCCTTTATTTGGGGGAAAAAGCTTCAGCTTATTACTATGAACCTGCTATCTACTACCATGGCATGTGGTTGGCGCGAATGTCCTGGGGACCTAACACTGTTTGCACATGTGCCGTAGACACATCAGATAGGGCCTATCTAGTCACCACATGCCAGGCTTTTTGATGTCAGCACCAAGTAAACTAGGCAGATGAGCCAGGATCGTGAGTTGAGAAGATGTAGAGGATAGACTGTTCTGGCAAACTTTCTTTGAAGGTTGGGGATTGGCTCTATCTTTAACGATGTTCATATTGACTACTTAGCTGATATTGTAAGCAAGGAAGCTAAAAAAGGAAGATCTCTGAGTATACTAAGGCCTCATCACACAAACACATTGCAAAGTGGGTGCAAACTGGGATGAGTTTACAGTTGTTTTTGCTTGGTAGAGGAGTGAGTGCTCCTCACCCCCCTCCATCCATCTCCATAGAAAGCTGTCAAGCCGTGCTGAAAAAAATGCTCAGAATATGGACCTTCTCTATTTTTGTGGCTCGAAGGTCCGTGGGCATGAGACAGATGGGGCCACATTACTTACCCTGTCATTCGCGTTCCAGTGCGGCTTTCTGACGGAGTGTTCGGTCTTCGGCGATTCAGAAGGTCCTGCGCCCGATGTCCACCAGTGTGTTGCTGCTGTGCCGAGGTCCGCCGAGTTGCTTCGGAGTTCACCTGATCTCTTCCTGGTGTATGTGAGTATGCCCGTGCGACCAATTTTTTGTTTTAAATGCAAGCGGTTTTTTCCAAATCCGTCAGGTTTTCGTTCGGCCACGCCCCCCCGATTTCCGTTGGCGTGCATGCCGCACCGATGCGCCACAATCATCACGTGCGTCAAAAACCCGGGGGAATTCAGGTAAATTGGCGCAAATTGGAAATATTCGGGTAACACTTCGGGAAAACGCGAATCAGAACCCTTAGTAATGACCCCGATGTGCTTACCGCAATGTGCACATAGACCTCTATGATCCATTCACTTCTAGGGGCTGATGGGACCTGAATGATTTGAGGACTTTGTTTCTCCATTTTTCTTTATGCTGGGGTTGGTTCCAAAGTGTTTTAAACACTTAGACCTATTGCCACGAACCATGTTTGAAGATATGGTCAAATTCGTGAGTAGAGTGTGTTCAGATTCTTGTTAATAACGTTTGTCTGAATAATATCTCCATGAGAACAGATGCCGGCTTGTAAAACCAAGTATTGCCGGTGTTGTGGGGTTAAAAAGTATAGCTATTGGCTAAGTAAGTATTTGGCCGCCAGATATCAGAGGTTTGTGATAAGTTAAGAGAGTGGAGCAAGGTGGTCCACCATGACTCAAGGAACCACCAAGTCTAGTGGACCACCAAGTGGTCCTTGCCAGTAGCATTGATTCCAGTCTGGCTGTTCTTACAGTACCACTTATCGTTAATAAAACGCTAATGGAATCATCATTATGCTATTTCTCTCATCTTAGTTATTATACTTGCCTCAGGAAAACATTAAAATTGATAAATTAGATGTAAGGAGAGGTTTTTGAATGTAGTCTTGTCTGATCTCACCACTGATCCTCATGTCGAGTCTTGACTGCATGATAATAAAGATAACAGAAGTAAAAGTCATTGAAAAACAAGGTAAATCCTTACAAAGGAGACAAAATAGGCCACCGACACAATGATTAAAAAAGAAAAATCCTAAGAAACATCTTACAGCCAGAAACTCAAAGAGCCATTTGGGCGAGGTTCTTTAGGCATTTGATCTCCGCAAACGTGAAGACGCCAAGAAATTGATATTCTTACAAACCTTGCGAAAGTTAACTTTCCAGTACAGTCGGAGGCAGCCCCTGTGTCGTCGGCTTTTTATCTAATATCAAAGATGGGAAAGATCCAAGTGGACACTAGACTTTAATCATATTGATGTGTCACAGCATCACGAATTGGCAAGATCCAAAGGATTTTAAAGGCGTCTAATGAGTGAAATTTTGATTCTGGCTGATGGTTCGGAGAAGAGCGAGGTTAAAAGCTATTTTCTAAACAAAAGAAAAATGACATGTTCTTTTTTTAGGGAAACTTTATGTCCACTAATAATAATAGTATAGGGACATTGTCACCGGTCGGGATTCAATTATTGCTGATGTTAAGTGCTGGATTGCTTTGCACGACGCGTAAAATGTTTACCAAGAGAAGCTCTGACATTTAGTGGTCAGGATTGAGAACGGACATCATCGAGCCACAAGAGACTTCCTCTGCAAAGTAGATTGTAGTATTGTAATACAGTTTCATGTCTCGTAATATCAAGACCTGTTCATAGTAGGCATCCAACTCTCGAAATCCCCACCGAGTTGCTGACAGATGGAAACTGACAGAATAGGCTGATCAGTATGGATCTGAAGTGTAAAACCAACATTGATCTAATCATGAATCAGTTGATTGGTGGGGTCCCAAGTGCGGGACCCACCTGACCCTCTAATATCAACAACCTATTCATAGGATAACTTTTTACCATATAGTATCTGGATTGACTACAAAAAAGTGCTACATTTTTGTAGCACAATGTACATCTTAATTCATACCCCCGCAATACCCTTAACCCACAGCCCCTACTGGCATTTAAAGCCGGTTTTCATATGCAAATTTAAACCCACCTTACCTCCCCTCATTAAATTTAGCTAACTATGCAAAGCGCCTACAACATACACCAAGCATTAAGTTCCTTCCTAGAGAAAAAGAAAAGGGAAGGTTTCCATCAGATCGATAGAAGCCGCTTATACTGATTTGTTCCTTCGTTGAATCAATAGGTACACGGAAATCTCTTATAAACCACATTCATAGTAACAAGCGGCTCTCCATACGGTCTCTGTCTATTGGTTCTCTAATAACTGTGTAATTCTTTCGGAGAAGCTGACATGATAATGAAGTGGCTCATTCTTTCCGACCCTGGATCTTACATATAATAATGTCCGTATAATGAACCAGATAGTCAATACCTCTGTAGAAGTTAACTTTATTATTCCAACTTGAAATCTGGAAATACTTTTCAACTGGGTTTAACCATTTGGAGGATGTGTTTCTGCCACACTTCCCCATTGTCCATCAGGGCTTGTGTCTTACAATGTAACACCCTGTTTTCAATGTATTCTAAATTGTACAACAATTACAAATATAAGAAAAGGTATTTTTTAATGTCATGAGAACAGAAGTGTTTACTTATGTTCTTGATGACTACAAGCTCCTCTAAGAGGTTCACCACAATTTTTTATCGTGGCCTATCATCATAATTGGCCATCAATCTCTGATGGTGAAGGGACAATATGCACCAGCAGCTGCTGGCCGACAAAATCGCAGTATTGAACGGAAGCATATTATGTAAGTTGTAAGGCCCCATACCTACACGGTAAAATCCCATAGTAGGACCTTCAATAAAAATAGTGCGACAAACCCTTTGACTTCCCTTCAAACCTCAAGCTATGTTTATCTTATAGTGGTCACTAGATATTTTTGGATCCACAGGCATAGACCACGGCTACCTTTCACAAAGTAACCAGAAAGTTTCAGTAAAAGTTGGGCAAATACCTACCATAATGGCTTTCAAACAAGTTACAACCCCCAATGGTATCGAAAGTTGACCATTCATTTAACTAGTTCGACCAATCCTGCATTTGAAGTATTATATTGTTCAGATTAGAGTAAATAGTCTCTAATGTAATACAATGGAATAGTTAATCCTTTTAAGAGGACATTCACCCTCACACATGTGGAGATTGACATGTCATACTGTGGGGCTGCCTTTAACAGAAACGGGGGCACTTAGTGTGAGAAATCAGTATCTGACCACTGTTGGAGCGGAGGGGCTGAGCAGAATTATCATAACACTCTCCCCCTCCTCTGCACCTTTTCTCTGACAGTGGAGGGGATTTAATGGTCAGATCTTGAACTGTAGAGAAAATTCAAAGTGCCCTAAATCTCGGCGTTGGAACCCTACAGTATTGTATATTCATCGCCATTTTTTGGGATTGTGAAAGGTCTTTCTTTCAGATGACCATGCACCGATCAAAGGCAGCCTACCCAACCAACGGTCATTGAGGACTCAGTTCTCTTCCTAACAGATAATGTCCTGGTTTTAGACTTTTACCATACCATGCATAATAGTATGTTCTCCTCGGAGATGTCAGTTTGTCAACTGGACGCTCCATTTGCCCACTGTTGAAGGTGCAACCTACCCCCAGCATCTACAGTATCCAACTGTCTGTAAATTAAAAAAATGTTTTTAACACCATAATTTATACCTCTTTGGTCATAAGGCGAATGGGAGCCTTGGCCCTTAGGTTTATACTATCATGAGAAACTCCATACACCCTGGTATTATTACCTTCATTACCAATTCCTTACATTCACTACAGTAGTTTTTAAAAATTCTCCCTTTTCATGAAAAGTCCCATTATCATTTAATGTTACTAACTTTCTGGAACTTTCCTCCTCCTCCTCCTGAGGTTGATGAAGCACTGCCTCTATTTTTTTCCTACATACATAATGACTATAGAGAGCGGTATAATAGCGGCGCTGATAGAAAGTCCTCTCGCCAGGACGGGTAATGTGAGACTTGTAGACATTGCTCTTGATGTTATGGACTGCCTTAATATCTGCAAATGATTAATTTAAAAGCTCTCACTCCCGATATTTCATCCTCTATCACTCACCTGCACCAGAATAAAGAAATGATGGGCCCCTTTATCCTGATGCAATACAAATGTAATTTGCAAAGCAAACTACGGCAATAATTTCCTAATCCGTCTCATGAAATACCCAATAAACCTAACCCTTTCACTATTTGCTTTTCTCCTCTATCCTTGTAACAACTATAACATTCAAGCGTCTTGCTTAGTACGGGACATATGGTTCCGTAAGCCTCCATCTACATTGGAGGTGCCATGAGGAGCACCCATCAAGATTCGCTCACTCAAGGACACCCATTATAAGTCATTGGAGTATATTGGAAGCTAACGCTGTAATATTAATTAGCATTTTACCATCTTTTAGCACCTGTCCTTGTCCATTTAGGCTACATCAATCTCTGTCTTTGACCTCTGACAGCAGAACAATATTTATTTTAATAACCAGCAAATGGTGGCTACTAGCGACAGATCCAAGACCCGTAGTAGTCATTAAATGTTCTTGGATCCATTGTTGTTTCTCTATAGACATATCTTTCTCATCATTGGGGCAGATTGACTTACTTGATCCCATCGCGATCCCGTGGAGCGTTGTCCACGAGGATTGGGTCCGGCGCATTCACTAACATCGTACACCCGATGTCCCGCCCGAGTTCTCCTACTTCTTCACAATGTCCTTTTTTTAATTCCGCGGTTTGTCCGAATCCATCGGTTGTTTCCGGCAGCCCAACCCCCTCTTCCCCAAATTTGGCAGCTTCCTAAATCAATACCAACCAACATAGGCAGCTCAAATACCCATGCAGAGGTTCACCTTCATCGTAAGGTCGATGTCATATTCTGGATTGAAGTCAAGTATGGTCCAGATATATTTTGGGATCATTCTAATTAGGATGTCTTCAATATGAGCAGTTGTCGACAACCACTTAGTATTTGAAGATCTTAGCCCATTTCTGGTTTTCTTCACAGTGTATAGATCAATAACAAATATAATGGGTAGAAAGGAGACATTTCCAGGAGCACAGTGCTGAAGAACGGTTTGAGTCCAGTTCAATTTCTTCTAGGAGCAGACTGGCTTACTTAAGCACAATAGCATTTATAGTTAATAGCATAACCCTAGAGACACGCCGTTTAATTAAAATGGGATAAAAAGAGAGATAAAACCTAGAAGTGAGGAAGTGATGTCATTCCAGGGTTTTCTGCTTCAAATTAGTAGATTAGAGCAAAAGATTTCATCTACATGAAGTCTATTTACCATAGGACCTCGATTGGGAATTTAGACTCCTAATCAGCGCAGTCTCTGGGGCAACGGTCAACTCCTACGAGCGAGCCAAGAGGGCACTCCCTGACCGCTACTCAGCAACTGAACCTGATCTACATGACTATTACACGATACTTGGATATTTGGCCAATTTGAACATTCACAATTTTTTTTCCCATGAGTTGAATTTAATGAATCAATGACTCATGGTCTCTGAACGGTCATTTTTTTGTAACAATCCTTTGACATTATCTGAGCGGAAATTTGACATGGCTGACTGCACAGTCCTCCACCTTGAATGCATTGGGCTGCTCACATTGTGGTGTTCCTGTTAGCAGAGCCTAATGGGAGTGTATGTGTATGGGAACTAACCTTCAAGTTCAGCACACCTGGTTGCCATGGATTGGCAAGTCAGTTTGCCGATCTTGTGACATGGCTAGACACTAACTCGGTTAAAGACTCAAGCACCACATATCCCATACATGATAAAATAAGGGGAGGAGAACATTTGGGAAGTTCCCCTGACCATACACATCATTTCATCCTGCCCCTCCCAAAACATGTAAACTCGGCCAGCCCTTTGGTTCCTCCCCTTCCCTGATAACTGTAAGATACATATAATCTTTCACAATTGATGGGTACACCAACATTTGCCACCAAAATATGCACTCATACAAAGTCAAAATCCGTGTAAAGCCTTTCCAACACGCCATACATTCTGAACAGCAATCAGAGGGAATGTCCGTATGACCTCCAATTGATAGTTTCAAAATCCATGGCAGTATCCTCTACATGAACTTCCCAAAAATGTTTGGTGAATAGTGATAAAATGGAGCCGAACTGCAATGTTTGGTCTGTGGGCAAACATTGAGGCTTCAGGTCCACAATGTGAACCTGAACTTCAGCTGAAGTTTGGGTTTGAACTCGCCCCAACCCAGTAACACCCACAGGATTGCCGACAATGATTGTAAAAGGCTTTTAAATGGCAACATCAGCTTTGCCGGTAGCATTTGAAGAGTTAACACAATGGACAGTGCCGCCACTGATCCTGGGTGATAAATAGTGATGCGGATAGCACCACCGCCTTGAAATGCTGCCAGTGGCTTTGTTGGTGCCATTTTAAAGATTACACTCACTATCGGTGTCATCACAGGATAACTGGCAAGTGTTCATGTACCGTCCCAAGCCGAGCTTTTGTTTGAGGTTCGCTGAACTCGGCGATCCTGAACCTGATCGGGTTTGGCTCGTCACTATTTGGAGGAGTTTACAAATAAGAGTAGATGGTAAGAAATATGTAGTGAAGGACTCTGCCTGTATTTGTAATCTTCTTTTTCCCATGAATCATTGCCTGTCGTCGTTTAAGGTCCTTCAATGGTGAACCATTACCCCCCCTCCAAATTATCTGCTCTCCTGTAATGTATACCATGTCATGTTCACCATTGATGTGTGAAAGCGGGACTTTTATCAGTCAACACTTATCTAAACTTTCGTGAAATGGTCTGAAGGTTTTGATATTTCCTTGGTTACAGTCTTGGGAATTCCAGACCCTTGACTATTTAGCTTAGAAAAAGCAACCTTGTCAAATCTCCCCAAATAAGCAACGGGAGACGCCATTACTGTGATTTCCAAAACATGTCAGATTTCTGTGTGCGGTAACTAGAGCCTTTCAGAAAGCATCTGGATGGAATGTGTTAGAAATACCTATCACTTATATAATGATCTCCACGGAGCCAACATCACCCCAAATAGACTGTTATTGGTTCCTGTTCAAAGGAGAGAGAGAATAAATGATGGGGAGACAATAGAGATTATCTCACAACAGACGGAAAATATGATGTCGGAGAAGATGCAAACAGCCATCGGGATGGGTTCTCAGAATCTGTTTCTGTCTGAACTCATCTGATCTTATATCAATTGGTTGCCCCAACTGTATTACCAACATGGTCTCAGTGGGCAGCAGAGCGGAATAAAAACTAAAGACCCAGAATTCTGGATGATACATTGGTTATTATAATATATGTACAGGGCTACTCTAGCAGCAGGTACATTGAGGGCCTGGAAATTAGGGTGTGACATAGTTTGGGGGGGCAGGTGGGTCAACAGAGCCGCAGCATTAAAACCATCCTCCTTTACCCCATTTTCTCTACACATATTAAGTTCGCGCTTATGCCGGAACTGCCATGGCAGTGGTATTGGATCATGGCAGTGGTATTGGGACCATGGCAGTGTATCTCTGGGTCTCCTCCCACTTCCTCTCACACATATCGAGTTGGTGGCAAGGGTTGAAAGACCAGAGCCAACCCCCGTGGTATCAAGATATCCCCTTCCATCTTCATTACATATGCAGTCCCTCAAATAGAAATAAGTCGATTAGAGATGAGTAGGTTCTGTAGAGGACATCCTTGACCCGATGCATAGTAGAAGAGAGGATTGAAGGACTTAAAGATGTACCCCACTTCTCAAGAGGTGATCCTTGCCCAGATAAGGTATCCTGTGGTATATTTTATAACACTGATGATGGGATACCCTTAATCTGTTGGTAAATCTAGCACTCATTATTCCATTTCAATAGCAGCACCTCCAGTGGCAATTCAGTATTACACAATGACCATTCAAATAATTAGATTGTCCTTTGGAGCATCTGCTTTCCACTTAAGGTAAGTAACTGGAAGAGAGAACCCCTCTTGTTTCTTAGTAGGGTGTATGAAATGGGTTTTCTCAACTGTTTGACCCTTATACACACAAAAAAGGCGCCATAAGCTACTTATGCTACCATATAGACTGTTGAGTTTATCTAAGAAACCTGCGTCTCAAAATTGACAAGACGAGGAGACATTCGAAAGACTGGACCACCACTGAGCAATGTGGACTGTGTAGCTACCGGAGTAATATTTTGTCATCCTGTTGTATTAGAAGTGGAGATAACAGAGGGAAATGTATACAAGGAGCACTAACAAATATGAAGAAAGAACACCTGACATATCTCCCGGCATTTCAATCAAAACCATGACCTTTCCAAAGTAGTAAGCGGCAGATTGTGCGGTGTGACAGGCCGATCAGTGAGCCCGAGCTCTTATCTGCCTGTCATTTCCTATGTGTTATCTTCCTCCTAGAGCAGATATGTTTTGTAGAAAACTAAAAAGAACATCCACAAGTCAGGAATTTGGCTCTGGGTGAAATACCTAAAGCCAACATCGACCCTTTAGAAACATAGTTATAGATTGAGCAAGTGGAAAGGATCATTAAACTTTTGACAAGGCTTTATATTTAATGCTCCGCACAGCGGAAGCAATGGTGGTGAATGAAAATCTTAACCTGCAGAAAATGTCAGCTGTGCTTACAGAGCGCCGGAGCCCTGGACGCAACGTCATTCATTCACAGACGGGCTTTTTTGTGTTTACTTTAAAAATCATCAAATATTAACGCAGAGAAATTTCTTTATCTTGTATTTTTTTCTTATTGGTCTAGCTGAACTCAGGATGTGCCTTAAAGACATAGTCAAAGACTATTATTTTCTCCGTTGGGAATTTTATTAAAGGGGTTCTCCACTTTATTGATGTGATATTGATGGTTGATTACCTCTTAATGATAGGTCATCTGATTATTAATGGCGTTCCAATCTATGGACAGCATTGATTATAACAAGCTGCTTTGGACGTAGTCTGGCCCAAGCCGTCTGAGGGGTCATGTCCCCCAAACCCCCCACCAAATTTTAAATTGCGAAGGACCTTCACCCATGAAATCTGTTCTCTGTCTCAATACCAACACTTACACACGAGCCTTTGAAGGACGTTTTTTACTTTCCGTTACTGTGGGGTGTTACTTGTTATAGTGAGAACTTTCAGTAAATTTCCCATCAGGATGAGGCTGCTAGGAAAGTCCCAGTGAAGATAGATGCCATCACAATGATCTGAAGAAGCTTTACCAAGAAATAGGTCGAATCATGTTCTTGAGTTCTGGCCTCTTCATCAGGCAAGAAAAACAATCACAAATATGTAGACAGAATCTTCTCCAATGACCTTAAGTTTGGATATTCTTGCAATTACCCCTTGTCCTGACAAGATACCAATATGGTGTCCACAGTAGTGATATTATATAAGCGCTTTGGGTGGGCCGCCCTGGCCCAGCCTTCTATGTAACCCTTGGCCATCAAACCTACCCACCACATTTTTATACTGAACGGGCCTTCTCTTTATAAAATCTTTGTACATCTGTTCCTTGCTCTCAATACCAGTAACACAAGAGCCATAGCAAGGATTTTGAAGGTCCTCCCAAAGTGTCCTGAACCCATGAAAGCAGCAGAAGGACACATCCCTCCATCCATCTTAAAAAAACTGATTCTAGAACCAGATGTAGGAAGTGATTCCACTTGTAAGGGGCCATAATATCCATACAGCCCTGAGGCCTGGTTAGTCTTATTGACCCTGGGTGTCCAACCCCATTCCATGCAATACCTGAAAAACGTCCTTCAAACCAAGAGACAGTGGGGCACATTTACTAAGGGTCCGTCGGACGCATTTCCGTCGGGTTTTTGATTTTTTTATGATTTGCCCTGAATTACCCCAGGTTTTTTGGGCACGCAATCGGATTTTGGTGCATCGACGACGGCTTGCATGCAACACAAATCGGGGGGCGTGGACGTCGACCAACCCGACGACCGGACACAACCGCGGAATTTAAAAAACAGATATTGTTGAGAAGAATCAGCAACTTATATCAAGCGGGAATAAAGATGGTGGCAACTATCGGCAGAACCTCACGGAAGCAACCTTGCCAGGAATTGGGACGACGCCTAGTGAATTGCGGCCCTTCGAATCCTGTCCTGTGGACATTATTGATCGGCGCATCAACGGGACGGGTACGTAAATCGGGCCCCACTTACTTTGACGGCAAGCTCTGGATGCTTGTTTTTTTCCCACACATGTTTCCATATGGCCCTGAAGATGACCACCCAAGGTAGAAAACTAATGCAACTCCAACCCATGACGCGAAACTCCAAAACGCGCTCTACGCTCATCTAGGTCAGAAGACTTCCATACTATCTACATTTTAATTCCCCACCCAACGATTTCTTTCTTCTCGGTGTTTTTTTTATATATATGAATAGTAAAATTTCTAAAAGTCTTTGTCTGAGCCCATGTCTTTGAGATCTCTTCAGGTAACCCGCATCATAACGTGTCCCTTGATGGCGCAGGTCCTACAATAGATCTTAGCTGTAACTTCTGTGTGTTCAACATGAGAAATGTTCTCGGGTTTTCTATGGGGTAAATTAAATATCTTTTCGTGGCGTCAGAAGAATGGGATCTGGGCTGAAGCAACCAACAGATTTGGACTCCGTGATGCAAACTCAGTTTTAACATCCCTTTGAGAGAGGAGACATTTTAACTCCTTGACTTAGCCCGGTTTAATAACCCTGAGCTGCCTGCAATTAAGTAGAAGCTTGAAAAGATTCTGACCCCGAGCTACTTACTGGATACCCGCACATCGTCGCTGCCCTGATTCTCCTTCCTGGCCGGCTCGATTAAGCCTGGTAAAGTTTCCCTCTCTCCAGCTGTCATGTTTATTGTTGCACTTTGATTCCTGTTTGCGGTATATTGCCCACACAGGTTGAATAGATTGTAGAAGTCTGCATACTGTCTGTTTATATGCAGCAAACAAAAAAAAAAAGAGTGGGATGCGATTTTAGGTTTTGTCAAAATTTATTAATGAATTGTACATTTCTGGTCGTGATTCATTATCGTGTTGTTTAGGGAATGTTATGGAAAACATAGAAAGGCCATTTCTACCTCATTGTATGGAGATTCTTGATGGATTTCCTAAACTCCAACACTTAAGGGACCAAAATAATACTCCTGATTAGATAAGGGTGGTGTCAGGACGTACAGATCTAATCTGTGTAATTCTTTTAACCCTTGTGCCTTGCGCTGTCCGTCAGGTGCTCTGCCGGCATACCCCGCTTGTTCCATCATAAATTCTGATAATATCCTTGTCATTAAGTCTTCTAGGGAATTCCCTTTCTGCTACTGAACATGGACAAAGGAACTATGACTGCTATCTACTGACTTTAAAGAGTCACAGGGCTAACACAACACGTGATGTCACAGTACATGGATAAACCAACAGTTATTCCAGCCAGGGATAAACACACACAGTGATGTCACAGTAACAGGGATAATACACACCGGATGTCACATTACAGGGAATAATCACACATTGATGTCCAGTACAGAGATAATACCCACATGGATGTCACAGTACAGAGATAATACCACAGCGATGTCCCGCACCAGGTATACACACAGCGATGTCATAGTACAGGACTAATACACAGTGATGTCATATGTAGCAAGGGATAATAACACACGGTGAATGTCAGCCGTTACAAGGATATACACCCAGTGATGTCATAGTACAGGGATAATACACACAGTGATGTCACAGTACGGAGTAATACCACAGTGAGGTCACAGTACAGGGATAATACACACAGTGTGTCCCACAGTACAGGGATAATACACACAGCTATGTCATGTACAGGTAATACACACCAGTAATTTGACTGTACCGGGATACTACACCACAGTGATGTCACCGTACCGTGATAATCCCACATTGATGTCACAGTACAGGGATAATACACCAGTTGATGTCACAGTACAGGAATAATACACACAGTGATTAGTTTAGTAGGTTGTGCAGAATAGTTCATTCAGGACTTGATCTCATTTGGGTTGCTGATGCCAATTCTTTAATAGAAGTCATGGTGATTTTAATAACTCTGGGATTCTGGCAACCCTTTCCGCATTTTGTATAATGGAATTATATACATATAATTCTTGAATACTTTTGGAAATATTTTTGTAATAAAGTAATTGATATTTACCTAATTTGCTTTTATATACTCCTTGCGTGTTGTAGCAAATTTCGGCAAATGCATTTGCTGAAGCGGGCTTCAGGTTGCGAGTGATTGAGACGCGCGCCTTGTGCTGCTGCTTTATTATTAATTAACTTGACTAATAGGCAAGTTCACATGCTGTGCCGCTCTTAGAGAATAGCCTAATTTGATACTGTTACAAGATTGCAAATTACTCATCCTACTTCCTGTGGCAGGCCGAGGAAAAGAGGTAAACGCAGTGGATTAATGGGAGTCTGGCTAAAATCCGACTAAGACGGATAACAACTAAGAAGCACCAATGTCAGCAGCAGTCAATCCCCGCACCACAGCCCGGACGCCGCACTCATCAGCGCCCGATGCAATGTTTGCCTATGGAGATGTTTCCGTTCCGGAACCAATGCTTGGGCGGACCGCCTTTCATGAAAACACATCTGATAACCCTGATCTCGGCAAACGTTCAATTCCCTGATTTGGATTCAGAGCGTAGAAATGGTATACCTGGATGCGAACCTAATGGTTAATTGGGCATGTGGTGTCTCCTAGAGGGCACTTTTTTTATTGATGGTGGGGGGTATTTTTAAGAAGAGAAATTGCATCCCTGCAAAACCTGATGGCAAACTGGTCCTTATAGATAATCACCTTGCTGTATCAATCTCATATGTCTCAGCAACTTGATCAGGTGGGCAGCTATAGCAAGTCCCATTAATTGCCGTGCTGGGGGTGTACAGTGTGATTTATTTTTTCTCTGTATCCATCCTCCTGTCATATTCCTCACATTTGGGGCCATTTCTTTTACCCGTGCCTTGGAGTTCACATAAAGTGCACTGTCTGTGTTATAATGCACATGGTATGCCGCGATCCACTAAGATATCCTGCATTGCCACTTCCCGCTCAGGTCCGCAAGAGTTCCACCTTCTTCTTCTTCCTGGTTCATGTCTTGTGACAAAATTTGAAATGTTTAAATCCCGCGCTTCGTATGAATCCGTTGGATCGTCCAACGGCACACTCCCCCCCATTTTTTGTCGCATAAAGCTGGCGGCAGTGGCGGCCACTAAATCCGATCACATATGACCAATCCAGTGCAGATCCCGTTAAATACTTTTCAAAGCCGAGCAAATCCCGAAAACGGCCAACAGTCCCACAAATGTGCGCGCAACCCATTAGTCAAATAAGCGCCCCCATAACTGTGGGACAGGGAGCCTTCCTAATCATCAGTAGTAGCTGTTGATAGGAGATTTTGATCCCCCCCCCCCCAGTGTGTAGGGTCCGTCAACTCACTGCAAACGTCCAGAAGATGTTAATCCCCTTCGATCCCCTTAGAAATGTTGTTTTAAATGGCCCAAGTCCACAGTGAGCCAACTAGAGAAGGTGTCCTAGGAATCTCTATTAGGGGTAATATAAAAGTAGCCATCCAGCATCTCCCTACAAACCAAGTTCCCTACACTGTACTGAAGATACCCAACCGGATGCGAAACATTGCCTGTCTACAGCTATGATCTGCTCCTTCTTGAATAGTATAAACTGGTTTTGTCTTAATCCCACATCATGTTAGTAGATCTTGTAGTCAGGCTTGGAGGCATTGTTTTCATTTCCCAACCTGGAACATGTATTTGCATATTTCCCAGAATCCCTAGTGGAGCATCATTGGCTTTAAGTAAGTCTCCACCTCCCATAAGGCGGCCTGAATTGGAAAACTCTCCAGTAAGGAGAACTCTTATTTCAAACTTCCTGACCTCACCACATTTCTGGCAGACATGTGTCAATGTTCCCAACCCCTTTGTACGGTAGGGTCGTAATGGCCCTGGCTCCACATTTCTACTATACTTTCTGTCATTTTTCCAATAGCTGAATTCTCCCTAGTCTAACCTGGCTCTGATTGCTTTCCGGCAGCTGAGCCGAGCACTGAAAAGCAATCGGAGCATGTAAACCTACCCAATGTACTATGACAGCAAATTCATCATGCATGCATTGGTAGGGGGAATAGTAAAGACTTGCCAGTCTTAATACAAAATCCCCACCGCCCCCAAAATTTTTTTTTTTTTTTGTAACTGTGCCTTAAATCTTAAGTTTTTTTTAACCACACCTAACGTTGCATTACTATCCACACGTTTTTAAGTTGCGTGCATACTCATCATGGCGTCTATACCGACTTGACAGTGCTGTAAATTCTTGATGAATTGATCCAGTAAGTGACCATCTCCGTCCCTCTTACTACACGCAGTGATTGATTTTTCTCCAACGGGCTTTTTTTTCAATGCTTAAGATAATCTAGTAGAGATGAAAATCCCTTGGTTGAGATAGAACGTAGAGAGTGGTGAAATTGTAAGAGTCCTTGGTTTGTTTCTACTCTGACATAACAAGTAGCACGTCTAAAAATATCTTTGATTCGTCTAATAATGAATGCCATGCTCCGCAGGCCCAAGTCATATTCCTTTCATCCATCGCTAAGAGGTCGAGAGCCACAGAGATGAGATCCCCATTTGAATACAAAAAACTGACTTCCGCTTTCCCTCCCTTGGAATGCTACGAGCGCCGGCGCAGTCATTCCCAATGATCTGCATCCCTCTCTGATCTTCATGAAGCTTTCCCCTCAGACACCGAAAAGAGTTCTACAGAAGCCGGCAGACTCTCACAGATCAGTGACATAGTGTCGCAACTTCACCACTTCATCAACCCGCCCAATCAAAGATTTTACAAACTTTGCCTTTAAATCATCGACAAGACTGAGGTTTTCCTTAGCCTTTGCCATGTCCACTGTGAACTGGGGAATCTCTAGGGATAGAAGAGACGTAATGCAAACAACAAGTGAATATAATGTTCCGTATGTGATTTAGATACTATCACATCCCCATAATGGGCTGATGTGCTACTATTTAGTGATAGCCTTTACTTTTTAGGGGTCTTACAACATTTTTACTTTCAACCTTTCAGAGACCTAATATCACTGACTAAGGTATCTTTGAAGAAGCTTTACACAAGCCACCGATGTGTCCTTCCCTATTCCCAGGCTAGACATGTCCATCACGTGGTCAAAACGATAAGGGGTTGAGATGGTGGATCCCTTATCTACCCCTCAAAATTACCCCGAGCTATACAGACCAACGGTGGAATAGGTGGTAAGGGAGGAACAAGTGAGGTTCTTCCATTCCTACAGTGCAGACTTTCAGAAAGTCCACAAATTTGTCTACCTGGGCACTAGCGTCTGCGTGATATAGGTTCTCACGCAATAATAAGGGGAATTATTGGGATCGTTGTTGCACAGAACTTTTTGCCACCGTTGAGAACAATTGAACGTACAAGTTGACATGCCTGTTCCAATGCTGCTGTCGAGGTTTTGATTCTCATGTACTTTAGGTGTTTTCCAGTCCTGCCAAATATATGTTAGTCTATTCCAATGGCCACCCTAATAACCACTAGCTCAGAGGTCCCCAGTCGGGGCAGTGAAGACCTCACCTGTCCCCTGTCCTCAGGTCTAAACCATGTCTATCCTAGGTGTCCTTCTCAAAAATAATCTACTTGAACCCATAGTTACTTTTACACAAGGCCAAACCATCTCCGTCTATGTAGAAGGTACTTAATCATATTCTGTTTGTAGCCTTTATCTAAACCATCTATTTAATAATTCATTAGAAGAGCTCCTTCATCACACCCGGCGGGACCGTCTGCAACGTCAGAAAACCAACTCCGCACTTCTGTATTTGATTTTACCAATTTTTTTATTATATTCTGACAAGAAGACTGTGTAAAAAAAAAAAAAAAAAAAAGTATCTGTGCTGTCAAAAGTGACGGAATAAAATATCAAACTTCAGAACTGAGATTGAAGAGGCCATAATGCTAGATAAAATATGGTGGCTCTCAGGAGCTGATTGACACCACTACAAGGTAGTTCAAGGTACATGTAAAGTCCTAGGCTAATAGAAAGATAGATATGAGAGATAGATATGAGAATATATATGATAGATAGATATGAGAGATAGATATGAGAGATAATATGAGAGATAGATCGATCTGCAGTATAATCGATCGATTGGATAAATAGGTGGCTCAATAGATAGATATGGATATACGACCTGGCATTCTCCATGCACTAGATAGATATGAAGCTAGATATGAGATAGATCGCTAGATATTAGATAGATCGATAGATCGATAGATCTGAGATAGATAGGAGTAGATAGAAGATATGAGATATAGATATGAGATAGATATGAGATAGATAGATAGAGATAGATAGTTTTATGGATAGAGCTGCCCAGCCCTTATCTCTGACTGTTCCTGTTATGGGGGTCCGGCCAGTATCCTGCTGCACTGCCCTTGTCTCTGACTTTTCATGTTATGGGGTCCTATCAGTAGGCTGTTGCCTAGGCCATGTGTCCGTTTCTGTTATGGGGGTCCTGTCAGTAACCCATACTTAGACCAGTGCCGGGACCTAGAGCTGCTGGGGTAGGGGGCACATAAGGCTGTACATAAGGAATCAATGGGGTGAGGGGGGCTTTGCATGTTTGGGATGATAAACTAGGGGATATTTAAGGGAACAGGTGAACTGTTTTAGTTTCTGAATTTTTAATGTGCCATGTGAGTTCACTGCAAAGGGGCCCACTGAGGCACTGTCACCCAGGGGCCTACCGGAACCTGGAGTCGGAACTGCTCTCAGTATCCTGCTGCCTAGCCCTCATCTCTGACTGTTCCTGCTGCCAAATTCTTGTCTCTGACTGTTCTTGTTATGGGGGTCCTGTCAGTATCCTGCTACCTAGTCTTGCTAGTTACTGTTCCTGCTATGGGGGTCCTGTCAGTATCCTGTGGCCTAGTCTTGAGATTGCTCTATTATATGCCTGTCTACATTGTTATATAATGGCAGCATCAGATTGAATCCTCTATACACCTCTAAGCGGAATAGATGGAAGGCTCCGGCAGCGGAACACTCTGCCAGGAACGGGAGCGGCCATATACATTAGGATATTAGCTTGAAATGATTTCAAGGATCAATTAAGAATTTACATGCCTCCTCATAAATCACCGCAAAGCCGCTGCCATCATTAGGAAGGCAAACGTACGGGAATTAGGAAATTACATTACTACGCTCTGTAATGGTTGGACATCTATATGCAGGAGGATTTTTTGCTTAAAGGGGTTCTCCAGGGCGTAGATATTTTGCCTAAGATCAGATTGTGCTGGGTTAACACTTGATCAGTTTGAAGAGAGTTCAAGCATTAGGACGAGTGGCGCAGTCTCAAAGCACAGTGACATACAATGTTTAGTGGTTGTGTCTGGTATTGCAGTTCTGCCCCATTCACATGGTTGGGGCTGAACAACAAACAGGTCATGTGATTGATGGAAGTGATATCCCAGTTTTGAGAAGGAGACTTACCCCTTGCATTGGGGACTTGGGTTGGACCTCTACTCATATTGATGACCTATCCTAAAAATAAAAACAAACTGGCTGCAGTGTTCTGGAACTGTTGATTTTGGGTAATTTGGGTCCATTAGAAACTTCTGAGGGTCATGCTTGGGTGAGGGAGTAAGAGTTCTCCTTATGGAGAGATTGCCAATTAAGGCTGCCTTATAGGTGTGTGGAGACTTATAGCCATTGATGCTCCACGAGGGAATTATGGGAAAAATGCAAATACATTTTCCAAGGTGGGAATTGGAAAACAATGCCTCCTTTTGCTGTCTACAGTTGGGAGTCTGTTCCTTCTGGAGTAGATATACTGGTTTGGCTAAATCCCACATGATGTTATTAGGCTTATTGTAGGTCATGCTTGGTGTTGAGGGGGCTGACATTCAAGGTAGCAAAAGGAGGCATTGTTGTCCATTTCCCACCTTGGAAAATGTATTTGCATTTTCCCCATAATTCCCTAGTGGAGCATCAATGGCTATAAGTCTCCACACACCTATAAGGCAGCCTTAATTGGAGAAGGAGAATCTGTTTCCATTTTTCTGAGGGTCATGCTTTTCTACATAGAGCATGTCCTCCTACAGCCAGATACATCTGGGCCAAGCAGGGGCGGAGTAAGACTCCCACAAGCCCTCAGCTGTATGTACATTATAGCCCCTACAGGTTTGGAATCACTTCCTACATCTGGTGCTAGAATCAGCTTCATGGCGAATGGAGGAGGTGTCCCTTCTGACTGCTGTCAATCTGCGGTTTCAGAATTTGGACTTTGGGGAACCTTCGTGGTCTTAAAATGGCTCTTGTGTACATGTGTATTGAGAGCAGGAACAGATCTACGAGGATTTTATGGGTGAATGTCCTTTTCAGTATAAAATTTGGTGGGTGGTTTGGGTGGCCATGGGCCCCTTAGAAGGCTTAGGCCCTGGACTACTGCCCAAACCTCCTATTTATAATCCACTACCGGAGCCAAGTATTCATTTGGCCACCAGCTGTTCTTCCTCATGTCTCTATACATAAGCATGAGCAAGTGTTCTAAGTGGAGACTAGGAAGAAAGACACTTCCACCAGCACATTCAACCCTACTTTTGTTGCAAAACCACAATACACATTAGGTTGTAGACTGGTTCCCTCAAAACTGGTGGGTTTGACCAACATTTAACGTGTATGGTCATCTTGTGAGATCTTAAAACTTGATGTTGTCTTTGTATACACACAATGTATCATCAGTAAAGTCTATCTGTTTCAGAGAGAGTCCCAGAGGTCAGAACCCCCAGTGTGCGCTATTACTTTATGAAATGGGAATACCCCATACTGAAAACAGATTTATTATTGCAACGGCCAAAAAAATTGCAGCATATATTATACTTGATTTCCTCTTCTCGAAGAACCTGACCTTTACACCGTAATGTGGAGATCCGGGGAATTCTTCTTGTTTTGCTTCCCACGGATCATAGAAGTCTAAAGAACGAGAAATAATTGGGGTCAGGCTTCGCATAAATAAATACGACCAGTGTTAGATCCGATTTCATTAAAGGGAGCCTCAATAAGCTCCAACGTTTCATCATAGTCATGTTATACTCCACACAATAGAAATGTGAAAGGAAATTATTCCCTACAAATAACAATGAAAAATCATGCGGGAACCTACACCCAATTCTTTCATTGTTTCATTGGTACAGAGTTGGGACACCCCCATGCACCTTACTGTAGATGAAATAATCAAGGTCCTTATAATATTTATGGTCTAAAACTAAGCAACGGTGCCCACTCGGGACTCTCCTCAATAAGCTAGTAAGAGAATATCTCATTTAGAGACAAGCAAAGCGATTTGTTGACCAAATCAAATGAGCTAATTTTTTTCTGTTTCGTTTTGGACCAAATCGATGTTGCTCCAATAGGACCTTTGTTTAATAAGGTCAGTGTTTTAGAGGTGTAGAGTGGGTTACATACCAAATTCAAGAACAATTGGAGAAACATTGGTTTGGAACAATTTCAGACCACCAACTTTTGAAAAAATTAGCTTGTCTGTAATCTCATTGGGGCTCATTTACTAAGGGTCCGCGGAGCGCATTTTCGTCGGGTTTCCTGACGATATTTAACATTGGATTTTGGCGCACGCGATCAGATTTTGGTGAATTGGCGCCGGCTTGCACGCGACACAAATGGGGGGGCAGGCCGTCGTACAACCCAATGGATTTGGACTACGCGCGGGATTTAACATTCCGAATTGTGTCGCAAGACACGCACTTACAAGCACCGGGAAGAAGAAGGTGAACTCCGGCAGACCTCAGCGTGGAAGCGACACATGCAGGAACTCGGGCGCATGAGCTATGTGAATCGCGCCAGACTTCATCTTCGTCGGACCGTCCAAATCGGTGATCGCGACAGGACCAGGTAAGTAAATTTGTCCCACAGTATACAAAAAGGAAAAGCCAGCAGCACTCCAAATTCACTTAAAATCCAGGCTGTAAATTTATTTCAACAACGCAATGTTTCAGTGACCTTCACCTTTGTCAGGCTGTGCCATAACCTATGCAGACTTTGCATCCTCCTTTTTCCCCATTAGTTAAAGGGAACCTGTCATCAGCAATTGGCCTAATAAACCACTACCAGTATGTTGTCAAACAGTGTAACACCTTCTAGTTTTTGTTTCTTCCATGGTCCAGTCTGGTGGCATCATCCAGAAAATCAGCTTTAAAATGAGATGTAAATTGGTTGTATAAAGTCAAGGAGGCGGAGAGTTTAACACTGAAGTCAAGGTGGGGAGCTCTGATCTCTGGTGGGGAGCTCTGAGCTCTGATCACCGCCTCCTTGGCTTTTACAACCAACTTACATTTTACTTTAAAGTACATTTTCTGGATGATGCCACTGCACTGTGTCATGAAAGAAACACAATCTGGAAGGTATTTAG
This sequence comes from Engystomops pustulosus, assembly GCA_019512145.1. Lineage (NCBI taxonomy): Eukaryota > Metazoa > Chordata > Amphibia > Anura > Leptodactylidae > Engystomops > Engystomops pustulosus. Next base: position 9,576,723 of record CM033648.1, on the reverse strand, counting down.
CTGCTTGGCAACATACCGGTAGTGGTTTATTAAGTCAAATTCTGCAGACAGGTTCCCCTTAAACTCATTGGGGCACATTTACTTACCCGGTCCAGTCGCAATCCAGCGGTGCGTTCGACGACGCTGATTCGGGTCTGCCAGGATTCACTAAGGTCCCGATATCCACCAGGTTTTGCTGCTGCGCCGAGGTCCGCCAGAGTTCACCTTCTTCGTCCTGGTGTATGTGAGTGCTATTCTTGCAACCCAATTTTTTTTTTTTTTAAATTCCGCCTTTTTTTCAGAATCTGTCGGGTTTTTTGTGTGAAAGCCGGCACTGATGCACCACAATCCGATCGTGTGCGCCAAATTCGGCGCAAATTGGAAATATTCGGACCCTTAGTAAATGAACCCCATTGTATTGAGGTCCAGCATGTCCATAGATTACATGAATTACCTATTTGGGTAGGGACTATAAACTACTTAGGGCTCATTTAAGACAACAATGTAAAACAGACCCCTGTTCTTGTGAAGCACTGGGGTGGAGATATACATGAAGTATTGGCAGACAATTCCTTTAAAAAACTATTTAAGGGAACACTCCTTTAAGCGATATGGCTTTGGAGGCATTGCCGTTTGATGTGTATAGAGAATAATTACCGGTTCTTAGCCAGTTGACTATGGAGAGAAAGGCTCTGTCAATGGAGCTTTTAGTATCTGGCTCGGAATCATGTTCTGGAACTACAGACCGTGGCTGGCATTGTAGGTTAAGCTGGGATCAAGCTTTTGTAAGGCAGAGCTATTGTTTCCTCAATAGTGCCGGAAGCGTAATGGAAATGGTTCAGAAATCAGGAGTTTTTGGAGTTATATTGACACATTTAGAAAAAAGAAATTGCCTTTTTGTGTTATTTTACGGGTGAAACATTTCCGAATTTCCTCTTAAAAGTGAAAACAATTAATAGCTGTGATATTTGAGAGTAACATAACATTTACCTCTGTCCTTGAAAAACAAAGTGGTCCCGTAAATAAAGACTTTGTAACAATTTTTGGAGCACTTAAAGCGTAGCTAAAATTTTAAGAGCCGATTTGTATGCATTATGCGATTTGTAACCATTTTCCATTTTCCAGCATTTTTTTTTAATCTCTGCCGTCTCTGTCTTTAAATTTGCGGTCCACTTTGTAGTGGTGGGTGTAGACCTAGCTGCTGTGACTCACTGCCCCCCCCCCCTCTTTATAGAACTTCAGCGAGCTGCTGTCCATTTTGTTAGCAAGATGGAATTCAGCAGAAATATCATGGAATGGAAGCAGGTTTGGAAGGAAGGATGAAAGGAGCCAAAGTGAGTGGAGAAAGTATCACCTTCCGGCGAGATATAAGATAACTATCAACAGATACATAGTTTGTTGAAGTTATTATAGAACTACATATATGTTCACCAAAATTTTTGCTAGGACTTCCTTTATTTGGGGGAAAAAGCTTCAGCTTATTATTCGAACCTGCTATCTACATACCATGGCAATGTGGTTGGCGCGAATGTCCTGGGGACCTAACACCTGTTGCACATGTGCCGGTAGACCCATCAGATAGGGCCTATCTAATCACCACATGCCAGAGCTTAGTTGATGTCAGCACCAAGTAAATTAGGCAGATGCCAGGATCGTTGAGGTTGAGAAGATGTAGAGGATAGACTGTTCTGGCAAGACTTTCTTTGAAGGTTGGAGGATTGGCTTCTATCTTTAACTGATGTCATATTGACTACTTAGCTGATATTGTGAAGCATGAAGCTAAGAAAAAGGACAGATCTCTGAGTATGACTAAGGCCTCATGCACACAAACACATTTGCAAAAGTGGGTAGCAAACTGGGATGAGTTTACAGGTTGTTTTTGGCTGGGTAGAGGAGTGAGTGCTCCTCAACCCCCACCTCCATCCATCTCCATAGGAAGCTGTCAAGCCGTGCTGAAAAAAATGCTCAGAAATAGGACCTTCTCTATATTTTGTGGCACCGGAAGGTCACGTGGGCAGTGAGACATGATGGGGCACATTTACTTACCCGGTCCATTCGCGTTCCAGTGGCGGCTTCTCGGACGAGCGTTCGGGTCTTCTGGCGATTCATGAAGGTCCTGCGCCCGATGTCCACCAGGTGTCGCTGCTGCGCCGAGGTCCGCCGAGTTGCGTCGGAGTTCACTGATCTCTTCCTGGTGCATGTGAGTATGGCCCGTGCGACCAATCTTTTGTTTTAAATGCAGCGGTTTTTCCAAATCCGTCGGCTTTTCGTTCGGCCATGCCCCCCGATTTCCGTTGCGTGCATGCCAGCACCGATGCGCCACAATCCGATCACGTGCGCCAAAAACCCGGGGGAATTCAGGGAAAATTGGCGCAAATCGGAAATATTCGGGTAACACGTTGGGAAAACGCGAATCAGACCCTTAGTAAATGACCCCCGATGTGCTTACCGCAATGTGCACAATAGACCTCTATTGATCCATTCACTTCTATGGGGCTGATGGGACCTGAAGGATTTAGAAGGACTTTGGTTCTCCATTTTCTTTATTGCTGGGTTGGTTCCAAAGTGTTTTAACACTTAGACCTATTGCCCACGAACCATGTTGAAGATATTGGTCAAAATTCGTGAGAGAGTGTGTTCAGATTTTCTTGTTAATAAAACGTTTGTCTGAATAATATCTCCAATGAGAACAGATGCCGGCTTGTAGAAACCAAGTATGCCGGTGTTGTGGGGGTAAAAAGTATAGGCTATTGGCTAAGTAAGTATTTGGCCGACAGATATCAGAGGTTTGTGATAAGTTAAGAGAGTGGAGCAAGGTGGTCCACCATGACTCAAGGAACCACCAAGTCTAGTGGACCACCAAGTTGGTCCTTGCCAGTAGCATTGATTCCAGTCTGGCTGTTCCTTACAGTACCACTTATAGTTAATAAAACAGCTAAATGGAATCATTATGCTATTTCTCTCATCTTAGTATTATACTTGCCTCAGGAAACATTAAAATTGATCAAATTAGATGTAAGGAGAGTTTTTGATGTAGTCTTGTTCTGATCTCACCACTGATCCTTCATGTCGAGTCTTGACAATGCATGACTAATAAAGATAACAGAAGTAAAAGTCATTGAAAAACAAGGTAAATCCTTACAAAAGGAAGAACAAAATAGGCCACCGACACAATGATTAAAAAAGAAAATCCTAAGAAACATGCTTACAGCCAGGAAACTCTAAAGAGCCAAAGTTGGGCGAAGGTTCTTAGCATTTGATCTCCGCAAACACGTGAAGACGCCAAGAAATTGATATTCTTACAAACCTTGCGAAAGTTAACATTTCCAGTACAGTCTGAGGCAGCCCCCGTGTCGTCGGCTTTTTATCTAATATCAAAGATGGGGAAACATCCAAGTGGACACTAGACTTTAATCATATTGATGTGCACAGCATTCACGAATTGGCAAGATCCAAAGGATTTTAAAGGCGCTAATGAGTGAAATTTGATTCTGCTGATGGTTCGGAGAAGAGCGAGGTAAAAGCTATTATTTCCTAACAAAAGAAAAATGACATGTCTTTTTTTAGGGAAACTTTATGTCCACTAGTAATAATAGTAATAGGGACATTGTCACCGGTCGGGATGTCATTATTGCTGAATGTTAATGTGCTGGATGCTTTGCACGACGCTGTAAAATGTTTACCAAGAGAAGCTCTGACATTTAGTGGTCAGGATTGAAGAGAACGGACATCATCGAGTCACAAGAGACTTCCTCTGCAAAGTAGATTGTATGTAATTGTAATACAGTTTCATGACTCGTAATATCAAAGACCTGTTCATAGGTAGGCATCCAACTCTCGAAATCCCCACCGAGTTCCTGACAGATGGAAACTGACAGAATAGGCAGATCAGTATGGATCTGAAGTGTAAAACCAACATTGATCTAATATTGAATCAGTTGATTGGTGGGGTCCAAAGTGTCGGGACCCCACCTGACCCTCTAATATCAACAACCTATTCAGAGGATAACTTTTTACCATATAGTATACTGGATTGACTACAAAAAAGTGCTACATTTTTGTAGCACAATGTACATCTTAATCTACATACCCCCGCAATACCCTTAACCCACAGACCCTACTGGCAGGTAACGCCGGTTTTCATATGCAAATTTAACCCCACCTTACTCCCCTCATTAAATTTAGCTAACTAGTGCAAAGCAGCCTTACACCAATGCATTAAGTTCCTTCCTAGAGAAGAAGAAGAAAGGGAAGGTTTCCATCAGATCGATAGAAGCCGCTTATACTGATTTGTTCCTTCGTTGAATCAATATGTACACGGAAATCTCTTATAACCACATTCATAGTAACAAGCGGCTCTCCCATACAATGTCTCTGTTCTATTGGTTCTCTAATAACTGGTGTAATTCTTTCGGAGAAGGCTGACATGATAATGAAGTGGCTCAATTCTTTCCGACCCTGGATCTTACATTAATAATGGTCCGTATTAATGAACCAGATAGTCAAACCTCTGTAGAAGTTAACTTTATTATTCCAACTTGAAATCTGGAAATACATTTTCAACTGGGTTTTACCATTTGGGGAGGATGTGTTTCTGCACACTTCCCCATTGTCCAATCAGGGCTTGTGTCTTACAATGTAACACCCTGTTTTCAATGTATTCATAAATTGTACAACAATTACAAAATATAAGAAAAGGTATTTTTTAAATGTCATGGAGAACAGAAGTGTTTACTTATGTTCTTGATGACTACAAGCTCCTCTTAAAGAGGTTCACCACAATTTTTTATCGATGGCCTATCATCATAATTGGCCATCAATCTCTGAATGGTGAAGGGACAATATTGCACCAGGCAGCTGCTGGCCTGACAAAATGCAGAGTATGGAACGGAAGCATATTATGTAGTTGTAAGGCCCCATACCTACACGGTAAAATCCCATAGAGTAGACCTTCAATAAAATAGTGCGACAACCCCTTTGACTTCCCTTCAAACCTCAAGCTATGTTTATATTATAGTGGTCACTAGATATTTTGGATCCACAGGCATAGACCACGGCTACCTGTCCACAAAGTAACCAGAAAGGTTTCAGTAAACGTTTGGGCAAATACCTACCATATGGCTTTCAGAACAAGTTACACCCCCAATGATATCGAAAGTTGACCATTCAAGTTTACTAGTTTGACCAATCCTGCAATTGAAGTATTATATTGTTCAGATTAGAGTAAATAGTCTACTAATGTAGCAATGGAATAGTTAATCCTTTTAAAGAGGACCATTCACACCTCACACATGTGGAGATAGACATGTCATACTGTAGGGGCTGCTTTACAGAAACGGGGGCACTTAGTTGCTGAGAAATCAGTATCTGACCACTGTTGGAGAGGAGGGGCTGGAGCAGAAGATTATCATAACACTCTCCCCCTCCTCTGCACCTTTGATCTGACAGTGGAGGGGATTATAATGGTCAGATACTTGAATTGTAAGAAGAAAATTCAAAGTGCCCCTAAATCTGCGTTGGAACCCCTACAGTATTGTATATTCATCGCCATATTTTTGGGATGGTGAAAGGTCTTCTTTCAGATGACCATGCACCGATCAAAGGCAGCCTAACCCAAACGGTCATTGAGGTCAAGTTCTCTTCCCTAACAGATAATGTCCTGGTTTTAGACTTTTACCATGCATAATAGTATGTTCTCCTCGGAGATGTCAGTTGTCAACTGGACGCTCATTTGCCCAACTGTTGAAGGTGCAACCTACCTCCAGCATCTACAGTATCCAACTTTCTGTAAAATTAAAAAAAAAATGTTTTAACACATAATTTATACCTCTTTGGTCAATAGGGCGAATGGGGAGCCCTTGCCCTTAGGTTATACTATCATGAGAACACTCCATAACCCTGTATCATATACACTTCATTACCAATTCCTTAACATTCACTACAGTAGTTTAAAAATTCTCCCCTTTTCATGAAAAGTCCCATTATCCATTTAATGTTACTTAACTTTCTGGAACTTTCCTCCTCCTCCTCCTGAGGTTGATGAAGCACTGCCTCTATTTTCCCATACAATACATAATGACTAATAGAGAGCGGTATAATAGCGGCGCTGATAGAAAGGCCTCTCGCCAGGACTGGGTAATGTGAGACTTGTAAGACATTGCTCTTGAGTTATGGGCTGCCTTTAATATCTGCAAATGATTAATTTAAAAGCTCTCACGTCCCGATATTTCATCCTCTATCACTCACCTGCACCAGAATAAAAGAAATGATGGGCCCCTTTATCCTGATGGCAATACAAATGTAATTTGCAAAGCATAATACGGCAATAATTTCCTAATCCGTCTCATGAAATACCCAATAAAACCTAACCCTTTCACTATTTGCTTTTCTCCTCTATCCTGGTAACTATAACATGTCAAGCTCTTGCTTAGTACGGGATATATGGTTCCATAAGCCTCCATCTACATTGGAGGTGCCATGAGGATCACCCATCAAAGATTCTGCCTCACTCAAGGACACCCATTATAAGTAATTGGGAGATATTGGAAGCTAACGCTGTAATATTAATTAGCATTTTATCCATCTTTAGCACCTGTTCCTTGTCCATTTAGGCTACATTCAAATCTCTGTCTTTGACTCTGACAGCAGACAAATATGTATTTTATAACCTAGCAAAATGGTGGCTACTACGACAGAAATCCAAGACCCCGTAGTAGTCAGTAAATGTTCTTTAGAATCCATTGTTGTTTCTCTATAGACAGATCTTTCTCACTCATTGGGGCAGATTGACTTACTTGATCCCATCGCGATCCCGTGGAGCGTTGTCCGACGAGGATTCGGGTCCGGCGCAATTCACTAACATCGGCTACACCGATGTCCGCCCGAGTTCTCCTACTTCTTCACAATTCCTTTTTTAAATTCCGCGGTTTGTCCGAATCCATCGGGTTGTCCGGCAGCCCAACCCCCTCTTCCCCAAGATTTGGCAAGCTTCTAAATACAATAGATGGTCAGCCAGTCCAACCAACATAGGCAGCTGCAAATGACATCCAATGCAGAGGTTCACCTTCATCGTAAGGTCGATGTCAATATTCTGGATGTGAAGTCAAGTATGGTCCAGGATATGAGTTTGAGGATCATTCTAGATTAGGATGTCTTCAGATATGAGCAGTTGTCAGACAACCACTTAGTATTGGTGAGATCTTAGCCCATTTCTGGTTTTCTTCACAGTGTATAGAGTCAATAAGCAAATATAATGGGTAGAGGAGACATTTCCAGGAGCACAGTGCTGAAGAACGGTTTGAGTCAGTTCAATTTCTTCTAGGAGCAGAACTGGCTTACTTAAGCACAATAGCAATTTATAGTTAATAGCATAACCCGCTAGAGACCGCCGTTTAATTAAAATAGGGATAAAAAGAGAAGATAAACCTAGAAGTGAGGAATGTGATGTCATTCCAGGGTTTCTGCTTCAAATTAGTAGATTAGAGCAAAAGAGTTCATCTACATGGAAGTCTATTTACCATAGGACCTCGATTGGGAAATTAGACTCCTAATCAGCGCAAGTCATCTGGGGCAAGACGGTCAACTCCTACGAGCAGCCAAGAGGGACATCCCTGACCGCTACATCAGCAACTGAACCTGATCTACATGACTATTACACAGATACTTGGATATTTGGCCAATTTGACAATTCACAATTTTTTTTCCCCATGAGTTGAATTTAAATAGAAATCAATGACTCACGTCTCATGACGGTCATTTTGTAACAATCCTTTGACAATTATCTGAGCGGAAATTTGACATGGCTGACTGCACAGTCCTCCACCTTGAATGCATTGGGCTGCTCACATTGTGGTGTCTGTTAGCAGAGCCTCATGGGAGTGTATGGTGTATGGGGAACTACCTTCAAGTTCAGACACAACTGGTTGCATGGATTGGCAAGTCAGTTTGCCAATCTTGTGACATGGCTAGACACTAAGCTGGGGTTAAAAGACTCAAGCACCCACATATCCCATACATAGATAAATAAAGGGGAGGAGAACATTTGGGAAGTTCAGCTGACCATACACATCAATTTCATCCTGCCCCTCCCAATAAACATGTAAACTCGGCCAACCCTTTGTTCCTCCCCTTCCCTGATACATGTAAAAGATCATATAATCTTTCACAATTGATGGGTACAGCCAACATTTGCCACCAAAATATTCACGCAAATACAAAGTCAAAATCCAGTGTAAAGCTTTCCAACGTGCCATACATTCTGAACAGCATCAGAGGGAATGTCCGTATGACCTCCAATTGATAGGTTTCAAAATCCATGGCAGTATCCTCTACATGAACTTCCCAAAAATGTTTGGTGAATAGTGATAAATGGAGCCGAACTGCAATGTTTGGGTCTGTGGCAAACATTGAGGCTTCAGGTCCACAAATGTGAACCTGAACTTCAGCTAGAAGTTTGGGTTTGAACTCGCCCCAACACCAGTAACACCCAGGATTGCCGACAATGATTGTAAAAGGCTTTTAAATGGCAACATCAGCTTTGCCGGTAGCATTTGAAGAGTTAACACATGCGGACAGTGCCGCCACTGATCCTGGGTGATAAATAGTGATGAGCGGATAGCACCACCAGCATTGAAATGCTGCCAGTGGCTTTGTTGGTGCCATTTAAAGAGTTACACTCACTATCGGTGTCATCACAGGAGTAACTGGCAAGTGTTCATGTACCCAAGCCGAGCTTTTGTTTGAGGTTCGGCTGAACTCGGCGATCCTGAACCTGATCGGGTTGGCTCGTCACTATTGGAGAGTTTACAATAAAAGAGTAGATGGTAGAAATATGTAGTGAGGACCATCTGTGCCTGTATTTGTAATCTTCTTTTTCCCATGAATCATTGCCTGTCGTCGTTTAAGTCTCTTCAATGTGAACCATTACCCCCTCCAAAATTATCTGCTCTCCTGTAATGTATACCATGCAATGTTCACCATTGATGTGTGAAAGCGGGACTTTTATCAGTCAACACTGATAAAAATGGTGAAATGGTCTGAATGGTTTTGATATTTCCTTGGTTACAGTCTCGGGAATTCCAGAACCTTGACTATTTAGCTTAGAAAAAGCAACCTTGTCAAATCTCCCCAAATAAGCAAACGGGAGACGCCATTTACTGTGATTTTCCAAAACAATGTCAGATTCTGTGTGCGGTAACTAGAGCCATTTCAGAAAGCATCTGGATGGAATGTGTTAGAAATACCTATCAACTTATATAATGATCCCACGGAGCAAACATCACACCAAATAGACTGTTATTGGTTCCTGTTCAAAGGAGAGAGAGGAATAAATGAATGGGGAGACAATAGAGATTATCTCACAACAGGACGGAAAATAATGATGTCGGAGAAGATGCAACTAGCCATCGGGATGGGTTCTTCAGAATCTGTTCTGTCTGAACTCATCTGATCTTATATCTAATTGGTTGACCCAACTTATTACCATACATGGTCTCAGTGGGCAGCAGAGCGGAATCAAAAACATTAAAAAGGCCCATATTCTGGATGATACATTGGTTATTATAATATATTGTACAGGGCTACTCTAGGCAGCAGGTAGATTGAGGGGCCTGGAAATTAGGGGGTGACATAGTTGGGGCAGGTGGGTCAACAGAGCAGCAGCATTAAAACCATCCTCCTTTGCCCCCATTTTCTCTACACATATTAAGTTCTCAGCTTATGCCGAGAACTGGACCATGGCAGTGGTATTGGATCATGGCAGTGGTATTGGACCATGGCAGTGGTATCTCAATGGGTCTCCTCCCACTTCATCCCACGCATATTGAGTTGGTGGGCAAGGGTTGGAAAGACCAGAGCCAACCCCCGGGGTATCAAGATATGCCCCTTCCATCTTCATTACATATGCAGCCCTCAAATAGAAATAGAGTCGATAGAGATGAAGTAGGTTCTGTAGAGGACATCCTTGAACCCGGATGCATAGTAGAAGAGAGGATTGAAGGACTTAAAGAGAGTACCCACATTCTCAGGAGGTGATCCTTGCCCAGATAAGGTATCCTGTGGATATTTTATAAACACTGATGATGGGAATACCCCTTAATCTGTTGGTAAATCTAGCACTCAGTATTCCATTTCATAGCAGCACCTCCAGTGGCAAAATTCAGTATTACACAATGACCATTCAAATAATTAGATTGTCCTTTGGAGCATCTGCTTTCCACTTAAGGTAAGTATCTGGAAGAGGAGAACCCCTCATTGTTTCTTAGTAGGGTGTATGAAAATGGGTTTTCTCAACTGTTTGACCCTTACACACAAAAAAGGCGCCATAAGCTACTTATGCTACCATATAGACATGTTGAGTTATCTAAGAAACCTGCGTCTCAAAATTGACAATGACGAGGAGACATTCGAAAGACTGGACCACCACTGAGCAAATGTGGACTGTGTAGCTACCGAGTAATGTATTTGTCATCCTGTGTATTAGAAGTGGAGATAACAGAGGGAAATGTATACAAGGAGCACATACACATAATATGAAGAAGACACCTGACATATCTCCCGGCATTTCAATCAAAAACCATGACCTTCCAAAGTAGTAAGCGGCAGATAAGTGGCGGTGTGACAGGCCGATCAGGTGAGCCCGAGCTCTTATCTGCTGTCATTTCCTATGTGTTATCTTCCTCCTAAGAGCAGATATGTTTGTAGAAAACTAAAAAAGAAACAACATCACACAAGTCAGGGAATTTGGCTCTGGGTGAAATACCTAAAGCAACATCGACCTTTAGAAACATAGTTAATAGATTGAGCAAGGGGAAGGAATCATTACAACATTTTGACAAGGGCTTTAATATTTAATGCTCCGCACAGCGGAAGCAATGGTGGTGAATGAAAATCTAACCTGCAGAAAATGTCAGCTGTGCTTAAAGAGGCGCCGGAGCCCTGGACGCAACGTCATTCATTCACAGACGGGCTTTTTTGATGTTTACTTTAAAAATCATCAAATAATTAACGCAGGAGAAATTTCTTTATCTGTATTTTTTCTCAATTGTCTAGCTGAACTCAGGATGTGCCTTAAAGACATAGTACAAAGACTATTATTTTCTCCGGTTGGGAATTTTATTAAAGGGGTTCTCCACTTTATTGATGTGATATTGATGTGGATGACCTCTTAATAGGATAGGTCATCGATTATTAATGGCGGTCCAACTCTATGGACCTAGCAGTGGATTATAACAATGCTGCTTTGGACGGTAGTCCTGGGCCCAAGCCGTCTAGGGGGTCCATGTCCACCCAAACCCCCCACCAAATTTTATATTGCAAAGGACCTTCACCCATGAAATCTGTTCCTGTCTCAATACACACTTACACAAGAGCCATTTGAGGACGATTTTTACTTTCCGTTACTGTTGGGGTTTACTTGTATAGGGAGAATATTCAGTATTTCCCATCAGGAATGAAGGCTGCTATGAAGTCCTCAGTGAAGATAGATGCCATCACATGATCTGAAGAAGCTTTACTCAAGAAATGAGGTTCTGATCATGTTCTGAAGTCCTGGCCTCTTCATCAGGCAAGAAAAAAAATCACAATATGGTAGACAGAATCTCCAAATGACTCTTAAAGTTTGGATATTCTTGCAATTACCCATTGTCCTGACAAAGATACCAATATGGTGCCCACAGTAGTGGATTTTTATATAGGCGCTTTGGGTGGCCGCCTGGGGCCCAAGCCTTCTAGGTAGCCCTTGGCCATCAAAACCACCCACCACATTTTATACTGAGAAGGGCCTTCTCTTATAAAATCTTTGTACATCTGTTCCTGCTCTCAATACACATGTACACAAGAGCCATAGCAGGATTTTTGAAGGTCCTCCAAAGGTCCTGAAACCACTGAAAGCAGCAGAAGGGACACATCCTCCATTCTTAAAAAAACTGATTCTAGAACCAGATGTAGGAAGTGGTTCCAGACTTGTAGGGGCCATAATATCCATACAGCCCTAAACCCATGGTGGTCTTAATTTGACCCTGGGTGTCCAACCCCATTCCATGCAATACCTGAAAAATGTCCTTCAAACCAAGAGACAGTGGGGCACATTTACTAAGGGTCCGTCGGACGCATTTCCGTCAGGTTTAGCGTTTTTTTTTTTTTCCGATTTGCCCTGAATTGCCCCAGGTTTTTTGCGCATGTGATCAAATTGTGGTGCATCAGCGCCGGCTTGCATGCAACACAAATCGGGGGGCGTGGACGTCGACCAAGCCGACTGACCCGGACAAACCGCGGAATTTAGAAAACAAATTGTGTGAGAAGATCAGCACTTACATGCACCGGGAAGAAGATGGTGAACTTCGGCAGACCTCAGCGGGGGAAGCAACATATGCAGGAAATTGGACGAACGATCCTAGTGAATTGCGGCATCTTCGAATCCTTGTCGGACATTATGGATCGGCGGCATCAACGGGACGGGTAAGTAAATGTGCCCCAGTGACTTTGACGGCAGAGCTCTGGATTCTTGTTTTTTTCCCCACATGTTCAGATTGCCTGAAGGTGACCACCCCAAGGTAGGATACTAATGCAAATCCAACCCATTGACCGAACACTCAAAACGCGCTCTACGACTCATCTTAGGTCAGAAGACTTCCATACTATCTACATTTTAATTCCTCCCAACGATTTCTTTCTTCATAGGTTTTTTTTTATATATAGGAATAGTAAAAATTTCTAAAATTTCTGTGTCTGAGCCCATGTCTTTGAGATCTCTTCAGGGTAACCCAGCATACATAACGTGTCCTTGATGGCGCAGGTCCTACAATAGATCTTAGCTTGTACTTCTGTGTGTTCAACATGATAAATGTCTCGGGTTTTCTATGGGGGGAAATTAAATATCTTTTCGTGGCGTCAGAAGAATGGGATCTGGGCTGAAGCACACAACAGATTTGAGACTCGTGATGGCAACTCATTTTTAAAGTCCCTTTGAGAGAGGAGACATTTTAACCCCTGTGACCTTAGCGTGGTTTATGGAACGCCTGAGCTGCCTGCAATATAAGGTAGAAGCTTGAAAGATCTGACCCCGAGCTACTTACTGGATGACCCCACATCGTCCGCTGCCCTGATTCTCCTTCCTGGCCGGCTCGATAAGCCTGTAAATTTCCCTCTACTCTCATGCTGTCATGTTATTGTTGCACTTTGATTCCTGGTTGTGGTATATTGGCCCACACAGAGTGGAAATAGATGGTAGAAGTCTGCAATTACTGTCTGTTTATGCAGCAACAAAAAAAAAAAAAAGAGTGGGAGGCGATTGTAGGTTTTGGCAAAATTTATTAATGAATTGTACATTTCTGGTCGTGATTCATATCGTGTTGTTAGGGAATGTTATGGAAAACAGTAGAAAAACTGCATTTCTACTCATTGTATGGAAGATTCTTTATGATTTCTACTCCCAACACTTAAAGGGACAAAAATAATACTACCTGATTTAGATAAGGGGGTGGTGCAGGACGTACAGAGTCTATCTGTGTAATTCTTTTAACCCTTGTGTCTTGCTCTGTCCGTCAGGTGCTCTGCCAGGCATAACACAGCTTGTTCCATCATAATTCTGATAATATCTCATTGTCATTAGTCTATAGGGAATTCCCGTTCTGCTAATGGAACATGGAACAAAGGAACTAATGACTGCTATCTACATGACTTTAAAGAGTACAGGGATAACACACACAGTGATGTCACAGTACAGGGATAACACACACAGTGATGTCACAGTACAGGGATAATACACACCGGATGTCACATACAGGGATAATCACACAGGATGTCCAGTACAGAGATAATACCCACATGGATGTCACAGTACAGAGATAATACCACAGCGATGTCCCGACAGTAATACACACAGCGATGTCACAGTACAGGATAATACACAGCTGATGTCATAGTACAAGGATAATACACACGGTGAATGTACAGTACAAGGATATACACACTACAGTGATGTCATAGTACAGGATAATACACACAGTGATGTCACAGTACAGGGAGTAATACCACAGTGAGGTCACAGTTACAGGAGATAAGTACACACAGTGATGTCCACAGACAGGGATAATACACACAGCTATGTCACGTACAGGTTAATACACACAGTAATGTTGACTGTACAGCGGGATATACACCACAGTGATGTCACTACCGTGATAATCACACATGATGTCACAGTACAGGGATAATACACACAGTGATGTCACAGTACAGGGATAATACACACAGTGATGTAGTTTAGTTGTGCAGAATAGTTCATATCAGGACGTGTGATCTCATTTGGAGTTTGCTGAGGCCAATTCTTTAATAGAAGTCAATGGTGAATTTAATAACTCTGGGATCCTGGACAACCCCTTTAAGCATTTTGTATAATGGAATTATAATACAATAAGGCTTGAATAATTTGGAAATTTGTAATAAAGTAAATTGATATTTTCCTAATTTGCTTTATATACTCCTTGCGTGTGTAGCAAAATTTCGGCAAATGCATTTGCTGGAAGCGGCTTCAGGTTGCGAGTGATTGAGACGCGCGGCCTTGTGTCTGCTGCTTTATTATATTAATTAACTTGACTAATAGGCAAGGTTCACATGGCTGTGCCAGCTCTTAGAGTAATAGCCTAATTTGATACCTGTTACAAGATTGCAAATTACTCATCCTACTCCATGTGGCATGGCCGAGGAAATGAGGTAAACGCAGTGATTAAATGGGATCTGCTAAAATCCGACTAAAGACGGATTAACAACTAAGAACGACCAATGTCAGCAGCAGGGTCATCCCTTGCACCTCGGCCCGGACGCCGCACTCATCAGCGCCTAATGCAATGTTTGCCTATGGAGATGTTCCCGGGAACCATGCTGTGGGCGGACGCCTTTCAGGAAAACACAATCTGATAAACCTGAGCTCGGCAAACGTTCAATTCTGATTGGATTACAGAGCGTAGAAATGGTATACCTGGAGTGCGGAAATAATAGGTGATTGGGCATGTGGTGTCTCCTATGGATGGACACTTTCTTGTTAATTGATGGTGGGGGGTTATTTTTAAAGAAAGAGAAATTGCATCCCCGCAAAACTTGATGGCAACCTGGTCCTGATAGATAATCACCTTGCTGTTATCAATCTCATAATGTCTCAGCACTTGATCAGGTGGGCAGCTATAGCAAGTCCCATTATTGCGTGCTGGGGGGACAGTGTGATTTATTTTTTCTCTGTATCCTCCTGTCATATTCTACATTATGGGGCACATTTATTTACCCGTTCCTTGGAGTTCACATAAAGTGCACTGTCTGTGTATAATGCACTTTGCCGCGATCCACTAAGATATCCTGCATGTGCCGCTTCCCCGCTCAGGTCCGCAGGAGTTCACCTTCTTCTTCCTGGTGCATGTCTTGTGACAAAATTTGAATGTTAAATCCCGCGCTTAGTATGAATCAGTTGGATCGTCCAACGGCAAGCCCCCCAATTTTTGTCGCATGAAAGCTGGCGCAGTGGCGGCACAATCCGATCACATATGACACAATACCAGTGCAGATCCCTGTTAAATACTTGTCAAAGCTGAGCAAATCTCGAAAACGGCCAACAGTCCGACGAAAGTGTGCGCGCAAACCCTTAGTAAATAAGCCCCTATAACTGTGGGACGGGAGCCTTCCTAATCATCAGTAGTAGCTGTGATAGGAGATTTTGATCCCCCCCCCTAGTGTGTAGGGTACAGTCAACTCAACTGCAACGTCCAGAAGATGTTAATCCCCTTACGATCCCCTTAGAAATGTTGTTTTAAATGGGCCACAAGTCACATGAGCCAACCTAAGAGAAGGTTCCTAGGAATCTCTATTAGGTAATATAAAGTATCATCCACATCCTCCCTACAAACCAGTTCCCTACACTGTACTGAAGAGACCCAACTGGATTGAAACATTGCTGTCTACAGCTAGGGATCTGCTCCTTCTTGAATAGATATACTGGTTTGTCTTAATCCCACATCATGTTATTAGAAATCTTGTAGGTCATGCTTGGAGGCATTGTTTTCCATTTCCCAACCTGGAAAATGTATTTGCATATTTCCCAGAATTCCCTAGTGGAGCATCATTGGCTTTAAGTCTCCACACGCCCATAAGGCGGCCTGAATTGGAAAACTCTCCATAAGGAGAACTCTTACTTCAACTTCCTGACCCCACCACATTTCTGGCAGACATGTGTCAATGTTCCAACCCCTTTGGACTGGTAGGGTCGTAAATGCCCTGGCCTCCCATTTCTACTATACTTTCTGTCAGTTTTCCAATAGCTGAATTCTCCACTAAGTCTAACCTGGCTCTGATTGCTTTCCGGCACTGAGCACGAGCACTGAAAAGCAATCGGAGCAATCGGAGCCAGGTAACACCTAACGAAATGTACTATGAAAGCAAATTCAGCATGCAATGCATTGGTAGGGGGAATATTAAGACTTGCCAGTCTTAATACATCCACCGCATTATGTAAATGTGCCTTAAATTCTTAAGTTTTTACCACCTAAACGTTGCATTACTATCCACACGTTTTTATAGTTGCGTGCATACTCCATCATGGCGTCTTACCCAGACTTGACAGTGATGTAAATCTTGATGAATTGATCCAGTAAGTGACCATCCTCCGTCCCTATACTACACGCAGTGATTGATTTTCTCCAAACGTTTTTTTTCATGCTTAAGATATCTAAGGTAGAGATGAAAAATCCCTTGGTGAGATAAAGTAGAGCGTGGTGAAGATTGTAAGTCCATGGGCTTTGTTCTACTCTGACATACAAGTAGACGTCTAAAAATATCTTTGATTCGTCTAATAATGAATGCCATGCTCCGCAGGCCCAAGTCATATTCCTTTCATCCATCGCTAAGAGACTTGAGAGCCACAGGAAGATGAGATTCCCCATTTGAATTACAAAAACTCTGCTTTCCTCCTTAGGAAGGCTACGAGCGCCGGCGCAGTCATTCCCAATGATCTGCATCCCTCTCTGATCTTCATGAAGCTTTCCCTTCAGACACCTAAAAAGAGTTTACAGCCGGCAGACGCTCACAGATCATTAGACATGAGTGTCCAACTTCACCAAGTCATCAACCCCAATCAAAGCATTTACAAAAACTTTGCCTTTAATCATCTACAGACTGAGGTTTCCGTAGCCTTTGCCAGGTCCACTGTGAACTGGGGAATCTCTAGGGATAGAAGAGACGTAATGCAAACAAACAAGTGAATTAGATGTTCCTTATGGAGTTTAGATACTATCACATCTCCATACATGGGCTGATGTGCTCTTATGTAGTGATAGCCTTTACTTTTTTAGGGGTCTTACAACATTTGTACTTTCACCTTTACAGAGACCTAATAATCACTGACCTAAGGTATCTTTGAAGAAGCTTTACACAAGCCAACAGATGTGTCCTTACCTATTCCTCCAGGCTAGACATGTCCAGTCACGTGGTCAACGATAATGGGTTGAGATAGGTGGATACTTATCTACACCTCAAGACCCAGAGCTATACAGACCAAAGGTGGAATAGGTTGGTAAGGGAGGAACTAAGTTAGGTTCTTCCATTCCTACAGTCAGACTTTCATAAAGGCCACAAATTGTCTACCTGGGCACCTGAGCGTCTTCTGGTGGATATAGGTTCTCAAGCAATAATAAAGGGGAATTATGGGGAATCGTTGTTGCAGAACTTTTGCACCTTTGAGAACAATTGAACGTACAAGTTAGGACATGCCTGTTCCATGTTGCTGTCGGAGGTTGGGATTCTCATGTCTTTAGGTGTTCCAGTCCTGCCAAATCAGTATGTTAGTCTTATGTACCAAATATGGCCACCCTAACCAATAGCTCAGAGGTCCCAGGCGGGGCAGTGAAGACCTCACCTGTCCTGCCAGGTCTACCAGGTCTATCATAGGTGTCTTCTCAAAAATAATAGACTTGAACCCATATTTACTTTTACCAAGGCCAAACCATCTCCGTCTATGTAGAAGGTACTTAATTCATATTCTGTTTGTAGCCTTTATCTAACATCTAGTTAATAATTCAGTTAGAAGAGCTCCTTCATCACCCGGCGGGACCGTCTGCAACGCAGTAAAAACACAACTCCGCACTTCTGTATTTTGATAATTTACAAATTTTTTTATTATATTCTGACAAGGAAGACGTGTTAAAAAAAAAAAAAATGGATCTGTGCTGCAAAAGTGACCGGAATAAAATATCAAAACTTCAGGAACTGAGATTGAAGATGCCATAGCTATGATAAAAATATGGTGGCTCTCAGGAGCTGATTGACACCACTACAAGTATTTTCAAGTACAGGTAAAGGTCCTAGGGCTCGATAGATAGAGAGATAGATAGAGAGATATGAGAGAGATAGGAGATAGATAGATAGATATGAGAGAGATAGGAGATAGATAGATAGATATGAGATAGATAGATGGATAAATAGATAGATATGAGATAGATATGAGATAGATAGGAGATAGATAGATATGAGAGAGATAGGAGATAAATAGATAGATAGATAGATAGATAGATAGATAGATAGATAGGAGATGGATAGATAGATATGAGATGGATAGATAGATATGAGATGGATAGATAGATATGAGATGGATAGATAGATATGAGATAGATAGATACATATGAGATAGATAGATAGATAGATATGAGATAGATAGATATGAGATAGATAGATATGAGATAGATAGATATGAGATAGATAGATGGATATGAGATGGATAGATAGATAGATAGATAGATAGATAGATAGATAGATAGATAGATATGAGATGGATAGATAGATATGAGATGGATAGATAGATATGAGATGGATAGATAGATATGAGATAGATAGATACATATGAGATGGATAGATGGATGGATAGATAGATAGATATGAGTTAGATAGATAGATAGATATGAGATAGATAGATATGAGTTAGATAGATATGAGATAGATAGATATGTGATAGATAGATATGTGATAGATAGATAGATATGAGATAGATAGATAGATAGATAGATATGTGATAGATAGATATGTGATAGATAGATAGATATGAGATAGATAGATATGAGATAGATAGATAGATAGATAGATAGATATGTGATAGATAGATAGATAGATATGAGATAGATAGATATGAGATAGATAGACATGAGATAGATAGATATGAGATAGATAGATAGATAGATATGAGATAGATAGTTATGAGATAGATAGATATGTGATATATAGATAGATATGAGATAGATAAATAGATTGATATGAGATAGATAGATATGAGATAGATATGAGATAGATAGATAGATGGATATGGGATAGATAGATAGATAGATAGATAGATAGATAGTAGAAGATGCCATATGGGATAGCTATGAGATAGAAGATAGTAGGGTTCATAGGTTGTTCTTAAGTTGAATTTTTAGGTTAAGTCGAAACTGTATAGTTTATAATTGTAGTTCTGACGCTTTTTCTTTGCCAGTGACAATTGTAGTTTACAGTAATTTTGTTTGCTGTTTTAGACCAAGGATGATCATAAAGCTTCATTAAGACACCTTACAGCTGTATTGCGTCGGGACTATAGAGTAACATACAGGAGACTCACAAGAGGTCCCAGGGGGCAAGAGGGGTCCGTCTTTACTAGGGTAGTCTGAAAGTCGGGTTTCCTTAAGTAGGGGACCGCCTGTATGTGCAAATGAGCTTTTTATTTTCTTTTTGTGCACCATAGGTGTGGTCATGAAGTTGGGTACACCCTCTCTTGTTTTAGCACCCATAACTTGGATGAGAATAGCCATTGGCCTTCTCTTCCTCAAAAACAGCGCCACTCCTATCCATAGGCTGTGTCTGGTACAACATCTCAGCCCCATTCATAACTGAACTGTAATACTCAACACATCCTATAGACAAGAGTGGCGCTGCTTACGAAGCAAAACGGCCTCAGTTGTTAAACACTTCGGGAATGTTGGCTTATACATCAACCAGCCTCCACAAGTACTTTTATTTTTACATTCATGTTAAACGGAAATAACAATCGACTCGGGAACAGAGCGGAATAATGGGATGTGCCCATAGTCATAGATAATCATGATTAACGGAATAACACACCGTATAACCCTACCAGCCGTAGTTTAAAAAAATCGGAAAAGTCCCAAAGAGAAAAACGTTTTTTTTTTCCCGGTAATGTACTTTTCATAAAATTGCATTTCGTGCTCAAGGCAAAACAAATATGTAACTTACATTTCTTTCTGTATTTATTTCGCTACATTTTCAGCGGTGGAGGAAATCGGAGGATCGCTCCTTTCTTAGGAAATATGTTTTTTGATTCGTGGAATTTTCTAATGGAGATGTTTAGTAAATGTGTTTTTGTTAAACTGAAGAAGCAGAAATAAAAAAAAAAAAATTGACTTTAAGAAAAGAGGTAAACACAAGAAATCGAGGACAGTGCGTTCCGTACCTGAGGATATGAGAGCTGGATGTCTAATGGAAAAAAAGAGTTTTCCAGGCTATAAGTATTGATGGCATTTCCATTCCGACATCCAGAGAACCTCTCAGGTTACTGCAGATCTTCTCTCATTCATTTGAATGTAAGCAGCTGCAGTTACTCAGTTCAGCCACTACACAGAGAACGGCGCAATCTGCTTCCTGTTCCAGTCTTTGTGTATCAGCTGTTTAGTATGAATGATCTGTGGGGATACTGGGTATCCAACCCCCTCCAATCTGATATTGGTTTATGAAAAGTTTTCCATTTTTTTTTGTACCACTAGGGGGAGCTCAGGCGCTTACTGTATACCAGTGATGGCAAACCTTTTAGACACCGAGTGCCCAAACTACAACCAAAACCCACATATTTTTCGCAAAGTGCCAAAGCCACAATTTAAGCAGTACCTTATGACTCCCTGCTCTGTCACAGGTATAAATTATATAGGCACCTGAGGACACCAATACAGTAGAAAGAAGGAGAAGAAGTTTGGATCATCATTGTAGCTTCCTTCTAGGGTCCTGGGCTGCCTGAGACTGCAAGAGGCCTTGAGTCCTGTCTGGCGAACCCTGCCCTGGGGTGATGGCACGGGTGGCCATGTAGAGGGCTCTGAGTGCCACCTCTGGCACCAGTGCCATAGGTTCGACACCACTGCTGTATACTGTCTTATAACTAATAAAATGTCTACCATTGGTTTTGCACATACAAAGCTTTGACAGTGTCAGGTTTAGCTCCTGGAGTCTTGTGTAACCAGGCCAACAGCAGGACTGTGAAAAATGTATTTATTTTCCAGGATTGTAATTGGACTCGGAACACCCTGGTGCACTGGTGTGTGAGATCTCTTCCCTGAACTGCAGCATAAGCACCTTGGCCCCTCACTTCTTCTCTGAGAAAGAGAGGTAGCAGGATTCTTGTTAGATATTACAGCAGCACAGGTAAAATTAACCTCAAGATTAAGTCCAGCTACAATCCTGGAATATATATTTATTTTTTTCCCCAGTCCTATTGTCTCTAACAACGCAAGGGTTTGGTAACACAGATCTACAGGTCTGTTTTTGGTCAAATCTGCTAGTAGTTTCTCTTTAATGGAACACTTAATACAATGGAATATTTTAATGCTCAAGGATAAGTATTTGACTGTCCGATTCAGCAGAATTGGGTCGGCAAGTCCCTGAATTTCCCTACCTAATTGGAGCATTAGGGAACATGTCCCGCACAGGTTACACTTATTTCCATGAGAGATCAAGGAAGGCTAGCTACTTCAGCCCTATTGAAATGAACAAGTCGCATAATTTAACAGTAAATGTGCTAAAAATCATCCTTCTTCTGTGGTCAGTAGGGCTGATGTCACAGTACCTGGATAATGCACACAGTAATGTCACACAGAGAGGTCACAGTACTGGGATAATACACACAGTGATGTCACAGTACAGAGATAATACACACAGTGATGTCACAGTACAGAGATAATACACACAGTCATGTCACAGTACAGGGATAATACACACAGCGATGTCACAGTACAGGGATAATACACACAGAGAGGTCACAGTACTGGATAATACACACAGTGATGTCACAGTACAGGGATAATACACACAGAGAGGTCACAGTA
The DNA here is from genome assembly GCA_019512145.1 of Engystomops pustulosus. Lineage (NCBI taxonomy): Eukaryota > Metazoa > Chordata > Amphibia > Anura > Leptodactylidae > Engystomops > Engystomops pustulosus. The sequence goes on along the minus strand of CM033648.1, from coordinate 9,554,632 downwards.
CAGGGATAATACACACAGTGATATCACAGTACAGAGATAATACACACAGTAATGTCACAGTACAGGGATAATACACACAGTGATGTCACAGTACAGGGATAATACATACAGTGATGTCACAGTACAGGGATAATACACACAGTGATGTCACAGTATAGAGATATTACACACAGTGATGTCACAGTACAGGGATAATAACACAGTGATGTCACAGTACAGGGATAATACACACAGTGATGTCACAGTACAGGGATAATACACACAGTGATGTCACAGTACAAGGATATACACACAGTGATGTCATAGGGCAGGGATAATACACACAGTGATGTCACAGTACAAAGATAATACACACAGCGATGTCACAGTACAGGGATAATACCCACAGTGAGGTCACAGTACAGGGATAATACACACAGTGATGTCACAGTACAGGGATAATGCACAGTGATTTCACAGTACAGGGATAATGCACACAGTGATGTCACAGTAGAGGGATAATACACACAGTGATGTCACAGTACAGGGATATGACACACAGTGATGTCACAGTACAAGGATAATACACACAGTGATGTCACAGTACAGGGATAATGCACACAGTGATGTCACAGTACAGGTATAATGCACTCGGTGATGTCACAGTACAGGTATAATGCACTCGGTGATGTCACAGTACAGGGATAATGCACTCGGTGATGTCACAGTACAGGTATAATGCACTCGGTTATGTCGCAGTACACAGTTAGCAATGTACTTCCTCTCTCACATGAATCCCTTGGTATAACATTAACTCTCCTTAATGGAATAATTAAATGTAAAATTCCATTTTATGTTGGCGAAATAGAAAACAACCCTGTGACACCTTTCTTAAAAAAAATCCCTTACGATAGTTTGTGTTAATTACATTCCTGTTTGCCTAATCAGAGATATCATTCCGCGCCGAAAATCCCGCGCCGAGAGCAAACGGCAAATTGAGATTGTAATTTCCATTAGATGCAATTATACATTGTCTATATATCACGGCGCTCTGTCAAGGTAACATGTATCTAATTCCTGGCGGTGTCACCGTCACTAGAGGGAGGCCACACAAATATTGTAAGAAGAGGCCAGAATGGAGCCGCGCTGGTTAATTATAACATAAAAGCCGGCGAGATGTTTACAGAAGACCATAAAAGGGGACGCTAATTGTGGAGATGGCGCGTTACGGCTTTATTGGGGACATTCGGGTGACCTTTTTCGAGTGTGTTACAACATGGGTAGGCTTTTAAGCTGGGAATTGTAGAGCCTAGATGTACATTACTGAGCCATTACATGTACACGAAGGGGCATTAATGCTATAGAATATTTATCATATTTAAAGGAATCGTCCATCTGGAAGCAACGCTATGATTTGTTCTATGCCTGAGGGTGCAGAGAGTATCACGACGGTGAAGGATATCCTTGTGCCGTGTGGTGCTCACTATGACCCTAAGAAGTGGCGTTGCCCAGTGTGTTGCTTTGACATTTAGAGCAGTTGTGCCAAGGAAAGGCGATAATCATTAACCCCCACAAATCACAACAACGCGGGGGGGGGGGATGTCTTGCAATGAGGGTTCGTTTGAAGCCTATGGGACTATAGAGGAAACCCCTTTAATATCTTCGACTTGTAAATGATTAATACTTTACTTGGTCAGGTACCATCGTGAATGCATTTAATGCTGGTGTTTCATGTAAGTGGCCATGACCTAAATCTGGACTGACCTAGATCTGAGTCCACAGGAACCATAACCATTGAATTACATTTCTTGTATAATGTCCTGTCAGGACTGAGACCCACAAAAATATAATACAGTGTTCAGACAGGTTGCAAAAAAAGTATCCCTACACAGAAAATCTGAAAGGGGTTTCTATTCCACCAATATGTGAATTTCTCAAGTCAAGGTATAGGGGTAATGGACACTGTGATGTCACAGTACACAGATAGTACACACAGTGATATCACAGTACAGGGATATTGTAGGGGATTTATTAAGATTGGACATTTCTTTAAAGGGGGCTCTGCTGTGAACATTTCATCAAAAGGGGGCTCTGCTGTGGACATTTTATTAAAGGGGGCTCTGCTGTGGACATTTTATTAAAGGGGGCTCTGCAGTGGACATTTCTCTAGAGGGGGTTCCTGCTGTAGGCATTTCATTGAAGGGGGGCTTTGCTGTGTACATTTCTTTAAAGGGGGCTCTGCTGTGTACATATCTCTAAAGGAGGGCTCTGCTGTGGACATTTCTCTAAAGGAGGGCTCTGCTGTGGACATTTCTCTAAAGAAGGGCTCTGCTGTGGACCTTCTTTAAAGAGGGGCTCTGCTGTGGACATAATATAAATGAGGTGTGGCTGCTGCTAGATAGTTCATGATTTAGAGGAGGCTACTGGACATTTCATTAATGAGGGGAGGCTGCTGGACATATTAGAGTAGCGGCTTTTTCCCTGCCTAGGCTTATACTTGAGTCAATAACTTTTGCAAGTATTTTTGTGGTAAAATTAAGAGCCTTGGCTTTTACACAAGTATGTACAGTATGATTTTTTTGTTCTTAGTGGAAAGGCCAAAGACAAGGGGACAGAGGTGTGTATGGGAGGCAATTGAAAAAGGGAGCATTATAGTGTCCCCTTTTCTGCATACAGACAACAGAAAAGATCAGGAGGGGCTACAGAAAAGGGGGCAGCTGCAGGAAAATGGGTATTTAAGACAAGGGGCTGCTGGAAATGGCACATCATGTTGGTTGGGGTTATATATCCAGTATTTTTTGGGGGACGACCCAATTTTTTTTCCAAGAGACCATGGTACTGGAAAAGAAAAAATCTTGATGCATCCGGTCCCTAGATACAAAATGGTTGGGGACCACTGCCTTAGGCCATTGTGCGTGTTATAATCCCCATTACATCCATCTGCACTTTACATCCCTTCTGACGCTTTTCTAAAAAATGTTACCTAATGATAAACAGGCTTCTGCATCTAATCCCTTTTAGCGTGGATTTATAGGTGCCGGGCTGTCATAATTCTGATCCTCCACAATTAGAAAGCACCATTTGTTTTCAGACGCTCGCATTAAAACACACACACAAAAGGTTTTACATGTCATTTCGAGGCTTAAATGAACCGGAATGTTATCAGCTGAAACTTCACTCAGCAGCTGCACGTTGCGGAAGCTTAATGAGTTTTTTTTTTTTGACGAGGCAGATGGTAAAATTGCTATTTTCTGTTACCTAATAAATACCATTAGCGAGCTCGAAAATGTTCAATTCCACCAAGTCTTTATATAAAAAAACAAACAGAAAGTGGAAAAACTATTTACACATCGCCTCCTATCTGCCAGGAGATCAGAGACGACTAAGACAATTCCCAGCTGTGTGGCCTGTACGGCTAGTCTATGGCATCCTCCATACCCCCGCCATGATTAGATAAGGCTCCAGAATCTCGTCTCATATTCAATTCTCACTCCATCTGATTGAAATAATAACAACGTGTGCGGTTTTTTCGGCGCCTTAACCTGAAATCTTCAGACCCTTAATGCAAATATCTGGCTGTGTGATGAGTTTAATAACACCCTGTTTTGTTTTTTTTCTCCGCGAGCAAATGACAGCTGCTGGCAAGAATTGATGGGATATGGAAGGGTAACGCTTCGTACCGCCGAGTCTGCTATGTGCTAAAGGACAAGTGTGGGCAAAAATATATAGGACTTAAAAAGCTTATCCAGACAATTGCCAGACAGAAGGTAAAGTAGTCTGTCATTACACAGCAGCAAATCAGCGTGTGTCTTTCCTACAAACAGCGAAGAAAAACCTTAAAGGGCTTCTACCAGCTTTAGACTCACCTTGAAAAAAACATTATTGTCTAGGGCACTTTGTAAGTTTTTTTTATATATTTTCAGTCTTTCTTAGTGATGTATAGTTTTAAGGAGAATTCGCATTAAATAAAATTAGCATTTTTTGTGCAATGTGGGCGGGGCTATGACAGCTGATGCACCCATTTTCTTCTTCTTTTTTTGCCTTCCATCCAATGTTGGGCCCATCATATAATTTTTCTAGAGGCCCACCTTTCATAATCCCCATTACAGTCAGTTGTCTTCTGCTATATGTATGGGATTCAGTATTAGGTTACAGTTTAGTCCCACCCGAGGCTCCACTGGTGGGACAGTCCCACACTGCTCCCATCACTTTACAGCCCGGCACATTTACCCATTGATTGACATCTCACATAGAAATAAGGTGTATGAAGAAGGCAACTGAGGCAAAGATATGCCTAGAAAGTAGGCATGAGCTGACCCGCACCCGGGTGTGTCCTGTCCTACCCGGACATACTGCTGAACAGCAAATACGGCAAATTGATGCTCCTAGCCAACTATATATGGCTGTGTTTGGCCAAGCATAGCCATGGCTAGTTGGATAGGGGCATCAATTTACCGGATTTGCTGTTCGGCCACCAGTCCAGCAATATGTCCTGATCACTTGGGTTTCACGTAAACCCTGGACCTTAATTTAGGGTTCGGGTCCGCTCATTTCTACTACAGAGCTTATACACTACACAATAGAGGATTTATTATGAGGGTGATTTTGGATCAGGTGGACTCCCTTTAAAGAAGAACTCTGTTTGTATAAAGATTCTACATTAATTTGCCAATGATGTACTAAAACTAAGAGTACTGATTGGTCAAGAACATTGTGGGCTACATAAAAAACTGTGCAAGAATTTATAGATTCATGGAGATACCTATTAAAGGATAAGAGTTGGTGTAGCTTGCCAAATATCCTTTTTAAAGTATGTACAATAATCAGATGATTCCCTGCATTAGAAATCATTGTCGATCACCTGGGGCCCACTGTACATCTGTACTGTAGTGGCCACTAGAGGTCAAACAAAGTATTACAGGCTTCCCATACAAATGACTGCGTTTTCTCTGGACCTCTCCTGTTCATAAATTTCAGCTTTTTTAGATGAATTTATTATACCTGTAAAATATATACGGTATACTAAAGTATATGTATGCTTTAATATATTTAATCCGATATTTAAGGAGTTTATTAGTAGAACAATTATCTGCAGTCCTTTGTGGAAGGTTCTGCAGTGGTGATACCCTTTGTGCTGCTGGAAGGCGGAAAACGTTTGATCAATGGCTGCACATGACAGCCATCAATGATAACGCGCCTATGTGTATGGAAAACACTCTGTCAGCACCTGGGCTTTATGTCAGGCTGAATTTTGGGTAAAATATGGTCCCTTTGATATAAAATACTGTAGGATCTTCCCGATCCTTAGAACATGAGAAATATATCACATACCTGATGTTCATAAAGCTGTGGCCATGACTAAAGTTAAACAATAGGAATTTTGGTTAAACCTAATAATTTTTCTCCTTCATGAATTTCTTTTAGAAGTAGCTGATGAGCTTGATAAGACAGGAACTTTCCAATTAAAGATCATAGACATCGTAGGATTCTCTAGACCTATGGAGTTGTGGGGGCATGAAACATTGCCGAGTAGATCAGACACATAGATATTTTTGTTATTATTTGCTTATCCACGAATGACTATTTTTGGAAGTAGATGATGAGCGTGAAAAGACAGAAACCTTCTCAGACCAAGATCATAGACTGTCAAAACCTTGTGAATATATCACTTAATTGATATTTTTGGAGCCTTGGTAGCATTTTTTTTGCTTCTCCATGAATTATTTTAGAAGTAGATGAAGAGCTTCATAAGACAGGGACTTTACAATTCAAGATCATAGTTGTAATGTAAAACAGGGTCTTTCAGATGGCTTATAGGTTTGTGGTGGCTTGAAACATTGTGGATAGGATTAAACAATAGATATTTTTGTTAGTATTTGCTTCTGTGGGAATAAATATTTTTGTAAGTAGATGATGAGTGTGAAAAAGACAGGAACCTTTCAATTCCAAGACCATAGACTGTCAAAACCTTGAGCATATATTGCTCAATTGATATTTTTGGAGCTGTGGTAGCATATTTTTGCTTCTTCATGAATTATTTTAGAAGTAGATAAGGGGCTTCCTAAGACAGACACTTTACTATTCAAGAGCATAGCTGTAGTGTTAAACAGGGTCCTTCAGATGGCTTATAGGTTTGTGGTGGCTTGAAACATTGTGGAGAGGATTAAACAATAGATATTTTGGTTAGTATTTGCTTATCTGGGAATGAATATTTTTCTAAGTAGATGATGAGTGTGAAAAAGACAGGAACCTTCCAATTCCAAGATCCTAGACTGTCAAAACCTGGTGAATATATCACATAATGATTGTTTATGGAACTGTGGTGGCAAAGAACATTGTGACGAAGGTTAGACAATGAGCTTTTGTGTGAAATTTACTTCTTTATTTATCTATTTTCTCCTAAGTAGATGATGAGTCGAGACAAGATAGGAACCTTCCTTTGCTAAAGTCATAGACTGTCATAACCTTGTAAATATATTATATACTGGATGTTTATGGAGCTGCTTTTTGTGGTGTGAAACACTGGGAAAGGTTATACAATAGAGATAATTGGTAGACCACTACTGTATTTCCTTTTTTTATAATTTATCAATGAGTGTGAAAAGACAGAAACCTTCCAATCCTCAGATTATGATTTTTGAAGTCTATTTCTAAGAATTTCCACAGTTTTTACACTAATGATGCAATAATCTGCATTTGCTCTTGCCTTGAGCTTCCTCCTAACAGAGACATATGCTGAAATCGTGTTATCTCTGCTTACAGAGATAATTACAACAGTTGACCCTCAGCCTCCAGTTGCTACTATGTGACCTTTTTTTTTCAGAAGCCAATAAAGAAGTCTTTACAATCTAGGTGACGTCTGCCGACTGTTAATGAAGGTCAGAGGTTTGCTGATGAATAGGATGGATAAGTCACATGTTCTCTCGCTGCTAAAGAGCCTCCAGGATTGAGACGTCAGGTGGAAATTGTCATACACAAAATAGATGTGGCAATCCCTTCCCGTGGTGGGCGTCTGTGAATAGTCAAGTATGTTTCAGGATATTGAATCTCATTTGGTGACCCATACGTATCAAGGGTAAAGAATGACTTATGGGTCGAGAATGATACATCACATGTTATACAAAATGCAAATCAATAGCCTATATTTAGCAAGTTGATAGAATTGTATACATTATGCATTAAAGGGGTTGTTAGAAGCTAAAAATTCAAAAATATCTTTATTCGCTTCTTCGTATGGTCTGGGATCCATCAGCAGAATCTTGGGTCTTTGTGACCTTTGGCCAACATTGAAGTTCTTTGGGCCTCTTGGTGTCCCTCTGATGGATCAGAGAAGACAATAAGTATTTTTTACATGCACAGGGGCAAATTTTGAGGTGGGAAATCCCTTTAATTATATATCTATGCTCCCGTTGTCATGGTCATGGGAGCTATGGAACTTTTAGACACCCATTTGTGCAATCATATGACGTCATTCCATATATTTTATTTATCCCAATATGGTGCCAATAAAAATTACACCTACCGGTAGTACCACATAAACAAACCCAAATAAGACTATAAAAAAGTGAAAAAAAATCTATGTTTTTTGAACAGAAAAAAATAACTCTTTGGCATTTAGGCTGCATTCACACATTCCAGTTCCAAATACAGAATAGGGAACGGGCCTGTTCCAATCGTTGATGCGTTTCCACTGAGTAGCAAGCACCATGTGTTTTTCATGAAGACAATGAAAAAACCCACGGAGCACCTTACTGATTGCATGTGCTTTGGTTGAAATGCATATGCGATTGGGCCAAGCCCCCCCCCCCTGTTCCGCTTGGATGCCATTTGGAAACACAATCTAACCGAAATGTGTGAACGCAGCCTAAAGGCCTAACAGATCTGCACTATTAAATAGTTAAAAACATATTACAGCTTGGATTTTTGTCCCAAACCAATATTTATTGGTTCTTGACCTTACCCTGTTTACCTCGATTCCTGTTCATTTATGTTCTGTAGAAAATTTCTTTCATTTCTCCTCTTTCTATTAACATATTGGTATCTTTAGGACACTTATACGATTTACTACAGCAGTAAATCTGTGTTTTGGCACTTTACGATTAGATACGATTAGAATAGATTTGGTTCTCGTTAGGACATTTGATCTCTCAAAGGTTTGCCATCAAACATGAAGGGTTTCTCTATGGTATGGAGAGAATACTAAGGTGTGAAGGGAATCTCCCATCCTGGTTCAAGTGTGGTGGCAAGCGTGGGTCCAGGGTAGGAGTGACTGCACTGGGGCGTGTTGAGGCCACCGATTTATCGGCAAAGCGATGTTGTTTCTGGATCCAAGAGTGGGATCAGGGTAGACATGCATTTTAATTTCGGCTTGTCGCTTGCCGTGCTCTGATGTTGGTCCATATTGCATTATCTGAACTTGGAGTTGGAGCAGAGCACCTACTTGTAGCCCGCGGTCTGTGTAGGAAGAGCACTTTGGATGGGGGAGACCCTCGGTGGTAGTGCCGGTATCATTCTCATTTCTCTGATAGAACTGTTAGCTGCTGGCATGTTTTATCTCCGGTGCATAGACAACCTAATTTACAAAGTGAATGAGTAAAGTTACAATCCTAATTATAAGGAAGATTCTAATTATTCCATTGTAACAGATGAATCTCATAAATACAAATTAACATATCATTCCCGACTAATCACCGGCATCTATAAATAACAATATGGATCCGCCAGGCAGTGCCGTAACTCAGATGACATTTTATTACTAATACAATAGTAGTCCGTGCCGGGGCGTCATTGTGTGTGATATACATAGAAGTTTACAGAACAATGAGGAAGCCTCGGTTCTATAGGGTTCATTTAATAATGCGGGCCAAGCACATAATACTTAATTGCTAGTGGGAACTTAATGAATTCATTTCCGTGAGTCAGCGACTTTCCACCGGCTCCTAGCATGACCGATGTAACGTGCCCCAATCCATTCTGATGATCTCATCAATGTGAACCCGTTTATGGAGTACGAACTAGGCCGGTCTTTTCACTGTGCACCAAATCGATGACTAGATCTAATGAATACGATATACGAGGGAGGACAGAGGTTGCTGTTAAAAATTCAATGATCACTGATGGAAAAATATGTCAGTACAGGCGGATCAATACGTGTTTCATGCATTCATGAACACACAGGGATTTTATTTTCAGGCCAAATTCATTTATTTCAGATTAGAATTTTTTTTTCTTTTGTGCTTTGCAGTGTGTAGATCAGTTTATAGGGTTTAGTTTTGTTAATTGTGTATCTCATTTAAATAATGAACTAATCATCACTCAGTTTTTTAGAATTGAATATGATATATTGAATTGATATATTCACAGATCTCCATACATATGTTATTGGGAATTTTATTACAATGTGCTTGTCACGTGTGCCCCTGCGATCCATGTCTCGGATCACAGGCACACCTGTGCCCCTCTCCGTTGCAGCGCTGCCCCGGGACCCCACCCACTCTTGCCTCTCCGCGATCCTGCCCTGCTCCCGGGTAGGCCACCGACACTCAAGGATTTAAAGGGCCAGCGCACTGCTGATTGGCACTGGCACCCCCAGGTTTCCTTAAAGGCCAGCTGTTCCCAGGATTCCTTGCGGGATCTTTGAGCTACCTAGCCTGAGAGAAAGCTTCTTGTGAGTTCCTGTACCTGTTCCTTCCCTGCTCTGCTGATTTCCTGTTGTAACCTTGGACCTGTCCTTTGACCTCCGCATCTTTGCCGTCTGCCCTGACTTTCTGCCTGTGGCTGACCACGAGCTTGGATTCCGATTTTGTTCCGCAACCTCGGCTGCCACAGTGACACCTGTGGAATGACCTGGTGGCAGCCTGCCGCAGCAAGACCATCCCGCTTTGCGGCGGGCTCTGGTGAAAACCAGGTGCTACGTAGATTCTGGTCCCAGGTGTCAATTAGTACCATCTCCCACAGTGGTCCAGGGGGTCCACTGACCCTGAACCCAGACACAGCTGTATATACTAATATATATATACAGGTAGTCCCCGGGTTACATACATGTTAGATTCTGAAGGTTTGTTCTTAAGTTGAATTTGTATGTAAGTTGGAACTGTATATTTTATAAATGTTACCACAGCCAAATATTTTTTGGCCTACGTGACAATTGGATTGTAAAAATGTTGAATTGTCATAAGAACCAGGATTATCAATTAAGCTTCATTACAGACACCTGCACTTCTACTGTGTTCTATGATCTGCAAAGCGTGAAAAAAAAAATAGAACAGGCTCTAAAATGTTTTTTTCAGTTAAAAACGACAGAAATGTAAAAAAAAACACTCATAGAAAAGAACGTCTCAGTAAGACCACCCTTAAAAATGCTGCATCACGGATGAGTAACGCCATTGGGAAAGAGCTCAACGTTTGATGGTTATCCACTTGCGAAAGGTTAAAGTGTCAGACCGGTGGGGGTCTCATTACCACAAATTAAAGTTTATTGCCCCGTTTATATGGTTGACCAGCTCTGGGCTATCTCCTGCGCACTCATTGACCTTCTATGAAGGTTCTAGAGATACCCAAGCCCTGGATATAAATATGCTCAACCTGTCACTCCATTCATTATTGGGAATGGGTGCCCCATTCTGGAGATTAGTTCGGGTCAGACAAATTAGATTGTTGTCCCAAGTAACTCAAACATCAAATATAAGCATAACTATCAATTTTATTACATAGCATTGCAAATAGTAATGAAATCAGCATTTTTAATTGTAATAAATTGTAATTAATTTGGATTGTTATGTTTTATAGTATTGTTATTTTTATTGGTAATAATTATAATACACTACTACTATGAATAATAATAATATAGTTATAATAAAATTATAGCATTCTGGCAGATCTTGCAAATTGTTCTAATGGGATCAGGTTTCAGGATTCTGTGCATGAAAACCACACCCAGAGCTGCCTGTGATTGACAGCTCCCTTTCTGATCTTTGGGAAAGCTGGGTGTGTCTTTGAACTCGTTTTGTCTGCAGTTGCTGAGCCAGTCAGTGCTGGGGGCAGTGTCCATTACTCCCTTATATTCTGCCCAGCCCCTTCATTGGCTGCTGGTTGTTCAGTCTCCTGTGTTCCCTAGTGCTTTTGCTATTGTGTGTATTGACTTCTGCTTTGCCTACCGACCGACGATTCTGTACCTTTGCCGCCATCTTGGTTTTGACCCGGTTTGTTCAACTCCGCTTGTCTGTCTGTATCTGTTGTTTGTCCCTCAGTGTCGTGTATCTCGCAGTGTGAACCTACTTTTCTGTCTCAGATTTTGTGCTAGATTTCTGTGTTAGATTTCTGTGCACCAGTGTGAACACTGGTTTATCTCAGTATTCCTGTTACCTGTCCGCTCCACCATCCAGCAGCTGCCAGACGAAGTAAACCTTCCCTGTCACCTTGTAGGGTCACTCAGGGACCCTTAGTTAGGTTTGCCCTTGTCAGGGCAGTAAAATCTGGCCTTAGTCCAAAGGGACCTCACAGGGTCAGTTCACAACCACTTACCTAGACTGCCAGCTTGTGCCAAGCCTGGTTGTGGTCCCGCAGTTGCTGGACAATAATAATATTGTGTTATTTATGTTATGGTATTGTTGTTATTATTATTAACTACAACTATTATTATGATTGTGGAATGAATTCTATATTTTTATTTTAACTATATTATTTATTATTTCTTTATTAGAAAACAAATGATCTCATTTTTCTGATTAGTATTGATAATAATAACAATCAATAGTAATAATCAAAAATAAGATTATTCATTTTATTATTATTGTTGTATAATGAATGCTATAATTTTTATTGTTTCTATGATTAAGTATATTCTAGTAAAATTCTTATTTATGATTCATTTCCTTTTTATTTCTATTATTACATTTGTTTATTCTGCTAGAATTATTTTTATTGTTAATTTAAATATTATTATTTCATATCATAAAAATCTTTCCTTTGTGTCATTGATGGTTATTATTTTAGAGGCCTTACCCCTATGGCCATTATCATTGCTTTGCCCTATGGCTATTATTCCTCATCCACGTGTCAGGTGTGTGGGTTCATTGAACAACACGATGCAGTGGAGGAGGCACTGGGTCTTATGTAGCTTTGAAAGGAGAAAGTTACACAGTCTGAAACTTCATCTCCCTTCACTGATATTAAAAGCGCAGTTGAACGTGATCAATAATTCATGTCGCTCTTCTTCAATACCTGGAATTGAACTCTCACCCCATGATGAACAGCCTTATTCATGGCAGTGGTTGGAAGCTGCGTCTACCGTCTGTTGTTTACACATACAGCAGCCGAGGGGCGGAAGTAAAGAGGACGGAGAACGTTGCTTTTTATGCTTTTTATTGCGCTTTTTTTTTCCTTCTGAATCATCATGTTCTAATAAGCAAATACGTTGCCCCCACTTCTCCTTTAGTATCAGTACTATCATTCAGTAAATAAAGCTGATATATTGTTTGAAATACTGATATCTGTATGAGATGAAGAGAGAAGCAGAGGTGCAACCTCAGCCTCTGAACCCTTTTAGGTTATACCCCTGTTCCGAATCTGTGGCTGTGCCTTTAAGTACAATGTACCTTTAAAGAGGACATGGCATCAAGTACAAAATGCTAAACCTCTGCCTTGCTGATCAATTTGATGTTACTTCTTTTAGATCCGTCCACCCATAAAATGGAAATACTCATCAAAGTCTGTAAATTTGACTTGGTGAAGAATCCCTTTAAGAAGGACCTATCACCATGATAAAAATGCTTAATGATGCACATCATGTGATAGCCACTGTGCCCCTGCTCAATTTGATGTTTGTTTTTTTAAAATCCGTCCACCCGTTCAAAAGATATGGCTCTTAGAAGTTTGTATTTGAACTAGCTCATACTAGCCAAGGGGGTGGTAACTTTTTATTTTCAAACAGAACACACCCAAGCGGAACTAAAAAAGTTACTGCCCCCTTGACTAGTAAGAGCTTTTTCACAGTTAAACATTTTAGGAGCCATAACTTTAGAATGGCTGGGTGGATTTTAATAAAACTAACACCATATTGATCAGGGGGATATGGGCAATCAAGGTCATTTAACATTTGTTACTTTGATGACAGGTCCTTCTTAAAGGGATTCTTCAACTTTGCAGTCTTTGCTGAGCATTAAAGGGATTTATGTATTGGACAGCATTTGGTTTTTATAATTATAAATATGTATATTGTATATCTGTAGCTTTTATAAAAATGATAGATATTATATATTTCAATGCAGTGGGTGAAAAGTTTTTATATTTGATTGCAACAATTGTTGAAATAAGTCTATTTTCTCTCTTACAGAGAAGGTGAAGTGATTTGGCGAGCCTACCAGTAAAGAATAAGAAAACCTCGAAAAGGTAAAAAATACAATATTTTTAAAAAACTTTATTTTTGAAATTGACGAGATGGTTATTTGACGTGAAAGTGAATCGGGGGGGCCTTACATTTTTAGGTTAAATACGATTTTTCCCTTGTAAACTCTATTTGCCCGTGGACTGGAGATGAAATGGATCTGGGGCTCTCATGCAGTAGACCAGTCTTCGGATACAATGCTCCCGCTCACTGCTATTTTTATACATTTTTAATGGCCTCAGTGTTTAGCTGGCGTATTTGGAAGCATGCACTAGTGTACAGGTTTGTATTCCATCAAATATTTAGCGGTCTGGAATCATTGGCGCTACGATCTTGCTGTGTTATGTTGCAGAGGTTTTCACAATGACAGGAAAGGTTGTATGTGTTTAGGAAAACATGGCTGACTCTTTTCAAAAACAGCACAAGTCTGGTCTGTAGGAGGCGTCTTGTATTGCGGCTCAGATCAGTCAGTGTGAATGTCTCCTAGGGGGTTGGTTCATAACTAGCTAATTTGCATATTGTTATCCCAGAAAACAGTGCTTTCATTCAAATAACTGGCTTTGGAGAAGGAAGTTGTCCTAATGTGCTACAACATTTTTTAAAAACCTGGACATTCCCTTTACGAGATGGCACACTGGTCCGTGATAGGCCCAAGCATCAGGAATCTAAGGTATTGAATTCCCAACGCCCTGAACCTTAAGGCGTTACGTGAAATCTTTATGGGAGCATTTTTTCGACACTATCTGGCAATAGGATGTTTGAATTCTCTAGAGATTGACTATTGCAATCTTATGAAGGTAGGAAGGTCCTCATATGACAGTATTAGGGGGACCTTTTGGGGAATATTTTATGACATTTGGCCTTTCTATGGGAGTATATTTTTTTTCTTCACTATTTGGAAACATTATATTGGTGCTGTATGTTTCCAGATAAGATGCTATATGGAAGTATATTATGGGATGCATGAGTGGGTACACTTTTGAGAATATTTTTGAGCATTGTATAGTGGTATCATTAAGAACATGAAATGGTTTTTGACTGTTGTACTTATCAGTAGAGTAGACCGTATATATTTAAGTCCGGGGTTCGGGTGCGTCTTGTAGGAAGAGGAGATATTGACTGTTTGGCGCATGTGTAGCTAATACGGCAAGTAGCTACTAGCCATGACTGTCCCCCTGACCAATCACAGCTACGGCTAGTAGCTAGGACCAATCCGGCTAGCAGCCAATCTGAAAAATTGATGCCTGTAGCTACTAGCCATGCTTGTGATTGGGCAGGGTTGTCCTCCTGACAAATGACAGCTATTGCTACTAGCTAGGAGCATCAATATGTCTAGGTCGCGCAGCACACCAGAACCCTGGACCCAAACTTAAAACTAAAGTTCAGGTTTGTTTATTACTACTTATCAGGCTCCGACACTCGGTTCCACTACTGTGGTGGACTCATTTTTGGCACTTCCAGCCCTACCTCCAGAATATATAGAAATACATATCTTCTTTTTATCCCAAAGGAGCGCCACTCCTGCCCATCACAATACTGAATCTAATAAGATGAGGCTTTAGTACCACATACAACCACAAGAGTGGCGCTGTGGTAACACATAAACAGCTAGCCATGTCTTTCTAATACACGTACAGCAGAATCATCAATACTGTAGAGTATAGAAAGGCGAGAGAGAAGATGACAAAGCGCTCATAGAGTAGTATTGTTATTAAAAAAACTATAAGTGCTCTGAGAGTTGGCGGAGTGAGGCTCACCAGATGTGGTTCTGCTATTTTTAGGCACAATTCTGGTTTTTGCTTTGTTTATGTACAATTAGATGCTTCAGGCTAGATCATTAGGTCCCAGTCGACACACTGGCCTGGATCATGGTCGGATAGGTTGGTTTGTTTGTCATTTTTAGCGCCCACCGGTAGTCAACATAAAATTTGTGGTTTATGAACGTTTTATTAGTGTCTCAATATCATAATGCGTTTCAGGGTCAAGTGCGAGAGACTAGAGCCCGGGTGGGGAGTGAGGTCCCAAACCAAAGCTATATATATAGTTATGGTACCATATCCACCCACCCCACCCCCATCCAGGCTCTAGTCTAGTGCATGGGTGGGGGTTGAGGTCCCAAAGCTATATATATAGTTTTGGTACGTTACACCTCCCCCCCATCCAGGCTCTAGTCTAGTTCCTAGTTGGGGGTTGAGGTCCCAAAGCTATATGAAGTCCCAGAACTATATATAGCTTTGGGACATCACCCCCCACCTAGGCACTAGACTAGAGCCTGGATGGGGGGAAGGTGGGTGAGATCCTAAAACTATAGAAAGTTTTGGTTTGGAACCTCACTCCCCACCCAGGCTCTAGTCTCTTGAACTTGAAAAAAGGGGCCCTAATCCTAGAAACACATTGTAATACTGAGACACAACGTTCCTAAACCACAAATTTTATGTTGACTTCTGACTACAGGACTTGTCTAACGCCTTGTGTAAAGTTTTTGTTCTATGAAACGATGCGGGATCATCACAAGCAAAGTATCATACAGTAGTCACTGACAACTATCAGTAGGTGCGATGATGTATTCCTTTCGTTGGAGTTCACACAGTATTGCAATTGACATTTCGCTTCCTATCTACCTGTGACTCTTGCGCCCAGTTATTATTCCCACTTCTGAAGACGCAGGTTTAAAGCGGAAGCACGAGATTGCTTCACCCTTGAAGTCGGCCGCCACTTCACACAAGGCTGTGTCACGGGGTTTTATTTTCGGCGTTTCTATGTCTGTGTATGTATTTTCTGAGAAATGAATCCTGTGATATAATGAAAAGCCGGTGTTTAATATTTCATACATCTCCCCTCGCAGACGTGTCCCGGGAGACCCTGCCGCAGCTCCGGAGCCGCTCTCTGCCTTTACTTCCCTTGCATCCTCAGACATCACATGAAACCACTTAGTAGTGCGGCACCTTGATTCTCTGTCTCTTCATTCAGTAATACAGCAGTCACATCCATATTCTTAAAATACGCTAAATATTATGACTTGGGGTGTAACTTAGGGGACTGAACCGCGGCAAGTGCCCTGGATGTTGCGTTGGGCACCAACATGTCACTTTATCCATTTAGATGGATAATAGTAACGTTAGGTAATAGAAAACCTAACGTTATTTCTGATGGACACTAAATAAAAACTAATGTTATATGATATTTCCCCATGTAGATAAATCACAATACGTATTTGGACCAAGAGGGATTAATTGAGTTAAAAAAATAATTGGATTTTTTTTTTCATCAAAGAAACAGAGCTACTATTGACTAGTGGTTGTGTCTGGTATTGCAGGTAAAGTTTATTTAAAGGGGTATTTTCATCTGGGCATTCACTTTATATTTAATTCATTTGATATATATATTTCTTCAATTGGATATTATTAAAATAATTTGAATTTCCCATAGATGTAGCCATGTTGTCCCTTACAAACGATATAGCTGTCTTTTGATACGACCACTGCTGCTGGATATAAATAAAAAAATCCTTTGCTGTACTGTGTGAGGCAATGGTTGTACATTTTCTGTTAGTGCCTCCACTGGATAATTTAAGAATTACACATTGATTTTAATTGAAGTCATTTTATATAATATTTTCTTAAAGGTTGTTGTAAAGTAATTTGAACTGTACTTTATTCATAATTGTTGCCTCCATATATCTCCATTGGGTTTTTTTTTACTTATCAAATCAGTCTCCTTCCCCATCTGGCAGCTGACAGTATAGTCCCTTTCTAGTCTCCTGGTAAAATGTACAAACCAACTACATATTCCACTATCAGGGTAGGACTTCCCCCTCCCACCCAGAATATCAGAGGATCTTCCTGTGAATATAATGTAATATCAGGCCCTAGATGTCCAGAAAAGACAACCTAACATAAAGCTATCTAGACTCTAGTTTCTTAGGGAGGTTAAATGTGAAATCTGTACCAGGTCCCCAACATTAATGTATTATTTATGGTGCTTGTCTCTTTATATGTGGAAGAGACACCTTATAGAATCCAGTGGCTGAGAGCAAACACACCCTCAACCCCTCATAGACCCCCAAGATAATTTTCTCTGGTGGGTTGAAGCAACATTGGTCCACCATTGAACTCAACATTTAGGTTAAACGTTCTTGGTTATTACAAAGGAAATAAATTGAAAATCGGGGGTCCATGGTAACCCAAGGGACCACTGCCTAAATCAACAATCCTGCTTTTGCCGCCTCCGTTGATCTTTCCATCACTTTGCCGTACACGCACGTACACATAGAGAAACCTGAGCACCATCCAGATTGAACTTCTGTAGGAGACTCGTAAAATGGAGTCTGCTTTAGAGTCAGTATAATCAGTCCGCGCACAGAACACTACGAGGGTAGCAGGCAGCGCGGCCTTTATAATGGATTCTATAGATCAGCTTAGAGTTACAGACGTGCTGTCTAATATTTTAAACCTCTTCCCAAGTGTTCCAGTGGTTTCACACAGCTCTTTCACATAGAAGGATCAAATACAGAGCCGTGAAGATTGCCGGGAATGGGTGAGGGAGCTGTACGATGAAATTATTAAAGGAATATTTGCTATGGTGAGAAAATAGATGTGCGGGGCTTAGGTAGAATATAGGAAAGCATATTATACGCCATCTATGATTCAACGGAGGAGGGGGTGCTTAATGCCTGTGATGCACGTCAGGTCATAAAAATGGACTGCGCACACACCGATTGAAGTAAATGGGGCATCTTGGGGTAAAAAACATTCAATTAGAGATTAATCTGTTCGTAGATTCAGTATGAATCTGGGATTTTTCAGGCACCAAAACGATTCCATATATTTTCTGATGCGCTACGGACAAATTTTTAAAGTGGTGGCTAGTCCCTTAGGGTTGGGTGGATGGGAGAATAAAAAATGTATAACAACAGGACTAGAGGACTAGACAATTCCCAAGACCGTCGGACCAACATCGGTTCGGAACTAATTTAGTTTCCATTTTGAAAAGTTTGATGAAGATTCTTCATACTGATTCTTGGATGATTCGCTCATCTCTTAGGATATGTCATGACCTGGACTGTTTTCCTTGTACAATGTGCAGTCTGAGATTTCACTTAGACCTGCATCTGATGTGAAACACAGGCATTTAAATATTTTCTAAAATTTTTTGCACCTTCATGCAAATTTGATGCCTAATTTTTTGTATATATGAGTGAAGCTTCTCTGTCCAGAGTTGGTGACGTTGCACCCCCACTAGTTTATGGGGGTTTGAACACTGTGCTGCTGTGGATTTTTTTCTTTGCACTGTGACCAAGCCGGGTAGCAGTGCCTGGTTCCGACGGAGCCATCTCTACCTGAACAAAATGGGCCGCAAAGTTTCCCCTGTTTTCCCTCATATGCATGAGGACAAATAGCTAATGGGCGGAAACCAGTGGCCCATACCTTTTAGGGTGCAGTCACACATTGCAGTTAAAACTGCATCGCAATTAGTTTTGGGTTGGTTTTAGGTGGTATTAATTATTTTAACAAGTAAAAGATATTAAATCAACAGGTGAATGAAATTTGTGGAACAGCTTTGTCCTTCAAAATCTAATTCACCCATTTAGTTCATTTCTTTTACCTGTGAAATTGACAAAACTGCACCTAAAACCACCTAAAAGATGATTGCGATGCAGTTTTAACTGCAATGTGTGACTGCACCCTTAGGGTGCCCATGGCCACCCAAAATACCGAATGTACGAAATCTTCGTACATCTGTTCCTACCCTCAATGCACAAGTACACAAAAGCCACTTAAGGAGTTTTGAAGGTCCTCCAAAGGTCCTGAAACTGCATATTGAAAGCAGGCATCCTCTATTCTCCAAGAAGCTGATTCTAGTACTAGGATGTAGGAAGTGATTCCAGACTTGTATAGACTATAATATTCATACAGCCCAGAGCCCCTGGCAGTCTTAATCTGCCCTTGGATGCAACTGGTCTTCTGCCAAATGAAGGCCCAGCATGAAGATCTCTACTAATGAGGGTAATGACAATAGAAAGTTGAGGCAGGGGCAATTTTTGATAAAAAAATCAGCCCCAGGTTCCATGATGATGCGGGCAGTGAGATAAGTCTCATAATCTGATAACTTTTACAACCGGAACCCCTCATAAAAGCTTAAACGATTGTTTCACTATTATAAAATATAATATTCGTATATTTTTTTCATTTGGTACATAAAAAATGATAGAATTTTTGTTGACCCCCGGCTCTGTACAATCCTACATGTCAATGATGAGCAGAAAGTGTTAGATATCTGCGGGTCTTTTATGGTAAACATTGGTGAGAATTTAATTAAAGGCAATGTGTTTTCTTCAACACAATCTTTTCAAAAGGCAAAACCCGCCGGAACAATGAGCGATGGCAAAGTATGAAATTCCTACTGAGATTCCGCACATTGCAAGGCGTTCTTCTGAAAGCGTCGGATGTGTAGGTCGGTTCACACCTGTTGTTAAGTTGTTGCCGTTCACCGCGTAAAGACGAGCAGCAGACGCGTTCCATTGTCGCTTACTTTTTGTTTAGATTTCAGGCTCTATGCCCCCGCCTCTTTATATCCAGAGGTTTCAAATGGTTTCACAGACAATTGCACATCATTATTGCTGCCTAAATAGAATCCATACTCATTTTGTCGACTTTGGAAAAATAAGGGACATTGAGAGCCGTGATGAAACGCGGGAGCAGGGGAAGTTCATTAGTGTCCCTCGTCTCTTTTTGTTTTTGTGCTTTGGTTTTAAATGGGTAATAAGGAAAATGACTGAGATTAGAAATCTATCATACAGCAATACAATGTATCCGTGTACTCGTCTTCTGTCGGAATAGTTAAAGCAGTGAAAAGATTAGGGTGGGGAACCCACCATCTGTCTTGTCCCTAGGGGATAACCGTGCTGCCTTAACGTGGTACCCATGGGGAACTGGAGAAGGGTTAAAGTACAAAACCAAATTACTTGCCTTCTTCTATCTCCCCATTTCAATGGTGCAGTACCTGCACCTTTTAAACACGGAGGGACGTGACAACAGAGATACGAGCCATAACAGCTGCTTTGGGGCCTGCAGTGTCAGGGGGCCCAGCCATCTATCTGGCTACAGTAAAGAATGGATGAGGAGTACTGTTATATAGATAATATACTGTGCATTGTACAACATAATACATATATATATACATATATAACAGTGACCATCTTCACAGTACACAGCTGAACCGGCTGCTTAGATGACAAATGTCGTGGGAGGGTACAGCAGGACAACAAGTTTGGGATCTATTATGTCTCTACTTCTTGACGTACTTCCTCCATGTGGTCATCAGCTACATAAAGTCATACCTGTGTATAAATGTGTGTATATATACTGTATGAGTGTGTATCTTCTGTATGTGTGTATATAAACTGTATGAGTGTGTATCTGCTGTATGTGTGTATATATACTGTATGAGTGTGTATCTGCTGTATGTGTGTGTATATATACTGTATGTATATATAACAAGTATAACATTTTTGTGACGTGATCTGCTGGCTTTTGACAGATGGAGGGGGCCATGCACTCATTACTTTATGTCTTTCATAAGTGTGGTGAGCGTGCCAAGGACATCCGCATCCAACCACTGATATGGGAGTGCTTATGATGGAGGGGGTGGGCATATAATAATAAGTAATAAGTATAATAAGTGTAACAGCCCACTCCATCTGACACAAGCCAGCAGGACACGTCACAGGAAGTCTTGAGTCCTTCTGCTCAGGAGTCATGTGGTGACTGAGGGCAAACAAGAAACTTTAGCAGGGTATATATAATATGAGTGGCCTTATTAGGGTCTATATATACTCTTGTAATGTTTTCTATAAATGGCCCCTCTGAGAACAAAATGTTGAACTTGTTTCATCCTTCTTTATGCCAAGGGAGTTTTACAAGACCCCAGGGGTATAAATAGGACACCCAGGCCCCCATGGCAGACCCCTTCCCTCTTAAAAAATATACATATTTGTACGAACACACATGAGTTACAATCACACATAGTATATACACACCATATGTACACACATCACACATGCACACACATACAGAAAATACACACCACATATACATAACCCAGACCCGGGGGCCCCCTGACACTGTGGGCCCCATTGCAGTTGCTATGGCTGCTACCACTGTAGTTACACCCCTGGGAAGGCCCCAACCACATAGCAGGTCAGTTTGGAGATAATGTGGGACGTCTTCAGACTTTTATCCGCATCTAGTGAAAATCTGCTGCTTTTTAAAATATTTTTGACTTGTGAACCGTCTCCTACCTAAAAGCAGACGTCTTGGACTTCCCGGCTGATATTTTCACACCTCTCACTTGATCTGTTATCATTCTCTTTACAAGGCAACCAAGCAAATCAGTGACTTGTTGAGAGGAAAGCTATGTTCTACTCTCTTCTGCTTGAGCCCAGATGCCCGGTATGTCTGATAAACTAGACATCATAGATGACACGACAAACAAAGACCATATTTATCAGTTACTTTTTCCGCTTGATAGAACTGAGGAGAGCTCATGTTGACACTTCTGATATTCACCACGGTAGATAGGACTTTAAATGGAGCTAGAAAACAAACTGTGAAGTCTCCATATCCAGGGCTAGATGTTTACTCACTCAATGTCAACTCTAACACAACTGTGGTGGAACGTGACTAAAATCTTCGACTATTGGACTTTTACACCTAATGGGGCACATTTACTTACCCGGTCCCTGTGCGATCCCCGATCCGGACTGTCCGACGAGGATGAAGTCCGGCGCGATTCACCAAGATCGTGCACCCGATATCCTGCATGTGTCGCTTCCCCCGCTGAGGTCCGCCAGAGTTCAGCTTCTTCCTCCCAGTGTATGTAAGTGCATTGTCTTGCGACACAATTTGAATTTTAAATCCTGCGTTTAGTCCGAATCAGTCGGGTTGTCCGACGGCCACGCCCCCCGATTTGTGTCGCATGAAAGTCGGAAATAGTTGGGAAACCCAACGGAAATGCGGTCCGCGGACCCTTAATAAATGTGCTCCTATATGTTTAGTTGCTTGCAATTTTTTTTGTGCAACTGTTACTTAACCCTTACAAAGAGAGTATTGACTTTCTAACAGCGCGCACCCCAATTTCTACTCTGGATTACTCTTCGTTAGTAATGGTGGATGTATGGATGGTGAGCAGACCTCAGGATACAGTACAAAGGCAGCAAGCCCAACTGGTAGCTAGATGGTGTTTTTGCTGAAAGAGCTAAAGTTTTGACCTCTAACTAGTAGACAGGTGGTAAGGCTGGGCAGGAGATGCATAGACATGGTCCATTGTATAAGCTCAGTAGCAGGAATCAAAAGGACCTGAGCAATGCAAGAAGGTCCATCATAAACATTGTGACACATTGGCTGGTATCAGGGTCATATAGAGAGGTATATCCCCTATAGCATTCCCTCTCTTATGTGAACACTCTCGCTTGGCTTATAAAAAAAGACCTCCAAAGTCATATGCAAATTAGCTAAAAATAGTCCGTTTTTACCTAAAATAAAGCAGTTTTGGAGGCTGGATGTGGAGTGTCACTTGCCCATATTTTTGGCCTTCTAGCATATTTTCGGCCCTCTTAGTCTGGCTCGTCTCAAGCAAAAAGTGACCCCTCTCAGCTCATTTACTCATGACTTTGGAGGTGATTTGTTTGATAGGTCAACTGGTGAGATTTAGCAAAAAAGATGGACTGCTGGAAAGGATTATTTATAACTTACCCGAGGGTGCTGGGGATTCAGTGGGGTGAACAGGTGACGGGTTCCCTTTAAGAAGCCTGGACATGACTTGTGTTCATTAGCCCCTGCACAATGGCAGGATATAGGCGCATGGATATAGGCATGAGTAGAATATTGCCAGTGCTGTATTGTATGTTATACACAAAAGGCAGCTTCATCAACTTTAAGCAGTGTATATAGGGGCCACCTAATTGTCCCAACCTGCTTAATGTTGGGAAAGATTGGGCAGACATATTGGATTTACTAGTGAGATCAAGAGTTCTCCAACTTTAAGGTCATAGTGGACGCACAAGTGGATTCACCCATAATGCCACCCAAGCAATGGCTTAGAGTGCTGGAGATCATGGCGGTCCACACAGTGATGCATCTCCCAAACCAGTAGTTAAAGCAGCAGCTAGTTTTAAGGGTTTTCCTAACTTAGTAAATTATCCCCAATCCACAAGATAAGGGGTAACTTCGAAATCGGTGACAGTTCAACAGCTAGAACCTTCATCGTTGTGTTGGAAATCCTTAGCTGCCTTCATTGATTTGCATGTGCATGCTCGTCCTGCTGCTCCACCCATTAGTTCTAATGGGATCCCCATTCACCTAATTACTTGGGGGGTTCCCTTTTGCCTTTTTTGCCCTCCCCCTCCATACTTAAAGGGTTTGGCCACTTTACCTCATGTTCTTTGTAATGTGTATGTAAGTATGGGGGGCTGGGTATTAGGTAATTTACCAATATACATCTAGTAATAGTTCTGCTCCGCTCTCTTGATATAGTAAAGTGATGTCTCGTCTTTTACCTCATCATTTTACCTCCTGTATTTTACCTCATCAGCCAGACATTCCTGACCATAAAATGGCCGCACATGGAGGGTCATGTGATCACTGTCTGTCCATGAATAATGCCCTGCCAGGACCTTTATCTTATATTCATGAATACTACATAAGGTCCTGGCAGGGCGATGTTTCATTGACAGATAAGATCCCATGACCCTCATCATGCGGGCCATTTATGGTCAGGAATCTCCGGCTGATGAAGTAAAAGACAGGAGGCTTCACTTTACATTCAAGAAAGCGGAGAAGAAAACTTTTACTAAATATATACTAAATGCTAGATGTATATCGGTAAATTATCTAATATCCAGGCCTTCTCACACTACACCACAAAACAAAAAATGGCCAACCCCTTTAACCCATATAGTCCTCAAATGCTGTGATATACTACACTATCCTAGGGTAAAGCAAAGGCTCGGGGGTCAGCGCCATATTCCCACAGATTATCATTCCAATTCGGGATCCATTTCTACATCCTCTAAATGTATTATGTAATAACAATCAGGCGATAGTATATGTATACAATTATATGTTTTACATCGCTATAATATTCAGCTGCGTGCGATGATACCGAATGGCGGCAGCTAATTTACATGAATGATGAAGAGTAAGATGGTTACCGCTGACAAAGAGAAGAATCCAATGAATTCCAGGTAACGAGGCTCCAGATTTTTACGGGGCTGTTATAAAATGCTTAATGCATCTCATGAAATGTTGGAGGTTTTTTTTTTCAGTAGTAGAACCTGAAACAAGGATATTTAATCCAATAACATCATTACAGTCCATAAAAGTGATATCTGCTGCTAGTAACACCCCCGGTAGGTATTACTCCGGAATGGGGGGCGGAGCGCAGATACGGAGATCATGGAGAGACCGAGTCTCCTGTATTGAGCAGTGTATGAGACAACACAACTTAACGCATGACCGGAGCAGATGGCTCCTCTACGTTTCTCCGCAATTAGACTTTGATTCCATTAAACTTAAGAGTACATTTAGAGTAAAAAGATAAAGGGCGCCTTTATTATAGGAAGCTGAATAGAGTAGCAGTATTATGGTCTCTTCTGATGGAGAGTATGGCCAGACAGCAACAACACGCTGAAGGCTCTTCTCCCCAGCGACAATAGCCACTAACTGCACTATCCAAAATCACTATTTAAATTGGCAAAAACGGGAGCCATCATTGTAGGAGAAGCTCGGAGGCTGGATGAGATGATATAATTGCAGGATACATGTATGAATTTTCTTAAAGCAGAAATTCGGGAATTGTCGGTATTACAGGCGCACTAGAGGTTTATCAGAAGGAAATGGCTGTATTAAACAATTTCTCGGCTTTGACCAAACTTAACTCCCCCCCCCCCCCCAATGTTCATTTATCCATCCTTCCTTCATCCCTATTCAATTTTCGTCTATTTTATTCTGCTTTGTTTCATACTTTACTTTATCTTCTTCAATTCATTTACTTTCTTTTCTTCATTCTTTCTTTTTTATTTTTGTCCCCTTCAATTCCTTCCTCTTCCTTCCTACCTCCTTTCACTCTTCTTAATTCACCTTCTTCCTTTTCACACCTTCTTTCCTTTTCACCCATCCTTCCTTCCTTCCTCCTTTTCACCTTCTTCATCCTCACTTTTTCAACCCTTTCTGTCTCCATTCACCTCTTCTTCATTCCTTCTTTCACCTTTTTTCTTTTTCTCTTGGCTTTCCTTTTGCCCTTGTTATCGTTTTACTTTCCATCTTTCTGTTCATTGTCTTTTCTTCCGTTTTTCTTCAATGTCATTTCTTCCTTCTTGTCCACGTTTCGCTCCAGTTTTTATCCTCCTTCTCTTTTTCCTACCTTCATTGTGTGCTTTCCGTTTTCTCTCCTCCTTCACCTTTCCTACACCTTAATATTCCTTTATCATTACACCCTAACCCTTGTTAACTCCCTTTCTCTCTCTTTTCCCCCATCCTTACCGCCTTCCGTCCATTCTGCTAAAGTATGAGCAAATCATTTAAGGTTCGATAAGCAGAGCTACAGTGGTTCCGGTATGAATCTATTTGGTTTGGACCAATGTTGCTCAGATTGTCCTGGAAAATCGGTATATAACCCCTGCGATCCTCTTATTTCTCCTATCTCATTTTTGTAATTGTTACAATTTTGACCCCCCCCCCCCATCCCTCCACCCACGCTACGGATAAATGACGTTTTGCCTAGATGCCACTTCAAAAGAATGAAGTATTCAGCTTTGATTCAGTGCTTGAAAATACCAGATTCATCCCAAATACTACGAGTCAACAAAATAAATTGTTCATCTTACCTTCTGTTTCTCATCTTTTGTCCTTACATCTATGGTCGCATTCACACGACCATATGGGATCCCAACAGACGGTGGTGGGCCGATGGAGAGATGCGGTGCACTGTACTGCTCCGTACACGGGGAAAAAGTAGGACATGTCGATCTTTCCCTGTGTGCACTGCCCGTATGCTGTGCATTTCTATGGAGAGGGAAAGGTCACCCCTCCTCCTCTTCATCCGTACCCTTGGGAATACGTTCATCTAAATGCACCCTTACTTTGGTAACAAATGGAGGACTTTCTGTCTATTAGTACTCCCCAAACACCTCCCTACACCTACAGTAATGTGATAAGGTTTATTGTGTCACCTCGTGTTCCACATCTGATGACATCATATTATTGTGCCAGGGTACAAATTTACTGGGTTTTATTCCAAAACATGGTGGGGTCATGAGTAAAATAAAAATATGGTGCTGTCACATAAAGGGAAAACTAATACCCTGCTACTTAGGGTATATTACACACATGTGATGAGCAGTAGTAACTTGGCTTGGCTACTCCGGTTCCGGCTCCATTCTCGATTTCTCAGTACCGGCAAGTGTTGAGGACAATTGATAGAGGGTGGTGCCGGTTTTCCTACCATCCCAGATCGGATATGATGACCTATCTTAAGATTATTCAGATCTTCAAATGCATTTTATCCGGAGCAGCACTCAATAGCGGAGCAAATAGTTTGGCTACAAGTACATTTTAGAAGTGGCGAGTAAGTAACGCTATAAAAATGAAGGTCCAAGCAATCGTACTCTAATTATTCTTGAGGGAGATGAGGGAGATATGGCTCCTGAATTATTTCTAAAGACGCTTATTAGATCTTGTCAAACCATTTCCCTTCCGTAGATATGACAGCTAAGAGACAACAGGGAATAAAGTTTTTTTTTTTGCTGAAGCATTTTCATGGCCTCAGCTAAAGGGAGGAAGGTTTTGTCTTCAGACTACAACATACCTGCTACCCCTGGGGTGAGAGAGTGATTGACATATAGAATAATACGGCATGATTCATTATCCGGGATGCTGTTAGTAGGACTTATACGCTTATCATAAAAGAATACATTATATAAATATTCCAGGAACATGATGAAGACTTTCGTGGAATCCTATAATTAGGCTACTTTTAGGTTCCACACATATTGGCCTTAAATCTGCCTTGAAGACTCTCGGAATAGATTTGTACTTTATAATAGCTAAGAAAGTAATTGGAAGACAAGGGCCAATTTAGTATCTAAAGGCGTTTCATGCAGGTTAACAGTTTTTGCAGATTTGGATTTAGTGAGTGCACCTTTAATAACCCAAAAAAGTTTTTGAAATGTAACATGCCTATTTTGAGCAAAAAGTAGTAACAACTGTAGTAAGAGAAGAAGAAAATGTGATTGTAATCACTGCGGCTCTAATTAACACTAGATTTGATCAAATTGAAAACTGATAATTTGCTATATCACTATAAATAAAAATTATATGTGAAAGTCCCATCACAAAACTAAATTTTTTTCCCCCAAAAATGTTGCTGACATGTAACATTGTGACTGCATGACTTCTGCTTTATCCAATTGTGACTTTGTGAGACTTTTGTGTGGAGAGAGAGACAGGAAGAGCGCTTTTTTCACCCTCTGTTTTTAGACTGGTTATTGTAGACAATTAAATTTTGGGAAAGGTTTATAACTTGACATCGTTTCTGCATTAAATAATTTGCGGGTTATTTATCTTTGGCTTGGCTCCTTTTTGGTGTGGAAAGTCTAAAAATGTTAGTGATGGGGTTAACGCTGCTGCTAGTGCAACACAGTGCAAAGCCAGATCATGACTGGGGACTTTTGCATAGTCACTCCTGTGCGTAGTGCGGGACTGTTATGCATTTTGAAGTTTTTGGGGAAGGAATCGTTTATGATAAATAACCCCCCTTGGTTTATTTCTCCGTATTATCAAACATATCATTTATGGACTCTACCACCTGAAGTGGACAATCCTCTGGCAGCATGTGTAGAGAAATGCACAGTAATTTCCTGCACACCTTTATTTTTTTCTGTCTATTATGTGGTTGCAGAGAAAGTCCAACTTAAATCCATATGCTAATGAGGCAGTTGGTGTCCCCTGAGGCATTCCCTCAGCACCCAGAGCCTTGTTTTGGCCAATTGAATTACTTACCTTTCACCAGTGCCTCTAAGACAAGTTTCCTGCTCAAACAACAGAGAGAGAGGGAAGATCCAGACAGAAATATCAGTTTCCAACTACCGAGGATGTTGCCTGTGTACAACAATGCTTCATTAGCATATGGATTAAATTGCGCATTTCTTGTAAATTTCCTAATATACAAAAATAGTGAAGGCATGTTGGGAGTCACAGGGCATTATTCTACCACATGCTGCTCGCATATTATGACACTTATGGAGG
Organism: Engystomops pustulosus; assembly: GCA_019512145.1. Lineage (NCBI taxonomy): Eukaryota > Metazoa > Chordata > Amphibia > Anura > Leptodactylidae > Engystomops > Engystomops pustulosus. Next base: position 9,525,967 of record CM033648.1, on the reverse strand, counting down.
CATCAGACTCCTTTACACTCCTAAACTTATCTAAAAAGTAAGTTGCATAGTTTTAATTTTTTAAGTGTTCTTTTTAGTTTGCAATTTATTTTACCAATTTACACTGTTGATGTTGTGTGAAAGGAAAAATATGGTACTAAATGGCATTTTCTATTTTTTTCCGGCAGTGCCCAGACTTTTTCACACATCCAAAACGCTTTAGCTGCTTTCCCTCTCGAAAAAACAGAAACTGTGCGACTGTTTATAGGGATTTACAACTTCTACCATCTGATCCTGATAACAAAAGCTCTTACAGAGCACTTGGTATTCATTTCATTTCCTACCAGTGAAATCCTTCTAAAAAAACACTCCGCGCTGTATCCACTTTAAAAAGTACTAGAGATCTGCACCATCGCTCTCGAGAGACCCGAGAAGAGGTGCTGCCACATTGTGATATATATACTTTGTTTTTATATTACATTGTGTAAATGGACTGACTTTTTCATACAAAGTTGGGAGGGTGATCTTGAGCGTATTTGTGAACCAACACATTACATAGAGTAGCAACCACTTTGACGACATCGTTTTTTCACTTTTTTAAGGGGGTGCATGACTCTTCAAAAGATTTGGCAATAACCATGTAAAACAAATCAAAACAAAATCTGTGATAAAGGACCTTTCTATCTGCGCGGGTCCAGTAACCAAGGTTTACAGCCCTGTGAACCGCCTCTTGAAGTGGATGATGTCATGTTTGTTCTGCCAATCGGTGAACTCAAAAGTTACATGTCCATAAATCTGTTGCAACCACTGAGGTCACTGATTGGTTGAGTGATCACATGAATGTTACATCATTGCTTCAAATACAAAATGTAGCACTTCAGTGGTTATATGTGGATGAATATCTTGTGATCGTTGATGCTCCGTGTTGGTTGAGGGAACACATGAACATGACATAGCATTGGCCCAAAGGAGAAAGAAACAAAAAAGAAAATTACAAAATTTTCAGCTCTATGATTTTGGCTGAGATGAGTGAACTCTATGTTTCTGTATGGGAATCCCGTTTGGACCGCGCAACCTAGAAATATGTGCCGGATTGGGGCGTCCGAACAGCCAATCCGGCAAATTGATACCATAGCTACTAGCCTGGCTATGATGGCCAGGAGTAACCCTGGTCGTTCATAGGTATGGCTTTCTAGGGTCATCAATTTGCCACATTGGCTGTTTGGCTGGCAATTCAAACCGGGTAGTGTGGCCCGATTATCAGGTTTACTCATCTCTAGCTATGTCTTTTGACCACCGACTTGGTGAATGTGACATCTTGACTTCTGGTCCGAGGGGGAAATAGTAAAGAATATATTTTAGCTAAATTACGTTTTTCATTATAGAATTCACTGTGTTCTTCAAAAATCAAACGTTCAACCAGACATAGAACCATACATAGGTGTGATATGCACTCCACGATACCGTACTACAAAAACACTTAAAAATGATTTGTAAATTTAACTCCTTCTTTCATTAACACTTAGGAATACACTCAGGAGTTAGTAAAATATGATTATCGCATACATTTTTCATATTATTTGAGTTAAATTAAAATATACAGAAATTGAAAGTTCCATTTGAGGTCACATAAAACATTTACGTAATTATGTTTCTCTAAAGTTCTTAAAGAAACCTGAACTCCACTCTAAGAGATCTACATTTCATGCAAATTCAAACATTGAAACATTTTCAACAATTTCTTTTCATTTCTTAGAATACATTTCTTTAAGGGATTTTACAAAATTTTATGACAGCTTGTATTACTGGAATTTTTTATATTTTAAAAGTCAGGCCGTGCGGGCATCGGTTTTCTATTGTAGGTCAAAAAACTACATTGGAGATTTGCACACTAGGGTCTGATATATTATACAGTATTTTGGATGTGTTAAATGTTCTATAGAACTATTCGACCTGTGACCCTTGCGTTGTATTAGGTTCTTTGGCGTACCAGAAGAATCGAGCCTTAAGGAGACCTTAACACCTCCTTCACTTACATTCTTAAAAAGTTGTTCATCCACTGATTCCAATTCTGTTGAATTTTTTCTCCAGCTCCAACCATTCCTGAGAAATTAGTGCAGTTGGTTAGGCTCTCTACAGTCAGGTGGCAGTCCAAAACTAAAGTAGACGATCTAGTACCACCACTTGACAATAGAAAGCCACGTGCAAAAAGGAACACAGATTGATATTGCCCAGGAAAAGTGGGATACAGAAAAGTTTTGTGGTCGGCATATTAGTGGGATCTATTGTATGATTCAAGAGGTAGAAGGTAGAAGTAGATAAGTGTCATGTTCCTATAGATTACAGAGTCTAGTGGTAAAATGATAAGTTTCAGTGTTGCCTGTAAACTGATAATTTTTTTTTTTACTCCTGCTCCTTTTTTGGTGTGATTTTTGGTGATGCCACGTTTTTCCCAGTATATAGGTAGCCACAGCACATACTCCCAGTAGATAGGTAGCCCCTGCACATATTCCCAGTAGATAGGTAGCCCCAGCACATACTCCCAGTAGATAGGTAGCCACAGCACATGCCCCCAAGTAGATGGGTAGCCACAGCACATTCTTTTACCTCATCAGCCAGAGATTCCTGACCATAAAATGGCCGCACATGGAGGGTCATGTGATCACTGTCTGTCCATGAATAATGCCCTGCCAGGACCTTTATCTTATATTCATGAATACTACCATAAGGTCCTGGCAGGGCGATTGTTCATTGACAGATAAGATCACATGACCCTTCATATGCGGCCATTTTATGGTCAGGAATCTCCGGCTGATGAAGTAAAAGACAGGAGGCTTCACTTTACATATCAAGAAAGCGGAGAATAACTTTTACTAAATATATACTAAATTGCTAGATGTATATCGGTAAATTATCTAATATCCAGGCCTTCTCACACTTACACACACAAAACAAAAAATGGCCAACCCCTTTAACCCTATATCCTCAAATGCTGTGATATACTACACTATCCTAGGATAAAGCAAGGCTCGGCGGGTCAACGCCATATTCCCACAGATTTATCATTCCAATTCCGGGATCCATTTCTACATCCTCTGAATGTATTATTGTTAATAACAATCAGGCGATAGTATATGTATACAATATATATATTTTACATCGCTATAATAATTCCAGCTGCGTGCGATGATACCGAATGGCGGCAGCTAATTTACATGAATGATGAAGAGTAAGATGGTTACCGCTGACAAAGAAGAATCCAATGAATTTCCAGGTAACGAGGCTCCAGATCTTTTACGGGGCTGTTATAAAATGCTTAATGCATCTCATGAAAGGTTTGGAGGTTTTTTTTTTTTCAGTAGAAACCTGAAACAAGAGATATTTAAATCCAATAACATCATTACAGTCCCATAAAAGTGATATCTGCTGGCAGTAACACCCCGGTATTTACTCTGGAATGGGTGCGGAGCGCAGATACGGAGATCATGGAGAGACCCGAGTCTCCTGTATTGAGCAGTGTATGAGACAACACAACTTAACGCATCCCGGAGCAGATGGCTCCCCTCTACTGTATTCTCCGCAATTAGACTTTGATTTCCATTAAACTTAAGAGTACATTTAGAGTAAAAAGATAAAAGGCCGCCTTTATTATAGGAAAGCTGAATAGAGTATCATGTATTATGTGTCTCTTCTGATGGAGAAGTATGGCCAGACAGCAACAACACGCTGAAAGGCTCCTTCTCCCCAGCGACAATAGCCACTAACTGCACTATCCAAAATCACTATTTAATTGGCAAATAAACGGGAGCCATCATGTAGGAGAAGCTCGGAGGCTGGAGATGATTATAATTGCAGGATACAATGTATGAATTTTCTTATAAAGCAGAAATTCGGGACTTGTCGGTATTACAGGCGCATCTAGAGGTTTATCAGAAGGAAATGGCTGTTATTAAACAATTTCTTTCGGCTTTGTACCAAACTTTAACTCCCCCCCCCCCCCAATGTTCATTCTATCCATCCTTTCCTTCATCCCTTATTTCAATTTTTCTTCTATTTCTTCTGGCTTGTTTCATACTTTACTTTCTCTTCTTCCATATTACTTTTCTTTTTCTTCATTTCTTTCTCTTCTTTATTTTTGTTTCCCCTTCAATTCCTTCCTTCCTTCCTTCCTACCCTCCTTTCACTCTTTCTTAATTTCACCCTTTCTTCCTTTTCACCCTTCTTTCCTTTTCACCCATCCTTCCTTCCTTCCTTCCTTTTCACCCTTCCTTCTATCCTTCCTTTTCACCCTTTCTGTCTTCCATTTCACCCTTTCTTCATTCCTTCCTTTTCACCCTTTCTTCCTTCTTCTTTCTCTCTTGCTTTCCTTTTGCCCTCTGTTATTCGTTTCTACTTTCCATCCTCTTTCCTGTTTCATTGTCTTTTCTTCCGTCTTTTCTTCAATTGTCATTTCTTCCTTCTTGTCCACTTTCCGCTCCAGTTTTTTATCCTTCCTTCTCTTTTTCCTACCTTCATTTGTGCTTTCCGTTTTCTCTCCTCCTTCACCTTTCCTACACCTTAATTATTTTCCTTTATCATTACACCCTAACCCTTGTTAACTCCCTTTCTCTCTCCTTTTCCCCCCATCCTTACCGCCTTCCGTCCATTCTGCTAAAGATGAGCAAATCATTTAAGGTTCGATAAGCAGAAGCTACATGTGGTTCCGGTATGAATCTATTTGGTTTGGACCAATGTTGCTCCGATTGTCCTGGAAATCGGTATATAACCCCTGCTGATCCTCTTATTTCTCCTATCTCATTTTTGTAATTTTGTACAATTTTTGACCCCCCCCCCCATCCCTCCACCCAACGCTACGGGATAAATGACAGTTTTGCCTAGATGCCACTTCAAAAGAATTGAAGTATTCAGCTTTGATTCAGTGCTTGAAAAATACCAGATTCATCCCAAATCTACGAGTCAACAAATAAATTTGTTCATCTTTACCTTCTGCTTCTTCATCTTGTGTCCTTACATCTATGGTCGCATTCACACGACCATATGGGATCGCCCATAGACGGTAGTGGCCGCATGGAGAGATACGGTGCACCGTACCGCTCCGTACACGGGGAAAAGATAGGACATGTCTATCTTTCCCTGTGTGCACTGCCCGTATGCTGTGCATTTCTATGGAGAGGGGAAAGGTCACCCCTCCTCCTCTTCATCACGTAACCCTTGGGCATACGTTCATCTAAATGCACCCTTACTTTGGTAACAGATGGAGGACTTTCTGTCTATTAGTACTCCCCAAATACCTCCCTGCACCTACAGTAATTGTGATAAGGTTATTGTGTCACCTCCTGTGTTCCACATCTGATGACATCATATTATTGTGCCAGGGTACAAATTTACTGGGTTTTATTCCAAAAAACATGGTGGGGTCATGAGTAAATAAAAAATATGGTGCTGTCAATTAAGGGAAACTAATACCCTGCTACTTAGGGTATATTTACACACATGTGCTGAGCAGTAGTAACTTGGTTTGGCTACTCCGGTTCCGGCTCCATTCTCGATTTCTCAGTACCGGCAAGTGTTGAGGACAACTGATAGAGGTGGTGCCGGTTTTCCTACCATCCCAGATCGGATACTGATGACCTATCTTAAGATTATTCAGATCTTCAAATGCATTCCTGTCCGGAGCAGCACTCAATAGCGAGCAAATAGTTTGGCTACAAGTTACATTTTAGAAGTTGGCGAGTAAGTAACGCTTAAAAATGAAGGTACCAAAGCCAATCGTACTCTTAATTATTCATTGAGGGAGATGAGTGAGATATGGCTTCCTGAATTATTTCTAAAGACGCTGTATTAGATCTTGTCAAACCATTTCCCTTCCGTAGATATGACAGCTAAGAGACAACAGGGAATAAAGTTTTTTTTTTTGCTGAAGCATTTTCATGGCCTCAGCTAAAGGGAGGAAGGTTTTGTCTTCAGACTACAACTACCTGCTACCCCTGGGGTGAGGAGTGATTGACAAGTATAGAATAATACGGCATGATTCATTATCCGGGATGCTGTAGTAGGACTTATACGCTTATCATATAAAGAATACATTATATTACAATATTCCAGGAACATGATGAAGACTTTCGCTGGAACTCCTATAATTAGGCTACTTTTTAGTTTCCACACATATTGGCCTTAAAATCTGCCTTGTAAGACTTCCTCGGAATAGATTTGTACTTTATAATAGCTAAGAAAGTAATTGGAAGACAAGGGCCATTTTATCTAAAGTCGTTTCATGCAGGTTAACAGTTTTTGCAGATTTGGATTTTAGTGAGTGCACCTTTTAATAACCCAAAAAAGTTTTTGAATATGTAACATGCCTATTTTTGAGCAAAAGGTAGTAACACTGTAGTAAGAGAAGAAGAAAAATGTGATCTTGTAATCACTGTCGGCCTCTAATTAACACTAGATTTTGCTACAAATTGAAAACTGATAATTTGCTATACACTATAAATAAAATTATTATTGAAAGTCCCATCACTAAAAACTAAATTTTTTTCCCCAAAAATGTTGACTGTCAACTTTTGTGACTGCATGACTTCTTGCTTTTATCCAATTGTTGACTTTTGCTGAGACTTTCTGCTGGGAGAGAGACAGGAAGAGCTGCTTTTTTCACCCTCTGTTTTTAGACTGGTTATTGTAGACAATTAAATTTTGGGGAAAGGTTATATTAACTTGACAATCGTTTCCTGCATTAAATAATTTGCGGGTTATTTATCTTTGGCTTTGCTCCCCTTTTTTGGTGTGAAAAGTCTAAAAATGTGGTATTGGGGTTAACGCTGCTGCTAGTGCAACACAGTGCAAAGCCAGATTCATGACTTGGGACTTTTGCATAGTCACTCCTGCTGGCGTATGTGCTGGGACTTGTTATGCATTTTGAAGTTTTTTGGGAAAGGAATCTGCTTTATGATAAATAACCCCCCTTTGGTTTTATTTCTCCGTATTATTCAACATATCATTTTATGGACTCTACCACCTGAAGTGGTACAATCCTCTGGCAGCATGTTGTAGAGAAATGCACAGTAATTTCCTGCACACCTTTATTTTTTCTGTCTATTATGTGGTTGCAGAGAAAGTCCAACTTAAATCCATATGCTAATGAGGCAGTTGGTGTCCCCTGAGGCATTCCCTCAGCACCCAGAGCCTTGTTTTGGCCAATTGAATTACTTACCTTTCCACCCAGTGCCTCTAAGACAAGTTTCCTGCTCAACAGACAGAGAGGGAAAGATCCAGACAGAAATATCAGTTTTCCAACTACCGAGGATGTTGCCTGTGTACAACAACTGCTTCATTAGCATATGGATTAAATTGCGCATTTCTTGTAAATTTCCTAATATACAAAAATAGTGAAGGCATGTTGGGAGTCACAGGGCATTATTCTACAACATGCTGCTCGCACAGTATGACACTTATGGGAGGCGAGAGACTCCCTTTACACTTCCCTAAACTTATGTAAAAAAAGTTGCATAGTTTTAATTTTTTAATGTGTTCTTTTAGTTTGCAATTTATTTTACAATTTACACTGTTGATGTTGTGAAAGGAAACATATGGTACTAAATGGCATTTTTCTATTTTTTTTCCGGCAGTGCCCAGACTTTTTCACACATCCAAAAACGCTTTAGCTGCTTTCCCTCTCGAAAAAACAGAAACTTGCCGACTGTTTATAGGGATTTACAACTTCTACATCTCTGATCCTTGATAACAAAAGCTCTTACAGAGCACTTGGTATTCATTTCATTCTCCTACCAGTGAAATCCTTCTAAAAAAACACTCCTGCGCTGTATCCACTTTAAAAAGTACTAGAGATCTGCACCATCGCTCTCGAGAGACCCGAGAAGAGGTGCTGCACATTGTGATATATACTTTTGTTTTTATATTACATTGTGTAAATGGACTGACTTTTTCATACAAAGTTGGGAGGGTGATCTTGAGCGTATTTGTGAACCAACACATTACATAGAGTAGCAACCACTTTTGACGACATCGTTTTTTCACTTTTTTAAGGGGTTGCATGACTCTTTCAAAAGATTTGGCAATAACCATGTAAAACAAATCAAAACAAAATCTGATAAAGGACCTTTCTATCTGCGGGTTCAGTAACCAAGGTTTACAGCCCTGTTGAACAGCCCTCTTGAAGTGATGATGTCATGTTCTGTTCTGCCAATCGGTGAACTCAAAAGTTACATGTCCATAAATCTGTTGCAACCACTGAGGTCACTGATTGGTTGAGTGATCACATGAATGTTACATCATTGCCTCAAATACAAAATGTAGCACCTCAGTGGTTATATGTGGATGAATATCTTGTGATCGTTCATGCTCCGTGTTTGGTTGAGGGAACACACGAACATGACATAGCATCTGGCCCAAAGGAGAAACAAAAAAGAAAATTACAAAATTTTCAGCTCTATGATTTTGGCTACAGATGAGTGAACCCTATGTTTCTGTATGGGAATCACGTTTGGACCGCGCAACCTAGACATATTGCCGGATTGGTGGCCGAACAGCCAATCCGGCAAATTGATACCCATAGCTACTAGCCATGGCTATGATTGGCCAGGAGTAACCCCTGGTCGTTCATAGGTATGGCTTGTTTCTAGGGTCATCAATTTGCCACATTGGCTGTTTGGCTGGCAATTCAAACCGGGTAGTGTGGCCCGATTATCAGGTTTACTCATCTCTAGCTATGTCTTTTGACCACCGATTGGTGAATGTGACATCTTGACTTCTGGTCCGAGGGGGAAATAGTAAAGAATAATTTTAGCTAAATTACGTTTTTTCATTATAGAATTCACTGTTGTTCTTCAAAAAGTTCAAACGTTCAACCAGACATAGAACCATACATAGGTGTGATATTGCACTCCACGATACCGTACTACAAAAACTACTTAAAAATGATGTAAATTTAACTCCTTCTTTCATTAACTACTTAGGAATACACTCAGGAGTTAGTAAAATATGAATTATCTGCATACATTTTTCATATTATTTTTGAGTAAATTAAAAATTACAGAAATTGAAAGTTCCATTTTGAGGTCACATAAAACATTTACGTAATTATGTTTCTCTAAAGTTCTTAAAGAAACCTGAACTCCACTCTAAGAGATCTACATTTCATGCAAAATTCAAACATTGAAACATTTTTCCAACAATTTCTTTTCATTTCTTAGAATACATTTCTTTTAAGGGATTTTACAAAATTTTATGACAGCTTGTATACTGAATTTTTTATATTTTAAAAGTCAGGCCGAGGCATCGGTTTTCTATTGTAGGTCAAAAACTACATTGGAGATTTGCACACTAGGGTCTGATATATTATACAGTATTTTGGATGTTAAATGTTCTATAGAACTATGTCGACCTGTGACCCTTTGCGTTGTATTAGGTTTCTTTAGGCGTACCAGAAGAATCGACCCTTGAAGGAGACCTTTAACCACCTCCTTCACTTTACATTCTTAAAAAGTTGTTCATCCACTGATTCCAATTCTGTTGAAATTTTTTCTCCAGCTCCAACCATTCCTGAGAAATTAGTGCAGTTGGTTAGGCTCTCTACAGTCAGGTGGGCAGTCCAAAACTAAAGTAGACGATCTAGTACCACCCACTTGACAATAGAAAGCCACGTGCAAAAAGGAACAAGATTGATTGCCCAGGAAAAGTGGGACTACAGAAAAGTTTTTGTCGGAATTAGTGGAATCTATTGTATGATTCAAAGAGGTAGAAGTAGATAAGATGTCAATAGTTCCTTTATAGATTACAGAGTCTAGTGTAAAATGATAAGTTTCAGTGTTGCCTGTAAACTGAATAATTTTTTTTTATACTGCTCCGTGATTTTTTGAGCCACGTTTTTTGGTTGAGTGTGAAGTATAACCTGGTCTAGTCTAGCCTTTGTGAAGAACATTTCTTCTATAGTCCAGTGGATTCAAGTTTTGGTATTTCAAAAATGTATTTTCCGAGGTACCTACAGATAAGAGCTTCATCTGTATTTCTTTTGAAAACTTTTGACATACTTTATCAATTGGACTGGTGCGATTGGTGCATATCTGGATATGGAGACCCTCAGGGTTAGAAGGAATCAGCTTAGCAGTGTGCTAAGTTTTGATAATCTCTATTGAGTGAAGTAGGTGGGCTATGGATTCAAACAATCTGATTCTATGGAAAACGGGAAGATTGCAACTACCATTTCTTTTTAGCAATAAGTGGGGGCCACAACATTTTTAACCCATTAGGTGACTCCAACACACCAAGTCTTGTCAAGGCTGTTTAAGGGTTGTAGTGGGACATAACCACTCAACCCCTTCATGACCAAAAAGTTGGGTGGCCTTCGTAAATTGTGATCATATAAGGTCCCTGCTAAAGATTTGCATTGAGGCCTAGGTTCTCCTTCATTGTCAGCTCAGGCATATATGAATTTACGGTCTCTTTTGTTCATTTTGCTATTTACATCCCTCTGTCCATGCAGTTGTCTTTCTTGTATTGTATCACGCTGTACATACATGACTCTTGTTGGGGTTTCTGCTTTGTGCCTGCAGCGTTTCGATAGTCGAGCAGTGTTTCTATGTCTCCGACAAGCAGCCGCTGAGCTCGGAAAACATATTAGCTGCCTGACCTGGTTTCAGCCAGGTGTGAAAATATTCCATGGCTCTGTCTCAGTTCCACCTTTTAAGCCATAAGAGAGGGGAAAAGAAAGAGCACCGAGCCTCCAAGTCCTTAAAACAGTCAGTCATTGATAGCTTGAAGACTACAACTTAGTACACATAATGATATAACAAAGGTGTCCGTAACCCAAGTTATTATACCTGTATATATAGGGGGTTATCTGTTTACAAATTTTTGAGATCCCTTTTATGCTTGTTCTTCTTCGAAAAGTACTTCAGCCTCTATCAAACATGTCTATTTTACTAAATTATTTAATTTACCAAGCCAATCTGAATTGTCTTCTTTGAATTACTCTACATTGTAAAATTCTTCTAGTCCGGAAGCTTTATGAATGAATGGACGATTGGGTAGTCCAGGGAGTGTCCACCCATAGTGGTTTAGGGACACACCTCTTCGTTAAGGGAAACGGCAACACTAAATGTATTTATAAATATTCAAGAAAAAAAAAATCTAAGAAATATTTTCCACATTTGTTCCACAATTTTTTTAAAATTGCTATTTCTTCCGATCTTTTATTTTTGCAGAAAATAGAACATATACAACAGAGACTTATGTTGGCAACACAAACATATAGTACTATGTTCCTGCATTGTCGTGGGATTAGCCTCTATCTGCAAACATTACAGATGGGCGAGATCTCTAATCACCTAATCATGTGTCGCTTCTATTATCACTTGTATCTAGCTTGGGTACAATCTGCCAGATCTCGATGTGTAACAAACAGCTCTATATTTATCCTCGTTTTCCTTATACGAGATATGATCTCATCTTAAGCAAGTGGCTAGAAGCTCTTCCTGACTCAGAGGTCTCACCCTGTTCCTATGCAGAGTCTGGGCACTTGTCTGCAATCTTAGGACTGTGCAACTTAATAAGTGATGGCATCTTGACTGCTTGTCTTTGACCTGAGCTGGCCATGCTTCATGGAGGTGCCAGGGGCATCCTAGTGGCATGCCTTCTCTTGAGAACTATGTAGAACAATCGGTTCTGTCTGAACCATTGTACCAGTCACACACAGGGTCACTACATTGTATAAGAAATAGACATAATTTCTTTCCAGTTTCCTTTATATCTGCTCAGATCAGGAAACGGTAAAACAAAAACAAAAAAATTAAGTGGACATAAAATGGCCAATGGTATCTGTTAGAATGTAGGATTTACTGCATGATCCCAAAGCTAACAGTCTTGTAGAAAATATTTAAAGGAATACTGGGTTATCTTCTTGCTCATCAATGGCAAGTAGTTCCGGATCGGGCTTCTTGGTTGGACCTTCTTTACAGGTAATGGTAACGCTGGACAAATTTGAGGACTGTACTTGACTATCTATGTCAGTTTCAACCACTCTCTACACTTAGACATTCTTGATGTCAATGTGGTCCCATTGGTCAGAATACCATTGCTCAGTATGTTGCCTCCTATCCCCAAATCTTGAGCTAATCTCATAAAGTTTGACCATTTTGTTAAATTGCTCTTTGACATTCTCTCAATTTCCTCCATTATCATTTGTGGTTTGTTTCATATGAGTCAACAACTATTTCATGAACATTCCAACCATCCCTATCCACAAAACTTTGTACAATCTTAACAACTGTGATTGTGTATCTGCCATCCAAAAATGGTCGAAGAACGGGAAAAGTATGTGTGATATGAGTGATCATCTAACTTCATATTAGGTTTCTCTTATGGAAAGATCTATAGATACCACAGTTGATAAGTGAGATAACTTCGGCTGTTCTTCCATTGATTCCACCACCATCATTCCACCGATAACATCTCTCAATATGCTCTTATTCTGGTTCTCTCCAAAAATCCAACTTCAACTCAACGACTCCATCCTAACCAAGACCTACTTCGAGGAAGCCAGTCCACGTTTGGTACAGGATACCATAAATCGCCGACCAAGGCATTTCTACTCTCTCCGAAGAGCAAAACCGTTAACTCCTTCACTGCTGGAGTGGACATCAATGCATTATTTTGTAAGGCGTTGTAGGCCTCTCCAGCACTGAATGGGTTAAACTACCCTGGTCACCAATTTCGGAGGAGTTGATGTTTATGTTTATGTGGGTTTTTTCACCTTTTTTTGGGGGGTGAGTTTGTTCTTTTATGAAATTTTTTTACAGAACTTTTTTTTTTTTTTCTAATCCCCGACCTGTCCACGGAGATCCCTGTTCTATTAACTCTGGCTGGCTCTAGCTCTCATCATTCTCCGTACAAGCGGGAGTTATTTTATGTGTCTGCAATCACTCACCAGGAAATTCTCTCACACCCTGTAGGACAATAAGAAGAGAGTTAATGCTGCGATGGGTGAAGGACTTTTATTTAGACCTATGACAAAGTACCCAATTATTTCAGGCACAGGCCTCCGTCCACTCGGAGATGACAAGAGTGAATCATTTCTCTCACAATGGCGGAGGAAGTCATCATGTAACAAGTTACCAAACATCATACGGATACTGAGCGAGTCTCGAAGGAAATGGAGACACCCCGGGTCCCTGCAATCACGAGAACATGAGCGGCTAATTTCATGCTGGAATATTCTTATGATGGAATGTGTCATTGGACAACGTAAAGTCCCACATCTCAGACACCGCCATAGTAATTAACTACAAGATCGACGATGCAAAACCCTACAAAAGTAATTACTTTCTTGTCAATGTATTGTCTAACTATTGTAATAATGGTTGATGGTAAGTCCACATGACGACTGCTGTTGGTTACCTGCATGACTAAGGTGACTTGTTCATGTTAATGCCTCTCACTTGATGTTGAATTATAATCTCATATCACCTCCATTGACATGCTGTCACTTCTTTTCTTACAACCCCCCTATTATTAATCATACAATCATGGATGATGTATATTCTATGTTTTATGGACAGCTTCTACCCTGTTATTGTCTTCTACAGGGCCAGAAAGTATGAGCTCTCCCTATGGAGACTTTGCCAATTAAGGTTGCCTTGCAGGGGTGTGGAGACCTACAGCCAATGATGTTCCACTGTGGAATTCTGGGAAACATGGAAACACATTTTCCAGGGTAGGATAAGGAAAACATTGCCTTTTTTGTAGACGTGTGGAGACTTACTTACATTGACGTACACCTGCAAGGTGGTCCTAATTTGTAACATTACCATAAGATGAGTGCTTACTTCCCGACCCTAGTGTACTAAGGAGATGCAAATACATCAAAACAGTGCTGACTACAGTTGGAAATCTGTCCCTTCTGGAATAGATATGCTGGTATGGATTTAATTTATTAAAATTAATAGAGTTTAAGAAAACATGTCCTCAATACAGTTTTATTTAAGTCAATATGCATATTATGTAATGTATGAGGCATAAAATAGGTGGAAACATGGATGCACAATACAGCATTGGATTTCCCAGTAGGTAGAGCAAGTCTATTTTGGGGGTAGACACTTATTTAAAGTAGCTCATACTTGGTTCATTAGAACAAGATGACCTTCCAAATGGTTGGGTTTTGTGCAGAAGTGGGCTGAGAATTGGGAAACAGCCCAAATATCTATTTGTGTTTGTTTCTATTCCTTGAGTAAACGCTTTCCTTTTTGTTACACTTTTCAGCAAATTTTCATTGAAATGATTTTTTTCAAAATAGATGGGTTTTGGGTTACGTTTGAAGGTTTGGAAAGTGGGGTACAGTCTGACACATTTTAGTAGAGAGTTCCAGAGTATGGGAGATGCACAGGAGACGTCCTGGAGACAGTTGAGAGAAAAACTGATGGTTATAGAGTGAAGCAGAAGAGATTACGTGTAGGATGATATATCTTTGAAATAATCAGCCAATATGGAGGGGACAGGTTGTATGTATAGTGGAGCCTAGAACGTCTCTTAGCCTGGACCTTAGGGAGCATCTGTTTAGGTTCCCCTCTCCTGTACTCCCAACCAAGTTCTTGCTCTGGTTCTTCTGTCCCATCGGTCCAGAAATTATAGTGTCAACTTTTTTTGCATGTGATGACTAAATCACTGGCCTCACTAGTCATGAATAACAATTATCCAGATACTGTATAGGATACAGGGGCTACCAAACAGCGTATAATATATACCAACATGCAGACCCTGTAAACAATCACAACACATTTACCGAGATTTCAGTCACAATCAATTTTATTAATAATTCACAATAATAATAACTGACATCTGATCACCATGACATAAAAACAAACTAAAACCAAATATTGGTGGACAATGAGTCATGTGCTGTTCTTGACCGGTCAACCCTGAGGCCAGTGTTTGGCTCAGCTTTCGAGTGCACAGTAAATATGATTCCCATAAGACTAAATGTTATGGGGACTGGAGCACCAGCACTTGAAAGTGGGGTCCTCAAAAGAGAAAAGCAGACTTTTGTATTTTTTTTTAATTCTAAATTTGTAGCCTGGTCACAATTTTTAAAGATTATAAAACCCCTTGTAAGGCTATAAGACTCCCCAAGAGCGTTTGATACAAGTCACAAGAAGAGGAGTGAACTGGAGAATCTGAAGTAGTCCATCATTTGCTCCGCGATAATTAAATATGTTAAATATCGAATATGTGATCTGCAACAGTTGCAGGAGTTCATATTACCTAAGACAAGTTCACACAGGTCCCATCTTATGTTGCTCATGAGAGTGCAATTAGCTTGATCGAGCAAAAGAGAACTGTCAAAGCCCCTTAATTCAGGCATTCATCATACGGTAACATCCCAGGAGACACAGAAGAATCAGTCTTTACAATAATGGTCAATTTGCAGACAAGGAAGATAAGTGATGGTGGAGAAATGTGAACTATGTACGTGTGAAATATTGTGGGTGTTCTGTGTATCTTCGCTGGTGGTTCCTCAGACTCAGCACTCCATAAGATGTGAAATTCTGAATGCCTTCATTGCGATGACATCAGCAAGTCATAGACTATCATTAGATGGAGGATTGATACGTGCATTATAAAAAAGTGTCTCGGTCATCCAGTAAATGTGTGCAGGAAGCAAGTCTCCGAGAATTTCCTGCAATCATCAGTAATTGGTCGACTTGCACGGTTCAGGTGTATGTCTACTTAATGCTAGTGTCGCATTTCTCTCTCCGCTCCCTCGCACTGTCTTACAGCCCTGGGTTGAATGTGCAAACATTTCACTTAAAACACTGTTTAACTGGGAAGACCGGGAACGGGCGATGTCTGTGCATGTGGCAGGGGAAATTCATGCTTGTAACTGATATTGCTATATATCCCTCTCACCGGTGGCCTCAGCCTCTTGGCAGTGACCTTTGTCTACTGTATAGATTTAAGTGTTACCAATTTTAGCAACTAATGATCGGCATGATAATTTGTTTTTACATCATCCTGTAGTAATTCTCTATAATTTATACTGAACTCAAATAACTGGATCCTATCTCACCAGTGTGGGAGACAGGACATTATTCTGGTTGGATTCAAACCCTGACCCCCCGTGCTGGAGACATTTAATCTAATTTGGGTGGAATCAAACTCTGGGTTCCGGTGCTAGAGATTGGCCATTGGTCTAGTTGGATTCAATCCTTGGCCTCCTATGTTAGAGCTTGCACATTCGTCTAGTTGGATTCAAACCCTGGTCACCCGTGCTAGAGATTGGGCATTGCTCTAGTTGGATTCAATCCTTAGCCTCCCATGTTAGGGATTGGACATTAGTCTGGTTGGATTCAAACCCTGGTCTTTCGTGCTAGATATTGGACATTTCTCTGGTTGGATTCAAACCCTAGCCTCCCATGCTAGACATTGGACATTCATCTGGATGGATTGAATTCCTGGGCTTCAGTGCTGGATACTTAATGTTAACTTGGTTGGATTCAATTCATGAATTCCACATCTGGAAGATGAATATTGATCTGGAAATATTCAATCCCCAGAATCCAATCCTGGTGACTGAATATTGATTTGGCTGGAATCAATCTCTGTCCTTGAGGACTGGAGACTGGATATTGATCACTTGCATTTATACCCCAGAATCTAATGTTGTAGACTAGATTTGGGTAGATTCCTATCCTGGGCTTCAGGGCTAGAGACTGAATAATGATCTGCTTGGTTTCAGACCCTCCGCTCCAGTGCTGGAGACTGGATATTGACCTGGATTCAAACCCCAGGCTTAAGTTCTGAAGGCTGGATATATATCTAGCTGGATTCAACCCATGTTATCCACTGCTATTATGTTATAATATCTGGGCTCCAGTGCTTGAGGTTGTATATTCATCTGGTCGGATTCAAATATATATTTAAAGCTCCAAGAAAAGAGAATAAAAGTAAATAATTTTATAAATAGTCAGTTATGATACTGCCCCTTCTTTATCCCAATGCTAATTGCTCCCCCCCGCCCCCAAGACCTCACTTCCTGTGTTTTTTTAACAAACAGGAAATGACCTTTTAGCAATCAATCCGCCCCAATCAATGATATTCTCAGTTACACTTCCATTGTGTTCAGAAGAAACTCAAGACCATTGTAGGATCATGGAAACTTGGATAAAGAAAAAAAATAAAAAAAATCCAGAGGATTTTTTTTTAATTATCTAGAAAACCTTTGTATAGAAGCTAATTTGTACAAAAGGATTTGCCTACTGTGCATTGTCCCCTTTCATATCCTGGAGACAGACCCTGTGACAGTCGAGGTTATGGTCATTGTTTCGCGAGATGGAGCCTAATTGGCCATCTTTGTCTCCTTGTATTGTCCTCTGTTCACTAGAGATGACAGAAGGTCTGAAAACTGTTGCTGACTAAACCTCAATAACACAAAAGCAATGTATTTTTCCCCGTCACATTACTCCCACTGATCACCCCATTTGCATAATGCACACAATTATTGGGATTAAGCTGAACAACAATTATGCTCTTTTTAACATGTGCCAAGATATGAAGCCAAAAGCTGCGGCAATGAGGGAACAGCGTGACAGACAGCACGCCGCAAAAGAGGCATTTTATTTGTTTTCTACATGTGAAGTAGCCCTGGCAGTGGGCAGGATAAACATGGCACCTCCACACAAGCCTTCTTCTATTGAAGTCTACATAATAATTGGCTTTGTTATGCAGTGGAGACCACTTCTGGCCAAACATTTCAGGACTCCCCATCAGTACCATAAAGACAAGTAGAGAAGTAAGGTGCATGTGCAACCAGCTGCCCTATTAATATGGTGGCACAATGGATGACTCTTCTCATGGTCAGTTGGGTCCCAACGATCAGAAAATGACCCTCTATTCTGTAGATAACTTGTCCTCTGAACCCTCTGAACTAGCCCTTTAAGGCTTTTTGCATGAGTTTTCTGGTCAGAAGTATTTGATCCCTACAATCATCCAATTGGTGATTGTACTCTTCCAGAAGTTCGAGCTCCAAGACGAAAAAGACTCCATCCATTGTATAGTTACAGTGCCAGTGCCCAGAGCTGCAACCATCTCAATACCACTGCTATACAGTGAAAAGTGTATTTTACTTCCATCTCCTGAGGATAGGTCATCAGTAGGTTAAATGCATTGGGTGGCACTCTGGAAAATGTCCTTAAAAAACTCTCAAACATCCTACTAGGCGAACGTCGCATAGAAAAACTATATCTTACGTTATAATGGCCCCAAAATACTGATAATGTTGTTAAACTTTTGGAAGCTGAACCATGAAATTTTGAAGAATTTTGGCCATTGACCACTAACTTGATTTTTCTTCCGAAAAATGGGATGTTCATACCTTCGACCACAAGGGTTAATCTGCCCATACACATAGCTGGTACTAACGCATTTCACAGATCCATGTTTTAAGGCTCTGCGTGGAGGCTTTTATAAAAATCTAAATCTTTGGAAATGGCACGACAACTTTATAAAAGAGTGGCATCTCAACAAGCCAAGAAAAGTCATACTGGTCCATGTAAGAGCGGGATGCCTACAAATTTGCATTACCCTATCGATAGACATGTATTTCTTCATAGTTAACATCGATGTTCTGATATTCAGATATTGGTTTTAGTGCTTTAATATAGACCCGGTCACGAATCCTGGCTCCCGGTGCAATGATGTAAGTGTAGGTTTCTGCGGGGGGTGATGTGGATCTTCACAAGTCATCTAGGAGTAGTTCAAAAATACAGTCTGAGCTGAATAGCGCAATGATAATCATCATACAGGCTGATTTACAACCCTCATGGGAACACTCACTGCTACGGGGAGATAAAGAATGGAACGGTCTTTAATTATTCCTCTGCATTCTCATAAAATATTCAAAAAGTAACATCGGACTGTAATAAGTGACCCAATTTCACCCTTTAATTAGCTAATACAAAAAGTAGCCATTTTTGAAGTGCCTACTAATGGAGTGTGTGAACATCGATAGCTTCTTGAGTAGAATTAATTGTTGCAACTTCTTTCTATGGATCCATTGAAGTTGTTATCCAGGAATTCTCACTGGGCCCCTTTGGCCCTACCAAAGGCTTCCAGCTCCATATCGTCGTTTAGTTACCAGTAGTAGTTCCATAATTACAGTCATGGTTTCAATATATGTGAATGGGAGCCACCACTCTAGTTGGAGCTTGTAGCCACTACATGGGACACAAAGTCAACTGCTTTCGACTCCATGGCTCATGTCAAACAGCTAGGTGTGAGCCTTCCACCAATGACACTTTGATGGCCTGTCCTGAAGACGCCCACACCCCAAGACCAATCAGCTTTTTGTCTTGATCCATGTTCGGAGGCAGCTAAACCATCAACATCAATTTATGGACAACCCCTTTAAATAAAACTTTACACACAACATTTTAATTTAAAGGAAGGAAAAGAAGAAAATCCAAGTAATAAATTTCACACCAAAAAAAGTCTTACAAAAAGACTACAAACAAAACCTCGTAAGAGGTCACCACCTATGGCTAAAGTGATGGAATTGATTCTGTTCTCCAAATCTTATGGGTTTTTCCCATTTTTCAACCAATCAAATACAAAGGGCAAATTGAGTTGTCCAATTTTATTTTTGCTTTGAGTCGCAAAGTGAAAATCACAAACTTAGGAAATCAATTTGTCTAATGTATATTAATGGCAGGCGGATCATGAATCAATTCCTGAGTTACCAAAAGTTGAATCAGATTGAGTGAGTGAGTGATTGATTGATTCACTCGTCTGCCTGTCTTTTTTTTTTCACCTTTTTTTTTTTAAATTTAAATTGATTTTCAGGAATTCTAATTTTTGGAAAAAGTCGTAACCCGCCACCAACATGGTCTACTGTGAGCCCAATGACTACAATGGCAAAAGGCAGTGGAACATCTTATAATACTCATTTACAACATTCACAACATTTTTGGATGTTTTTTTCTACTTACAGAGGCGTTAAAGGAAAACAGCCACTTAGTTTAACAAAAAACACATAAAAAATACTTACTTGCGCTCCTCTTTATACTTATTAAATCTTGACATGCAGGGATCACCTAGAAAAGAGACTTATATTTAGGAGCATGAGGACAAGATGACCGGCGCTCCGGGATGCTAATTATGCATGCCCTCGCAGGAGGCGTGAATTTGGTCCCCTAACACGAGGTCACCTCCCTCTCCCAGCATAAGAGAGGGAGGTGCAGGGGCGTGCATAATTTGCAGCCTGAAGCTTCGGACATCTTTTATGGCTGGCTGGAAAAGTCTCTTTTCCCGGCGTGCCAAGATTAAAGAAGAACACCGCCGGGATCGGAATGAAGAGGAGCAGTGGTGAGTAGCTGTAGTTTGTTTTTTGTTAAACAAAGTGGTTGTTTTCCTTTAACTATCATTTTACCCCTACTAATTATGTTAATGAGGTTACTACTAGAGATGAGCAGACCCAAACTTTCCATTCGCGTTCAGGTGTGTCCAGCCCGACCACAACATGTAGACAGATTGGAAGCCGAACAGCCAATCCGGCAAATTGACGCCCCTGGCCAACTAGCCATGGCTATGAATGGCCAGAGGGACAATCCACTCATCTCCAGCGACTACTGAGTCAGGTGCCTAGGACACACTGAAAAGTAAGTGTAAGTGTCCTTACTTGTCTGCAGTTCTAGATAAAGGGAGTCTACCCTCCCCCATCAATATCTATCCAAAGACACATGTAAATATTCAACTTACCCTAAAGTCCAGAATGCTTTGCCGATGACAATCTACAGTCTATCTTATTAGAAAATTGGTTGTCCAATAGTCATATCTCTATCATCTGACTATTTTTCTTCTTGGAAGGGAGCATACTTTCAATGCCTTTTGGCACCAATAAAAGGCACTTAATAAGCCAGAGTACTGCACATAGTCTCGCCACCAAGCGTGTGGCGCATGCACGGAAGTAGACACATCATAGGAAGTCGTCATATCAGAGACACATTACACTGGGGATTCAAAGTCTTCTGGGTTTCAGAGTGATATGTCTACTAGGGCGAATGATCCAAGATTTGATTCATGGTACCTCTGAATCAAATCTCTCCAATTGGCTGAAAAATTGATAAAAAACATCCTTTTAGTCCTCAAAAAACAAAAAGCTCATGTCATTCATTTTTTACAGACTTTTTAATCTTTGCCTCACCCATCCGCCCTCTCTTAGTCCTGGGATGGATCACAGTATCAGCTCGCTGCCATTTTGAAAGATTTGTCCACAGTGAATCGAAAAAGAGTTGGGGTTTATTGAGTGGTTGAAAAATGCCGGATTCTTACCGAATCTACAAACCAACAAATAGTTTTACTCATCTCTAATGTCCACGTACACAATTGGTAATACTCTCCCTTGGAGTGCTAACTTTGGGCTTATACTCATATTCTGTTGTTGTATGGTACATAGTATCTTCTCTTTCTGCAAAGTATCTCCACTTTTCCATCTAATCGTCCTTCCAAACCTGTTTGAGCAGCTGCTGCCCCTCATGGTCAGGGACAGGACATTTGCGCTAGTAACATGACGCACCAGAGCTTTTATGGCACTATTAATGTCTCGCTAAGCACCTTTCACTTAGCCACGCTTGATATGAGTGATCACCAGTGTTTTATGCCCGGCCAATGAATGTTCTTAAAGTTTTCTTGAAGACCCTGAGGTAAAATTCCAAACCAGGAGCAACCTGCTCCGAGCCCCCAGCCAAATGTTCAGATGTCTCTACATGGCAAGGAATTAGTTTAATCTCATCACCATTTTGTGTAACAGCAAGGACCTGGGGAGAGCACAAACATCTGTTCTCTTCTTAGCCGTCTTGTATTAGTTTCATCCCGACTACATCCTTTAGTTGAGTTTTGGTTAACCACTTGTTTACTTTGGAGCTCGGAGCATTCGGTATCGGAAATCATGTTGACCTGGATACAACTGAAATACTCATAAACAACAAAAAGTTATACTAAATGTCTTTACTGTATGGTCCAGGAACTTGGGATCATCACTTGGGACATGATGCCAGATTGTGTACAAGCCAGATCACCCACTGAGAAAGAATAGTAATTGACATGTTAAAATAGACAATAATAATAGACAATTATTAGTTGGACAGTGGGGGGGGGGGGATGATCAGTTGTTCGGTGCCAGACTTAGAGCTGGATGTGGTTGGCTTTATGCCCATGTCTACAAAGTGCCAGACAACCAATTGATGTCAAGGTTGGGTGCAACCAGTATTGGTTTATAATATTAGCTGTTTGGGCAGTAGTCCGGGGCCCAAGGCCCAAAGCCCAAGGCTTCTACAAGGCTCGTGGTCACCTAAACCACCCTCCAAACTTTATACTGAGAAGAATCTTTTCCTATGAAATCTTTGTACATCTGTTCCTGCTCTCAATACACATATACACCAGAGCCATTTCAAGACCTTTGAATGTCCTCCAAAGGGCCTGAAACCACAGATTGAAAGCAGCAGAAGGGACACATCCACCATTACCCAAGAAGCTGATTATAGTTTCAGATGTAGGAAGTGATTCCAGACTTCCAGACTTCATACAGCCCAGGGCCCATGGCTGTCCTAGGGTACATTCAGACGAATGTGGGGACACGTCAGTGCCTTGGAGAGGAGGTGGGATAAACTGCTCACCCCTCCCCTCTCCATAAAGCAGTACAGGGCCGCCGAGTAACATAGTGAAATATAGGACAGTGAGGCAATAGATATTCCTTGTGATTACCCTAGAAGAGGGATATCGGAGGCCATAGAAGCTCAGGGGGTCTTGGCTTTTGGATCCCCCATGATTAGGAAATCTACCATCAGAATCAAGCATGTTAAACCAGGGACTCCTAGATCCAGGCACCGTGACTGTGGTAATCTTCTTATTTTTGTATATATATGGACTCCTTTCTTCTAACATCAACTTTTATAATTATACTAAAGAGCCAGAACATATCCTGGGCGTGTTACCAAAGCCCCTCTGTGCTGCAGTTTCACAGGCAATTACACTGTGCAGGAGCACTTCCCCCTCCCATTGTGTGCTGAACCTTTTGAACCCTTTTCTGGTGCAGTGAGATTACATCAGGCAGAGGGAGGGGGAAGTTCTAAGGGACCAGGGGGAGGGAAGACACTGTAACAGCCTGTGAAGCTGCAACACTGAGGGGCTCTGCTAACACCCCAAGGAGCTCTTCAGAACCATACTTTTAAAATTTGATTTTAGAAGGAAGGAGGCCATGGATAACAAAGATAGGAAGATTACCAGAGTCACGGTGCCTGGATCTATAAGTAATGTCTCTGGTTTCTCATGATGGATTTTGATTGTAGATTACCTTTTCATTCCAGGAGGACTACCGGGTTTTGTCCATGCTCCATTGCCTTCTATTAGACTTCTGGGTCAGCCTACAGGATGTCCAAAACCTGGAAGTCCAGAGCTGATCGGGTAGACTCACTATCTCCTGTTGCACTGATTTCAGGGGTTCCATCAGCCGAGACCCCAGTTATAGTACATTTATCTCCTATGCTGTGCGTAGGGGTTATTATTATGGATGTCACAGCCCTATTGGAACCAGAAGGGTATATGGACAGGAGTTCATGTCCGAGGAGAGTGGACTTAGTATCCTTGAAGCACGTGCTGCTCAACTGCAATACCAAATACATCCTTTAAATATGAATGGCGATGTTTTTGTATTATATATTTGTATTATATTATATATGTGCATTATATATTATATATGTGTGTGTCTTTTTTGCGCATACAACCTCATTATCATATGACCTATTTGTTGCGTGTGTTACTGACAATCTATTCAATATTCTTCGCACCTGTTTAATAAGAAACCTGGATTTATTAATAGTAAACTGGTGATATAGAAGCTGCTATACGTAGATCTATATATAACACGCTAGTATTTCACGGAAGGTAACAAGTTATTTTTAACACTAAAAGTTTCTTGTAACATCTCTTTCCCCTGGTGTCCCTTCTCCTCACACTGATCTATAAGGAGCGGTCGTGTCACCCTCCGCACCGTGCCAAAGTGAGACTTATTGCACATCCGTCCCACTAACTATTCTTATACCTGACTTCTAAGAACATCAGAAGACATATAACAGGGATGTTGGATGCTCATATCTCGTCATTGGATTCAGATATTTACAAATAATCAATAATATTTAATCCATTTCTATTCTATTCTATTCTATTCTATTCTATTCCATGAGTGCTGTTAAGGATTCGGTGTCATACATGGTCAAAGTAAATTACTGTCACTTGTGTAATGGTGGAGTGGTGATCACTGTGACCCGGTGGATATACATCCCCAGCCGCCTGTCACTCTCTATGATTGACAAGGACGCGGCCACGCAATCACATTAGTCACTGACCCCTCGCTTTTATACGGAGGGATTAATTGAGGGAATTCGATAAGAAAGGTGTTAGGGAAGTGGAGGCTTTCGATAAGTTACTTAGGCCTTGTTCACACCTTGTAGGTGCACTGTATGTGCCAGATGATTGTCTTTGTAGTCTATGTTTGGGTTGTGTCAGTACGTTTTATCTTTTTAACTCTAGTGTGTACATGGGAACATAACTTTAGCCTTAAAGGTATTTTTCAACCCCAAACTCTATGATTTACTTGGCCAAAGGAATTGTTACTAATGGGTGACTACAATGAGAGCACCATCTGCAGTGACCAGGGACGGCCACTATACTACAGATTGCGCTGTCAGCTTCATGCTCCATCCATAATGTCAAACAGCTGATGGGTGGGAGTCCGGATTGTTGTACCCCCCTTGATCACCTATTACTTGTATATCTTGTTCATAGATTGTTAATTTGGGGGTCCTGGAAACCCCTTAAAGGCAAAATGTGTCTATATTTTAGGTTCGCACATTCAACAACATCCATCTTTTTCATTTTGCATTTCTCTATCAATCTAAATATATGAATTAATTGACAACATTTCACACCAATCACTGTGGCAGTATCAGTCTATGTCTAGATTTACTAGATATCTGATTCCCCAGCAAGCAATGGGTGACGTGACCTGTCCATTATTTAGGTTATATGTCCAGAACATGGCCACCATCTTGAAAGTCGCCATATTGGATCAAGGACAAGTTCCTCTCTTGGAAAGTTGGTCGTGTAACATATCAAAGAGCAGAATTGTCTCAAAAATCGATTGCCACAATTAGATCTGCGATATCTAATCAAAAGTTAACAGCACAGAGATTTGCAACAACTTTAGTGCACAGCTATGTGATGTGTTGTCCATGGTGCTGAACACAGAGCTGAACGTGCTGAATCCAACCGCTATGAACCCACATGAGAATCTCTGTGTTGATAAGAGAAATAGCAAATCTGATTACGGCAATTGAGACATTTCTATTCCCCTCTGAGCGCCTACCAATTGGGAAACCTGTCCTTGATCCAATATCGGGAAGTAAAAGTTCTCCTTACAGGGACTGACAATTAGGGCCCGACCTTGCAGGCGTGTGGAGACTTATAGCCATTGATGCTCAATTAGGGTATTCTGGGAAAATATGCAAAGTTTTCCAGGGTGGGGTAAGGTAAACCACACCTCTTTTAGCTACCTTGTAAGGCAGATCCCTTGACATCAAGCAAGACCTAGGGTCGAAACAGCGCTTTCTACAGTTTGGAATCTGTTCCTTCTGGAATATATATACTGGTATATATACTGGTTTGGTTTTAATCCTACATCCTGTCATTAGGCTTCCTGAAGGTCATGCTTGATGTCAAGGGATCTGCTTTACAAGGTAGCTACAAGGCGTGGTTTTCCTTATCCCATTCTTAAAGATAGCCTTGAAGATAGGCCACCTGATTAGTGATGAGTGGACCAATTCAGGTTTGTGTATCTGAACCAGAACACCTGCTAGTAACACCCAAAATCGATTGCAGGGGGTAACCCTTTAAATGCCTCCGGCATTAAAGGTACGTGTCCACTCATCACCATTGCTGTTTGACACTACCGATCACTGCTGTTACCGGCGAGGCAGAGCCTCAATGCTGAACCCAATCCCAGACTTCTGGCTGAAGTTCGGGTTTGTGTACCGAAACCCACACAATGTTCGGTACAGACCCAAACATAGTACTTCACTCCAGACCCATTACTTGTTGGTTTATCATATATTTTCCCTTTTACATCTGAAATAAAAGGGACTCCTGGGACTTTTGATTCACCTTGTAGGAGGATAAGCTGCAGAATTGTTATTTCAAGGGGAATCCACTATAAAAGACACATCAGGAGAGATGACCACGTCATTGACATTTTTGAGGATTGCTTGTAGTTTTTGGCAAGTGACAAATCTGGCTACATCTGTGAGCCTGTTCTATAACCGCCCTATGCTGTGAGCTGTGAGATACAAGATCCCCTTGATTCCTTGGACTGACTCTTACCGCGTTGGCACACATTACGCTCCCCCCCACTGTTCGGCTTTCACGTTCCCTCTCAACAGAGGAGAACATTAGGATGGAAAATTCCGCCTTCTCCTAAATAAAGCTTGCAGATTTAAGGTATTCTTGGTCCAGGAATGTGTTTACCTAATTATTTCCTCGCGCTAAATAACCATTTTAACTCCTCGTAATGAATTCATGTGTCAGACGCCGCTGATGGAACGTCGTCTACAAACATCTTTAACATTCACAGCGTTTTTTCAGACACTTAGTGAAATTGAATAGTTTACAAATCATTTTCTTTCTCGGCCCCGGCAGCGCCAGTTCATAAAACGTGTTACTTAAGACATGAAATGTGGCGTTTGTAGAACTCAGTATTTTATATGGACGACATACTTTAAAGAAAGGGGACACAAAGGGACAAAAACCAAGAGGGCACCTGAGGAGGTGAAGGCTTAATGGGTTCCTCACCTACAACTGCTTTGACCCATGCAACAAGGATAAACTTTTTCAGAAGGGATGTAACTAAAGTTCCACAAACCCCATGGCAAAATTTCTACTTGGGGTTCCTACAAATCTGTTACTCATGATCCATGGGTGTAAGACTAGCAGTCAGGGTCTCAAAGGGAACCTGTCTAACTGGCCTAATAAACCGCTCAGTATAACCACGAAAACCTTTTAATTTTTGTATCTTTCATGGTCCAGTGTGATGGCATCAATCTGTAAATCAACTTTGAAGTGAGAAGTAAATTAATTGTATAAAGTCAAGGAGGAGGAGAGTTTAACACTGAAGTCAAGGTGGGGAGCTCCTAACGCCGCCTCCTCTGTGAATGAAATCATAAATCGGACATCAGGAAATCTGGTTAGTGATGTCTTTAGATGCAGGACCACCAATTAAAGTGAAGGGGCTTTCTGAGGAAGAGAGAGCTTGACTTCAGCATTAATATCTCCGCCTCCTTGACTTTATACAAACAATTGACATCTCACTTCCAAGTAGATTTTCTGGATGACGCCACCACACTGGGACATAAAAGAAACATGATCTGGAGGGTGTTCAGCTGCTTGTCCACACACTGGTAGTGGGTTATTAGGTCAATTTATGCTGACAGGTTCCCTTTAAAAAGAAGAACAGGTCAAAAGATGCATCACTCCCCAGCAACATATTAATAATACATCTTTTCTAGCAAAGCAGCATATATATAGCAGTATATAGTCTATAGTAGCTGCCTACTGTATATAATGGCAGCATAGATACAGCAGTTTATAGTATTTAGTAGCTGCATACTGTATACTATATAATTACAGCATAGCTATAGCCATGTATAGTGTATAGTAGCTGCGTACTGCATATGATAACAGCTCAGATACAGCAGCTCAGCTCTATATAAGGTAGATGTCTATATAAGGGCAGCTTAGTTACAGCAGTTCAACTCTATTTGTGGTAGAGACCTCTATTACATTGTTTGTATTCCAGTTGTACACAGTAAAAAGTGATGACTCCCAGTTACATCAAGTGACATCTTATCTGAATGTAGAGAGTATGGAATAAAATGACAATAGTTCAACTCCTGCAGCTGCATATTTCTCCATAGCTTCAGTTACTTGACTAAATTCTGACTTACTGCTACTGTTACTATTACCCTGACATCTATACTTATGCCCATGCTATTTGGAAATTTTGTAATAAACTTTATTAGATAAAATTTTGGATATAAATCAGCCTCCTCTCCTGCACTCATAATGACACTTGATAGATAAGGAGAAGCTGATAAAGTTTCCAATGACTTAACGCTTTACAGTCACTAAACAGACTAAATAATATTTCTAATACCCACAGATAATAATTTCCAGAGTGCCAATAGTAAATAATATGCCTATTATTATTATTAATCCCAACTCAAATTACAGGCCTAGCACTCCAATAAAATAATCCTTTGCACTTTTGGCCTAAAGGAAATCAAAGTGAGTTTCATCCAAGAAAATTCTGGGACCAAATTTAATGGTTAATTTTGGACACCCCTTCTCGACCTCATTTATATATCAGAAACTTTACATTACATTCCCATAAAGAGAAACAGAAGATCAAACGAATGTGTTTTTCTCTTTATTATCGCACATGTCCTGACATCAGAAAACATTCAGGAAATATTTCTGCAGCGGCTTTTATATTTAATAACTTCTTTTAATGTCTAGTAAATCCTTGGCCTGCAAGAAAATGATGGCGTAATGATGTACACTCCGCACAAAATGTACTGGCAGGAGAAGCTCCAGAAGGAGCGAGGAAGGAGCCTCCATCATCCTAATGATAATTTTAATGGTTAATCTATTATAAACATTAGTTGGGTGTGAAAATGGAGCCAGGAGAGTACGATGAGGCGCAGAGGGAGTCTAGTCTAGACATGTTTTAAAGTTACACAATAATGGCAGGACTAGGGGTGAATCGGGGACTGTGGGCAATCCGGCCAAAAACACAGATGGGAGATTTACTAAGCTGCTTAATGTGTGGTCCTACTTTTTGTATTTCAAGATTGTAAGGGTTGTCATAAAGTTTAACAGTCTGGTCTTTATTGTTACTGATATTTTTAATCTACTCATTAGAAACCAGTATTTTTATGTTTCCCTTTTTAGCAACCTATATTGTGGCCAATATTTTGGAATCTTGCCCCTGATATTGGCTAGTTTATTTGAGACTCCCTATATTAGCTAGTATTTTTGATCCTTACTCCCTACATTGGTTAATATTGTTGAATATTGCCACCTATATGGGCTAATATTATGAATCTTGCCCACTATATTGGCTAATATTTTTGATTCTTACACCCTATATTGGTTAGTATTTTAGTCTTACCCTCCTATATTGGCTAATATTTTTGAATCTTGCCCCCTATATTGGCTAGTATTATAAATCTTGCCACCCTATATTGGCTAGTATTTTTGATTCTTACACCCTATATTGGTTAGTATTTTAGTCTTACCCCCCTATATTGGCTAATATTTTTGAATCTTGCCCCCCTATATTGGCTAGTATTATAAATCTTGCCACCCTATATTGGCTAGTATTTTTGATTCTTACACCCTGTATTGGTTAGTATTTTTAGTCTTACCCCCTATATTGGCTAGTATTATGAATCTTGCCCACTATATTAGCTAATATTTTTTAATCTTGCTTACTATATTGGCTAGTATTTTGAGTGATGCCCCTTTTGTGGCTAATATTTTGGAATCTTGCCCTCTATATGGGCTTATATTTTTGAGTCTTCCTCCCTATTGTGGCTTGTATATTTGAGTATAACCCTCTTTTGTGACCAGTTTGTGCAAGTCTTGCCACCTATTGTGACTTGTATTTTTGAGATGGAAAGATGAGATATATAGAAGAAAAAACTAAATAAAGAAGAATAAAATATAGGGCACATTTACTAAGGGTCCGCGGACCGCATTTTCGTCGGCTTTCCTGACTTTCCATTTTGCGCCACATTTAACTGGGGTTTTTGGTGCACGCAATCGGATTTTGCCACAATTGCGCCGACTTTCACGCGACACAAATCGGGGGCGTGGATGTTGGATAACCCGACTGATTAGTACTAAGCACTAAGCTCAAGCCATGCACTAACATCAACCGGGAAGAAGATGGTGAACTGTGGTGAACCTGAGCGGGGAAGCGACACATGCAGGAAATTGGAAGCACAATCTTAGGGAATCGCGGCAGCTCCGAATCCTCGTCGGACAATGCACCTCGGGAATGGGGACGGGTAAGTAGAAGTGCCCCATAGTGTAGTGTTTGAGGTGGGGAGTGATACTTAGATTAATCACATTTAGATGTAGGCTCACCTGATTCGTGTTGTGAAGCGGTCACCTCCACCCAAAAAACGTGTATATTAATCCAGTCACATGATTTTCTCTGGGTGTCGCAGTGGAGTGGTTGAATCCAAGCTGGGCTGTATAGTGCATAATGTATAATGGTCAAATGACCAGGCTTAAAGCAAAAAAAACTGTCCCACTGATGAGGCGCTTCTCTGTTAAAGACATATTTATTATGGTAAAAAAAGTTTTTATATATATATATATATATATATATATATTTAAAAAACACTAAGAGGATACAATAAAAATCCAACAGACTTATTATATATTAAAAAGGTGACGCATTTTACCCAAACAGTGGGTAAACAGTGGGTACGGAAAGTATATTTAATATACACTCTGCACCCCAGAAAAAAAATAGACAGAAAAAAATGAAATGTAGATATTTTGGCTATTTATTAAAAAAGGAAAAAACTGAAATACCACATGGTCATAAGTATTCAAGCACTGGACACTCATATTTAACTCACATGCTGTCCATTTCCTTTTGATCCTCCTTGAGATGGTTCTACTCCTTCATTGGAGTTCAGCTTGATTAATTATACTGATTGGACTTGATAAGGAAATGCACACACCTGTCTATATAAGACCTCACAGGTCACAGTACATGTCAGAGCACATGAGAATGATGAGGTCTAAGGAACTGCCCAAGGAGCTCAGAGAGATCACAGATCTGGCCAAGGTTACAAAAGAATTTCTGCAGCACTCAAGGTTCCTAAGTGGCCTCCATAATCCTTAGTGGAAGAAGTTTGGAATGACCACAACTCTTCCTTGACCTTGCCGTCCAGCCAAACAAAGCAATTGTGGTTGTGGAAGAAATGCTTTTTGAGAGAGGTTAAGAAGAATCAGTAGGGAGATGAGAGAAAGTTCCACAATGTCACCTATCACTGCAGCCTCCACCAGTGTGGGATTTATGGCAGAGTGTGCCATTTATTCTATGTCCCCCCAAAGCTTAGGTCCACAGAAGGTTAAACCACATCCATAATAAAAACATATAGACGTATATACTACTACAACAAGGCCATTTCTAAAGAAAAACCCAACAGTACTACAACCACTGCCGGTCACATCCTAACCTGTAGGACATTGCCTGCAAAAGCTGAGAGATGTTGACAAAGTGGAAACATGATCAAAGAATTTGTAAAACAAATTGTAGATATCCATATAATTAAAGTTGATATTCAGTCAATATATATGTTATAGATGAACTTAAAAGGATCAGATAACATTGATACAATCTCTGATCTTGGACAAACTTCCTGAAAAGGGCTTCATAAAGACCCCTTGGTGAAGCTAAAAAATATTTTGTTGCTGAAACCCTCAGAAAATATTATAGCAATGATCCAAGATCACAGACGACTGTTCCTACTTTATGTGGTTTATTAGAAGATCCAATGGGATCAGCGCTGTCTTATTACATAAAGCCTCAGCTTCAAAAGGCACAATGTGGGACAGATGTAGACACCAGGCAACTTTCACTTTGGTTATCCCTGAATTCAGGCGACAGCTGTGCCACCTAAATTGTTGCATTTAATTTGAATATCTACAATTTTTCTACTTAAATATATCCCAAATGCTGTACCAATCTCCTACCAAATCATAAAATAGTGTTAATTGTAATATAGGTAGTTTGGGCAGTCGCCAAGGGACCAAGCCTTCTAGGGGGCATTGTACTGAGGCTTCACCTATAAAATCTTCATACATCTGCTCCTACTCTCAATACACATGAACACAAGAGCCAATTTAGGACCTTTTGAAGGTCCTCCAACGGTCCTGAAGCAGCAGATTGAAAGCAGACAGAAGGGACACTTCCTCCATTACCCTAGAAACTTTATTCTAGTACCAGATGTACAGAGCTTTAATATACATACAGCCCAGGGCCCAGTCTTAATATGCCCCTTTGTAACATGATGAATTCTGCGGCCACCACAAGGAGGAACTTTAAGTGGTTGTACAAAGTTATAATTTTACCCTCTATCCACCACTGATCAATCAGGGTCTGACCACTTGGACCCCCACCTGTCCTCTTGAGCATGCGTCCTACCATTACATGGAGCAGCAGAACACATCCTTAGGCCTTATGCAGACGACCATAATGGGTGCCGTGATCTAGCTGCATAATTTATAATAATACACAAAAAAGGACAGGCACTGCCAGAATCAAAGATTGCCCATGCATCCTAAGCAACATGTATAACAAACACCAGAAAAGATAGATGCATATACTGGACCAATATACAAATATAAATTTTATTAATCAAAACAAGACAAGACAAAAAATACAATAAAAACACTAAAAGACTACAACGATGATATGTACCCAGCTCTCACGGGTCCAGATATGACCCAGACCCCCCTGATTCAAAAACTGCCCACCAATACAATATGTTAGAGTATCAAAGCTGGCACAGTAAACAATTGCATTGAACCTGTAGTAAATGAATGTATTAAGGGTGTAGAATACCTGCCCTACTGATACAATACCCAGCTAGATAAACCGCATGGGACCAAGTGTACAGGAGGGTGGAGAACCCCACGCGTATCGTCACTGCAGGGTGACTTCCTCAGGTGTAAGTTGGCTCTCTTTTTAAATCAGGGGGTTCTGGGTCATTTTTGGACCCGTGAGAGCTGGGTACATATGATCGTTGTAGCCTTTTAGTGTTTTTATTGTATTTTTTGTCCTGTCTTGTTTTGATTAATAAAATGTATATTTGTACATTGGTCCAGTATATGCATCTATCTTTTCTGGTGTTTGTTATACTAGCTGCATAATTTGTGGCCAGATCACATCCCCCATAGAGGTCTATAGCAACCGATCACTTTTGGTGAGCACATCGGGGCTCATTTACTATGGGTCACGGTACACATTTTTGTCGGACTGTGCACCTTTATCGGGGCTTAAACGGTGTGCACAGGTATTTAAGAATTGTGCGCGCTTGGATTGTGTCGCACGCGACCCTTTATGTGGCTACTGCGCTGACCACCGTGCAACACAAATTAGGGGGCGTGCCATCAGACGAACCGACGGATTCAGACTGTGCCCTATGTGAAAGATGCACTACAAAAAAGATGGTGAATTCTGTCGGATCTGAGCCGGGAAGCAACACATGTAGGATATCGGACGCACAATCTTAGTGAATAGCCGCACGCAGCATTATAGTCGGATAATGCAATTTCAGTGAACACCGGTGACCCTGTGCCTCAGTGTGTCTCACTGTACCGTGACCGGGCCATCGAAAATATAGGACATGTTCTATAATTTACCATATCATGGTGGAAGCCGCTCAGCTTTCTATGGGGACAGGAGGGGTAAGGAGCGTTCACCTCTCTTCCCCCGGCCGGGTGCTTGCCAGGGTTACGTCCTGGGTGAGCCCATAAGCTGCCACTTAATCAGTTAAAGAGAACTGGAGCCACACTGATCTGAGTGTTATCTACTATCCCCTGGATAGGGAATTACTACACAACTTTTAACAGCTTATTGTATGTTTTTACTTTGAACATGATAAATGGGCATGATTATAGGCTCCTTCTAGTGGTGGCTATGGTTAACAATCTCAACATTTTTAGTTAAAATAAATTTTTATATATTTGCATTCAAAATACTCAATAAAAAATAAAATCTATAACAATTTGCTTATTAAGGAGGTTTTCTCATTTCAGTGAAACGCTACTTCCTACAGTGACCCATATTAATGTATAAATGCAGAAATAATTTGCTGGTACACAGGGGACTCTATTACCCGCTGGCACTGACATCCAATAATCCTTCGCATTCATGGATAAACATCTTGTCTACCATCATTTCCTTGCTGTTGGCCCTGTTCACACGGGTGATTGTGTGCGGAGTGATCAGGCTCCGAGTGATGGGAATGGAGATGTTATCTTAATTGCACAGTAAAAGAAAAAAAAAAATCGGATGACTTATAGCAAATGTCATGCCCACACAGACTGGTGTAATTGGTGCAATTGGGATTTACCAATCTGGAGTCGATAAGTTTGGCTTATAATAAGTTCATTAAACTTTGTCTGTGGACAATTACTGTGTGATGGAGCGTTCTCCTTCTGGAATTGTCACCGTGCGCATGCGAATGGCACATTAAAACATGGAACACGTTGATGGCCAATTATAGTCTTCGGCTCAGATGTGCTTTCAGTGCCATAAACATATGTTTAACATCCATCGTGCGTTCTTATCGAGAGGCTCCAACGACTGATCCCAAAAGCTTGTAAAGAGGATAAAAGCACATAAGATAATGTGCCTCCTCATGTTTTATGATTTTTTTGTGGTTGATGTTCTGCAGAATCCAGGCCATACTACCTCATAAAACATGTGTATAAGTGTTGGAGGCAGGGACAGTTCCTAAACAATCTGCCACCAAATACCATAGGAAAATGTCCAATGGGTACAATGGTGCTGATGGTGACGTATGACCACCTGTTACCGTTGACACTATAACGATGGCAAGATGAGGGAGTGTAGTGAGTCAAAATTAATAGGTACCTGATTCGATACACCTTGAGAACATTCATTAAGTGGTCTGATTTTCTGGTTTTATAGTAAGTCTCTCGAAGGTTGACTTCAACCCAAAATTGTGAAGTAATACAGTAGCTATCGAAGTTGTCAGGTCATGATAATTGATTACTCTTAAACCTAGAAGTTCCTTCACTTGGGGTGAGATTCTGGAGAAGACGGTGGCTTTTGCTACCACTTGGTAGTAGCCTTGCCTCTGGGGTGGACAATGGTAGAGCAAAAATGGTTGGCCAAGTCAGACAATTTGAACTATCCGATCTAGCCTATTGTGTATAGTGGCTTTTAACAGTCAGCTGATGATGTCGGAGAAAGGGGGTGTATTGTAAGGTGTATTGCAATATTTCACTGCTGTCTCTGAAATGACAACAACATGTTAGCTTGGCATAGCTATCAGTTGCTCAGGCTATAACTGAGCGTATAGCAGTTGGAGTTCGATGGTAAGGCTGGATGTCTCATCTTGGCAAAGGCATACAAGGTTCTCTACACTACAGGAAACCTTATGGTAAAGCTTTTAAAGGGGTTGGCCACTTTTAAATACATCTCTTCCATTAGAAACATATCTGCATTTATGTATATGTATCTTTGCCTCCTTTGATAACTTCAGCCTTTCCCTGATCTCACTTTTCTGACCTCTCCATATACACACAACATCCTCTCTCTCACTGCTCTAGGTCGTCCACCCTCATGGCGTTGATCACTTTTTCACTGTTCGTCCTCAGTGATGAGTAACTTTCCCGTTACAGCTCCTCCTATTTATCAGAGCTCAGACATGCGAACGAAGAAGCATGGAGAATCTGCAAACAGCACAAAAGTACAGTAAGTAGTATCACTTGATGAACAGTCAGGGATTTTTATTATTAAGGCAGTAAAGCCAAATGGGCAATTTAAGTAAAAGAGCGGCCAGCCCCTATAAGCAATAATTGAATAATAATCCCAATATAACAACTGAGTGAATTTGACACTGAAAATTAACATTTTTTCTAAGAGATACTTCATTAGTAACATCTGTATTTTGTTTTTTACTCTTGGTTGTATACCCTGATTTTGACATGTCACAAACCCCAATATCAATTTTCTTATTGATCTGGTCTCCAAAAAATCCTGTGTAGCTTAACTCCATCCTGTCTGTTTAAATTAAGTTACTAACATTTAGAATTTTTGAGAAATATGTCTCTTGGATCAGACTACAGTGTTTGTCTGTAGTCTGTTACTATGGAAACAAGTACTGTATGCCTTCAAAGAAGAAAACAATATTACTGAAAATTCTTATAGAATATTACACCATTTAAGATCACTGTAAGTGAAGACTGTAAAGGTAGACACTGGTTTTATGGCCCCAAGATTGTGTCTGAGATGCCACTGTTGCCCCCCATCCCTATAATCCAGGATGTGGCAACTTCACAGACATCCCATGAGATTACATATTATCTGAAGCCTTTGCTACAGAAGATTATACTGTCTTGGGAAAAGCCCAGAACAAAGAGAATAATATTTAGATAAGATCTGTATAGACTGAACTCTGCCTGGTCATCCCCGATAAGCACAAATCTCATGTCAAGATATATAATCCTGAGTTTTTAAAAAAAAAAAAATTTTCTCAGTATCCCACAGAAATCTTTCTACTTTTTCCTTTGCATTACAGCACAACTTTTTCATGTTGCACTATACAAGGACATCTCTGCTTTGGGGTCAATCCAGTGAGTGCCCATCTCGGCTATCTTTACTGCCAGCATGGTCGCTAATAATAGCCAATTGATATTCCGCCTTCTGTTTTGTGGAGATAGATATTACCAAATATGTCCGATTGTGTTCCATCCTCGGCAGCCTCAATCGTATTTATAAGGAAAATCCTAAAAATGCATCTGAAAACTGAGTTTACTGAAGATAACACCGCTCCTCAAATCTTAAAGCATATAATCATCCGATAAATAGTCCTGAAAGGCATCGAGGCAACTGGGTATGCATCATGGAAGATTTATACAAGACATCTCCACACGCGCTGATAAGGCCAATGAGTTTCCTGTTGGGCAAAATGCCACAGATATATTTGCAGGTATCTGGAATTAAGTTCTGGTAATAGAATCTTTCAAGCTCTCAGATATATACTTTAATTTCACAATATCACTTCTACTGATCGCGGCTCACTGGAGAACCGACTGAATTAGAACTTGGTCTCGGGAAAGATCTGCATCTCACAGACAGTTCCGCAAGTGGGTTCCATATTGGGTGAGGTACAGTAGCTAACGGGACTCAAAAATGATCTTATCCATGTGTTAGGCGTAAAGAATATAAGACTGTAATACTAAGTTATATGTGGGTGATTTTCCAACAGCACCCCGACAGGGCAAACGGTGCATTACACATTACTTATTAATATTTGTCATTGGTGCTTCTGCGACCAATGTCTCAGGTCACAGGTGCACCTGTGTGCCCCCATGTGCCACAGCAGCCCGGCCCAGGTTTACTTGCCTCTCCTCGCTCTAGCGACGGCTCCCATGCTCCAGCCCGCATGTCCCCGCCTCCTTATAAATTGCCTGCCTCTTCCTTTGACCCCTGCTGGATCTTTGTTCCTCGTTACCATTGAGAAAGCATTCCAGTTGTGATTTCTGTGTCTTATACGTTGTGGCCTACTGTAGTGGGTCCCACTTAGACCGTGCTCCCAAGTGTTGGCTTACATCATCGCCTGTGGTGGTTCAGTGGGTCCACCCCAATATTAATTACGTAATGCATGGAAATGCAGGGTCCTCCAGAGTGAGGGACACTCGATGTATCTGTTGTCAAAAGAATGAGGGTCCTGAAAGGATCAATACCCTTCCATTAGCTTATATTTTGTAATCAATTAAGGATTTTGTAGGGTGGACAGGCATGTCCCAGACATAAAATTAAATTACTAGAATGAACTTTTGGCTCTTGACCCCCATGGAAATTATATAAAAACATATTTCCTCTCCATACAAAGTTTCTTTGACTACCGGATCAGACTACACAGGGATTGTTTGTAGTCTGGAGATCTATCTTCACTGGAGCTGTATACAGAAAGCAAGACTTAACAAGACTCCCTGGAGGGAATTTATTAAGAATGGTGCTAACACCAGTCTAAATATCCCTCCACCCTCCGGCACATGGCATACTGTATATACTAAGAGGCTCTGACCTCCTAGTAGATCCAGACACAGGGGGTCATTTACTAAGGGCCCGATTCGCGTTTTCCCGACGTGTTACCCGAATATTTCCGATTTGCGCCGATTTTCCCTGAATTGCCCCGGGATTTTGGCGCATGTGATCGGTATGTGGCGCATCGGCGCTGGCATGCACGCGAGGGAAATCGGGGGCGTGACCGAACGGTAACCCGACAGATTCGGAAAAACCGCCGCATTTAAAAAAAAGAAATTGGTCGCACGGGCCATACTCACATGCACCACGATGAAGACGATGAACTCCGGGGCACCTCGGCGGACTTCGGCACAGCAGCGCCACCTGGTGGACATCGGGCGCAGGACCTTCATGAATCGCCGGAAGACCGAACGCTCGTCAGAGAAGCCGCCGCTGGAACGCGAATGGACCGGGTAAGTAAATGTGCCCCACAATCTCCGCCAGG
This sequence comes from Engystomops pustulosus, assembly GCA_019512145.1. NCBI lineage: Eukaryota > Metazoa > Chordata > Amphibia > Anura > Leptodactylidae > Engystomops > Engystomops pustulosus. The sequence goes on along the minus strand of CM033648.1, from coordinate 9,487,568 downwards.
TCAGACCTGTTTAGAACAGTATAGTTTTCAGATGGAGGAGATGGAGATACCGACTAAGCAAAATTTCCATTTTAAATCTAAACATAGACACAATTATAAAAAAAAAAAAAGCTAAATTAAAAACCTGTGTCTTCTGGCTTCCACCATATCTACTCTGTAGGACTTTCTTACAGCTGGTGTCTGTTACTCTGTGGGGAATTTTTCTAAAAAGCAACTACTTTAAGGGACACAATATCTTCAGTGCCCCGTCTTCGTTTCTTTGCCAAAAGTGGGTTAAAATCAATAGAAGTTGTGAATGTTCCGGGAAGAAGTGATTCTCAGCAGGTTAAGAGTTTTTATGGTCTAGCATGAGAAACCTCAAACCTAATGAAATTATACTTGATATAGCTTTTATAGTCTCTGCTGGCCTGTTACTGCTCCACATAGCCAAGAAATCACCAAGAGAACCGCTCCGACTTCCCATCTCCTGTTCCGTTGTTAAAAATTAAAGTGTAAAAAATCCTACATCGTTGCCCTATTTGTTTTTATAATAGGCCTTTGAGACTCGGCAGCCGAGATGAAAGTTCTCAGTGTGATTTGCTCGCTGGTTTCATGTCATGAGCGTAATATTCTGGAGTCACGTCAATGTTTTGCAGATGCTCCTGATATTGAAGTCATTTCATGGTGATGTTGTATATTAGAAAGCCTTTCACCAACCCCAACAATATTGAAAAAAAACACTTTTATCGGTGATTTTAGGCATTTTCGTCTTTCCTTTTTCATTGGACACCCCAACGATGAGCTTAAATCTATAGTGGAAACCTCTTAGCAAGTGCTCAGTTTCCCTACAGCTCCACCACAGGACAAATGAAGCATTACACATTACTCATATAAACCAACGGTCTACTTATACCATGAATAGGCCCGCTGGGTCCTCCAAGGTTCCTATTCCCTTTATATTGAAAGTACTCTTCTATGAGGGTATGTTTACATGCTATGGGTTTGCAGGAGCAAATCGGCTATTCTTCACACATTCATTCTTTACAATCAATTGGCTGATGGTCTACCACAAGAAAGTAGCAAGTTCTACGTCCAGAGAGAGATCCTTATTAGAGGAACATGTTTGAGTCAACTCTACATTGGATTATACACATTTTAATTTAATTATTTCATTTAAAAATAATTCCTTTAGAAATTGAACTTCAAGTGGTTAGTTCAAGTCAGCTCCATATTGGTTGTCTTCTCTTCTTCCGTTAGAGTCCATGTTTGCTGTTTCCTTCCTCCATTGACCCAGCCCAATACTGGTGGTATATCATCAATCCAAATAAAAGTGTTGGCTAGATTGCTGTGATTTTTGGATAAAGGATACATGTTTAAGTTTCGAGTGGCACTACCATGGGAAGAAATGTTTCAGGATTGCAAAAAGAAATCCATGCTTCTAGTGCTACTTTAAAGGGAACTTGTCAGGGCAATTTGGGACACTGAATGAAACATAGGTCCTTATCAGTAAAAAAAAAAAATTATGTCAATTTCCTGTCTGGAGTGATTTTGGTGTGGCAAGACAAATACATGTTCCTCTCGTTTTTCTGCCTATGATACTAGGTTCAGTCTCTTGCACCCAATCATCTCCCCATATTTGAATGGGCGAGCATCTTCATACAATCTTCCATACATACCTGTAGTTGGGTTAGGGTCCCAAATCAACCTGACAGGTCCGCTTTAAAGAAGGCAGTGCACTCCAGATCATTGCTCAACTTTCAAGAAGCCTTGTGGCATGATTTGGGTTAATAGGCAACAAGAAAGTCTCTTCCAGAAGGAAAAGACACATGAAAGACCATGCTGTTTCAGAGTCCTTTCTCCTCATCAGTGCAGTGTAGGGAATTGGCTTGGCTAGGGAAGAGGCCATAGACATGGGTCAGGAAGTTAATATATCTTCTTGTAGAAACAGCCCTTATAGTAATGCAATCTGAAAGACCATGTATTTGCATATTCCTTACCCCAAATTCTCAGCAGAGCATGCATGGCATTCAACACTCTGTACACCTACAAAGGTGGTTGAGAGTTGTTTGACTTCCTGACTAATTTTTGCTCTATACATTTTCTGAATATAAATTGTAATATATATATAATTTTTGTATGTTTATATTAATGCACTTCCCATTCTATATCTCCAGACCTTTATCCCTATAAATATTGTCATGACTTTACATGTTTCACACATAATAAACCGCCAAGGTCAATAGCTAAACCATAATGAACATTTTTCATTAAAAAAAAAAAAATCTCGAATTTTCTCTAGTGCTTCCATTGAAGATACTGAAAGGACACAGCCCGGCTGCCGAGCATTAGCATTCCCATAAGCACAACACGAGGATAGCATCAGACAATTTCACTCTGAAGAGGCTCTGAAATTGTCACAGTCCTACGAGCAGCAAATATCAAATGAAATGAATCATTGAGAATTCAGGAATGAATTGGATGAAGATTTAAGATTGATATATTTTGCCAACATGACTCTGTAAGCATGAAAGTCACTCGCTGCCTGGGATAGGTAATGGCGTTTTACATATAAAGTGGCGGTAACAGCGGTGGGTCAATCAGGGAGATGCATAATATACATTTATGTGGGATAATATCATTAAGCCATTGGTTCTCGTCAGGTGAGTAAAGTGCTGAGTGCTCGCTTTAGCAATCTGCCTCTTCAAATCTGTTCTTGCCATTTTAGAGAGTGCCGGTCCCTTAGGTGTCAATTTGGATTTTATCCTGCGAAGACGGTAAATCAGACTATTAATTTAGCGCCATTATTACAATTTATTTTTAAAAAGTGACAGCTTCAGCAATCCCGCGCCGTGGGACTGCATGCAAAGTGGATTTTGAAAAGAAGCTTCGAGGTAAATGATGTCCATAAATAATAAGGCCTATCTAGGTGTCCATAAATAATAAGGCCTATCTAGGTGTCCATAAATAATAAGGCTTATGTAGGTGTTCTGCAAAGATTGTCACAATTCCCTAGGATATTTGGAACCTACAGCATCAGACAGGGATTGCTCGGCCCAACAGACGAGATCATCCTGAGGTTCATCCTACATCTAGACAGATAATGTGAGGTCAACCAGAGGAGATGATAGTGAGGTCCTAACCCTATCATTACAGAAAATCTGAGGTCCACCAGAGGAGATGATCCTAAGGTCCACCCTTCTTCTTTACAGAAATTGTGACATCCACCAGAAAAGAATGATCCTGAGATGTTAAGGTTCATCTTTCATTTAGACAGAGGAGGTGAGGTTAACTAGAAGAGATGATCTTGAGGTCTACACCCCATCTTGACAGTATGTGTGAGGTTCACCAGATTTCCACCCTCCATATTGACAGAAAAATTGAGGTCAAACAAAGGAGATGATCATTAGGTCCACCCTTTATCTCTACAGAATAACTAAGGTCCACCAAAGGAGATGATCCTGACATCCACCCTCCATATGAACAGAAAATTTGAGGTCAAACATAGTGGATGATCCTAAAAGGTCCACTCTTCATTTGGACAGAAAATTTTAAGTCAAGCAAAGGAAATGATCCTGAGGTCCAACCTTCAACCTTACAGAATATGTTTGGTCCACCAAAGGAGATGATCCTGAGGTCGACCCTCCATATATACTGAAAATTTGACATCAACCAATTGAAATGATTCTTAGGTCCAAACTCTATCTAGACCGAAAACATGAGGTCCACTTTCCATTTTTACAGTGAGGTCCACTTTTGATTGCATCATAGTCATTGTAGACATAGGACAGGTCCACCAAAAGATGGACATGTCTTCTTCTTCTTATTCCAGACATGTATTTATCAAAGCCATTCATTCCCTTAAAATGCAATGACAATGTAAATCCATGATGTGCTTTATGTAACTTCTCTCACCCCTAAACCAGTAGAATGTGTTCCCTACTTCAAACATACATTGTAAGGGTAAAGCCTGTGTAAGGCTGCAAATGAAACATGAACCTGGAACAGCTGTGTCTTGGAGAAAGGTTAAAATTAAAACTTGAATAAGTCACCTTCAACTATAAGGCCTATAAATAATATTTCCCAATGGCGACTTCTTTTACGAGAACATCTTGTGATATTTACAACCGCTGTACTACGATTTAATAACATGATGTATCTTTTCATTAAAGAGTTATAGCAGGTTCTTTGTAACTGGGCTTGGTTACTGAACAATATGCTACCAATCATCTGATAAATTACCTAAATTAAGTAAATATCTGAGGAGAACATCTACTGGAAAAGGTCATTAATAAATCAGGTAAATAACAGGTAAATTCTTTGTAGGAGAGGTGGGGGTAACATTTGTCTTCTACAGAACCCTTAGTAAGATCTAGTAGTGGTGCTGGTGGTGGAAATACAGAGAATGCTCTATAGCACAATTAAGAAAACAATCCAACAAAATAAAAACTAGATAAAAAGAAATTAATTATCTGCCTGCTGGGAGGACAGTGTAATTATCCTTCTCTTTGTATTGAGATAAGAATTTAAGAGACCATCAGTTTAAAATATCATTTTATTTAAATAAAAAAACCCTTTATAATGCAACTCCCATTTCAACAAATCGTGCACCACATGGGTAGTGCCAGGCTTTGTTGATCAAGGGAGTTAGTCTGATTGCCATATTGGGGTTGGGAAGGAATTTTTGACTACTTTGGGCCAATTGGCATCAGCCTTGTAAGTTTTTTTTATGCCTTCCTCTGGATTAACAATCAATGCTTTATAGGTTGTGCTTAATGGACCTGCTTTTTTTCCGACCTTGTCTACCATGAAACTATGTACCCTAACCCAGGACCCATCTGACCCATTACATGACTTTATTCGCATATTGGATACTGCCAATAAAACGTTCTACTGTTAGATATAGAGTCCTAGGTTGGGGCAGGCAACTCAAGTTTGTCACCATCCATCTGACAATTAAGAGTCAAATACATTGATATTGATTGCCATGGAATGGTGGGGTCTATAGAAAAAAGTTACAACTACACCAGTATCAGTGGAAACATACCTATAAAAGGATGTATTATGAGGCCTCTTTAAGCTTTCTCTTTAAGCCATACCCCCTTCCTCTTCAAGCCATACTCATTCCAATCTAGGCCATACCCCTTCCACTTTAAGCCTTGCCCCTTCCACTCTAAACCATACCACTTCCTTGTTAAGCCTTGCCCCTTCCTCTCTAAGCCATACCACTTCCTCTTTAAGCCTTGCCCCTTCCACTCTAAGCCATACCTCTTCCTCTTTAAGCCTTGCCCCTTCTTCTTTAAGCCATACCACTTCCTTGTTAAGCCTTGCCCCTTCCTCTTTAAGCCATAGCACTTCCTCTTTAAGCCTTGCCCCTTCCACTTTAAACCATACCCATTGCTATCTAAACCATACCACTTCGCCTTTATGTCATATCCCTTTCCCATTCATACAGTCCTCTTATAAAAAAAATGAACAAAACATCTAAAACAGAACATAAAGCGGTGCAAGGCATATTAAAAAGTTTTTTGTACAAATTGATCAGAATTCTGCCCCCGTTGTTGATTACCAGTCATTCAGAGCACGTGATATGGCAAAATATCGAGAACATAAGGCATCCATTTACTGCCATAATACCCTGTGGTTATTGGCACGGTTTCATTGTATTCCACGCGCTTGTTTATTTGAGCTTTTTGTAGGCACCTTTAGCATTATTAGTAGACGATATTTAAATGCGACCCATTCTTAATTTAATTAGAAGTTAATTAAAGAGCTGTAATTCACTTTCCTTTTTCATCCTCTCATTCAGCCGAGCCAGCATTATCTACTAAGTAATGGCGCTGTTATGTGATGGCGTGCCAGTCTTTGCCAACATTTGCATGTTCTCCGGCAATAAGACATATTCTTTTATTATTTCAAAGAGCCCTTTGAATTCCTTTGTATAATTGTCCTTTTTCCCGTGAACGGTGCCGCGGAGAGCTTCAGAATGTTTCCACTGATCAGATTTATTATTTGTTCTCAAAGTGTAATTTTGTTCCTTTTTATTTATTTATTTTTTTACACCGTTTCATTTTTTTTCTCCTTTTACCTTTATGTCTTTTCTTGTTACCAAATTCTAAAGTTTAGCGAGAGGTGTAAAATGGAATAGTAAGAAGAGGGTTTGCAAAATAGTTCTTTGAGAGATGGAAACGGGCATTTCGGAAAGTTTTTTCTTTGAAAGGATGTCAGTCCCTTAAATAATAGGGGAATAAATTACCGATTTTTGAAGTTCTAACAATAGAGTGGAGAAAAGCACTGAGGTTGTGTCAGACACGAGCTTCAACCAATATATACATAGAATTTGTAGGTTCTTTGTATGAGATTGTGTAAAAGTTGAAGACCATTGAACCCTTCAGATGCCATCGTAGCCCATCTGGCAGGTTGTTTCCTGTTCGGACAGAACCTGTCCTAAAAATTCAGCACTGGGGATGCTAAGACTCTATCCGACCCCATCTAAGGTGAAATCTGTAAAATACAGTTCACTAACCTATTCCTGGTGTATGTGAGTGATTGATTTTGCGACACAATTCTGTTTTTAAATTCCGCAGTTTTCCCAAATCCGTCGGGGTTTCCGACATAAACACCCCCCCCCCCCGATTACTGTCGCGTGAAAGACAGCGTGTTTGCACGTAAATCCGATCACGTGCGCCAAAATCCTGCAGATCGCAAAAATTCTGGAAACCCGGCGGAAAAACACGAATCAGACCCTTAGTAAATGTGCCCCTGCAAGTCAAAGTTTCTCCATCTCTGTCTCCCTCATGTTTTTTTTTTTTTTTAGGTTTCGTCCATTTACTGTTGTATTTTTGACTATTAATTTTAAGAGACACAGGACTCCGGGTCAGACATGGTCTATTAGAGATAAAAACTCATGCTGGGCAGTATGGCATCCTTCTTCGACTCTCACGAGTAGCTACAAGTGGAGAAGTCAGCAACACAACAAGTACATTAACAATGGACATCCATTAATATCTTCCTTTCTACAACTCCTCGATGCATGGTGTGATATGGAGCGCTGACTCCATCTTTGGTCATGTATTCATCATAGAGGTCTCTTGAGGACTTCGTGAGGGGGTTATCCATTAACAGTAGACATTTATTTTATGAACTTACTGAAGTACAATTAAATCAGTGTCACTCACTGTTCATATGTAGGGATGGATAGCATACTGCTGAGATCATATCCTCAAAGGCATTTCTGTCATGGCAATTTATTTAATGTCATTATACAACATATATAAAAATACAGAGACAAAATAATATATGATTATTTTAAACAGCAATTGTTATTGATATTTTGGAATAAACTATGATATCTAAGTGGTTTTTCTTGGCTAAAAATATTAATAACCATAGATAGCTATAGAATCGGTCCTCAGTTTCAGATCGGTGAAAATCCAAAATTCAGCACCCCCATAGGCTGCAGTTTCCTGGTTCAGCCACTACACAGGAAACAGAGCTATCTGCTTCCTGTTTAGCAAAAATTATTCAAACTAAAAAATAGTCAATCACTATACAACTCTTCTGACAACACACAAGCTCTGTAGTCTGTAGCCACGGTGATACATTGAGATCTTTGTAGCAGTATACACAAAACAATCGCACATTTACTTCAAGAGGACCTTTTACCACCTCCATCAACACCAATTTGTTCCATCATTAATAAATGGAATATGTTCTGCTCCACTGAATCTGGCATAGTTAGTTTTTTTTCTCCTACTCCACACTATTCCTAATTACTTTTGGATCTTTACTGTCAGATGGGTGGAGCCAGGTTCTTTGCTTCAGCCCAGGACAACCCATCTGACACTAAAGAGACTAATAAGTGTTCAGTACCTTATACGCGCATTACATTTTTTTATTGCCTAATTAATAGTCCTGGGTTTGAGTAGGCAGCATAGCTCCACCATTAATTAATTGCAAACAGTGGGGATTAGATAGAAAATGTTAACTAGACCAGAATCGGTGGAGCTGAGTCTATTAAAAGATGTAAAGGGGATGATTCTTTAAGATGCACTGGATTAAAAAATGTCTCAGACTACACACAAGCTGTGTAGTCTGTAACCACGGAGATGCATACAGTAAATGTAGTTGTATGAACAAAAAATGGAAGATTATTTTTTTATAAAAACTGTAGAAAATTAACTTCAGATTGGCTGACTAAAAAATGAAGGAAATGAACCCTGTCAGTAAAATATTTGCTCCACCTTGAAATGTCAGGTTAGTCAAAACGGTAACATATTCCCGAAAAGCAAAAACACGGATATTCTATTCTGTATAACAAGGTCAAGTGCTATTACATGGTAAAATATTTCAAAACTGAGACTTTCCGGAGGTTTCTTTTGAAAAAACTGAAGTCGAGGCCTTGCCAGTGGCGATTGTAGCTCAGACTCAATGAGATGGAACATTTAGTACAATAGGAAGGAGGAGGGAGCACCGGGGATTAGACATTCCTAATATTCTCTCTGTGCTTCACCGGTGAATCAACAATTGCACAATTTGATGAGAAGGTTAGGAAAATGTCATGATTGCCCCTCATACCTGTCTAATTTGGCAAAATAAATCCTCCCAGCAGTCACTAGCATTTAGCTTGTCATAAAACACATCGGGCGCTCCGGTATAAATCACAACAGACATTAGAGAGGATTACAGCTTAATACGGTTAGATGATGTGTTTAGAGGGTTGCCCTCTCGTCACGTCTCTATTTCGGAAAACAGATTGGTGCACGCGCTAAACTGATTGGATTATCAAACGACGCAGGTGAGATGAGGATGGAGCTACGCGGAGGGTCATAAAATTCTGAAATATTTGGGAGGCTGAGGAGACCTGGAAGGGGGGTGCCCATGGATATACAGTAGCATATATAACATATACTGGTACCATATATATATATGTATATTTAAGCTGGCTGCCCACCCCACACCATGTATTACCGTACTTATAACACTTGTTCCACCTGAGGCTTGAGTGTGAACCCAACTTCCGTACTGTAAATAAATGCACCCCTATTTTTGTCGACTATAATATTGTATAGTAGACAAAAAAAACTTTGCACTCATCAACCCAAATTGGATAAGGTTTAGACCTTAACCCCTTCTGGCGAATTTTGGTTTTGTGTTTCACTTTTTTCCCCCTTCTTTAGAATTCCTTCACTTTTTCTATGTTTCTGTGTATAAGAGCTTTTTTTCTGCCTAACAAATTGTACTTCCTAGGGGCAGTATTTAAATTCCCATGCCCTGTACTGGGAATTTGGAAAAAAAATCCAAATTAAGTGAACCAGACGAAAAAAACAAAAAAATGTTTTTGCGTGCTGGGCGCTCCGTATGACCCTCCCCTTTATTCTTTGGATCGTGCAATCATGGAGATACCAAATTTATGTAGTATTTAAAAAAATAAAAACTTTTTGTAAAAAGTATTTCTTAATTGTGACCCATTCTGACACTAATTGCTCTTTCAAACGTTGGTGAATGGAGCTGTGTAAGAAGTCATTTTTTTGTAGGATGTGATGATGTTTATGACCTTTTGATCACTTTTTATTGACAAAAAATTGTTTATGATTTTTCTTGTTTATTCATTTTTATATCAGTCGTAGGGAAAAGGGAGTGATTTGAACTTTTTTTGTATTTTTTATACATTTTTTTAAAACTTTTTTTTAGACCCCCTATGGTACTTTACCCCTAGATTGATCCTACTATATACTTCTATACTACAGCATAGCAGTAAGTGGCGTTTTTACACATGAGCTTTCAAGAATAATACTTTCACTTTGTTTCCTATTTCTGGAGGTCTCACTGGTGAAGCCCTCATTAATCATCAGAATGGGGGTCCGATGTCCCCTTTAAATGGAAACATTTTCATAGCTTTAAGTGGTCATTCTAAATGGGCCTTGGGCTGCAGCAAATTTGTAAAAACTTCCAAGTCTGTTTTTTTTTAATGATTTGACACTTCCTGCCTACATACGGTATCAGAACCAAGTGTCATAGAAAGGCATGGGATGGCCTTCTTTTGTCTTACATTTCTACAGTTTAAAGACCATTGGAGGACCTTCAAAGGTCTTAGAAGGGATTTTGTATACATATACTGTATGCCCATATCCAAGATACATGTATGAGGATTTCAGAGCTCAAGGTTATTATTTCTACAGAACAATATGAAACTTGGTGAGTGGTATAAAAAACCCCTAGAAGTTTTGGGCCCTGGGCGGCCGCTCAAACCGCCCATATTATAATCCACTGAATGGAGCCATAAAATGAGACCCTTGATATTTAGATTGGTGGGATTTTCAGTAGTGATCACCTCCAAGTGTGTTGGAACCTTCCTGACATCCTAGACCTTATCTATCTATGACTTACCAGATTCTTACTTCCACCATATTTTCAGTTTACGTTTGTTGTGTAGACATCTGCCCATGAAATTCTCTTCCAGCTGCTAACACCTTAATATCTCACATAAACTAACCAATGATTTAACAAATAATAGACGTCGGAAGGTGTTAGAAGGTATCAAATCAATTCCTGTAAGTAACGGGCCATACGTCATGTGGTAAACCATAATCCTCCAGCTCGTAAATGGATTTAATGCTCACATGTCATTCATTATGTTTCATCTCCGTGTCTCGGAGATGGTCTTGATGGAATCGCACACAACACGTTCTGCCTCCCTCATTACACACTGAAAACATCATTAAATCCAGACGCTTTCATTATTTTCCATATGTAGGTTGTAAGGTAACAGACTGTTTGCACTATTTTTACCAAGAAACATTTAATTTAATTTTCGGCACCACAGCTGTGACTCATAAACATCATCCTACTGCCAAGGAGAGCGCTAATCCCTGGCCCCTCATGGGTTAATGCGGGGTAATCTGCTTGTCTATGTTCCCTTTATTCTCCCCAGGTTGGAGGAAGTCTATAAATACTATGGAGGGGTCACAAGTCAGGTTTTATAGGGAGCTACAGTATGTAAACAGACATTAGCCAACAAAGATCTAATCCGCTTAAAAACGGAACTAATTGACCACACAATAGTCTGCGCCGACACAATGGGAAACATTACATCTGCACGTTTATAGTTGTGAGGGATTCCCTAAGCCTACACACATGATGGTAGAACAATGTGGCCATTTAAGCCGCTATAGCATCCCACTTACTCCCTATAGGGCTATACGGGGGAGCTGTAGGCCCTCCGAGTGCTGCATATAACCAATGACTAGATGCTTCTTTCTTGGTTTTTTTTTTTTTGTAATAGTGACCAAGGCAGGTAAGGCCAGAGTCAAAAATGCCAAGGCCCTTTCATATCAGAAATGAAACAGAAAATTCCACATTCTTGGCCGCCATCTTGAATGCCACCATATACGGTAAAGGGTGAGTTTTTTCAATGGGAAGTTTTCCAGTGGGAAGTTGGTCATTTAGAGTATCAAAGAAAACAAGAATTGTCTGAGAGATTAATTGCCACAATCAGATTTGCAATATCTCTTGTGGTTCAAAAGTTATCGGCACATGATGACCGCCTTCGCACTGAAAAAAATGTATCACAATGACATCACTGCTAAATGTTCCTCCTCTAATGACTCTCGTGACACCGGTTCGTTGACCCACTTATGAGTCCTGGACATGTTTTTATGGAAGCCTGTCTAGATTCCTTCAAACAAGGGTGTAACTTGAGAAAGTGCAGAAGAGCTTAGGCTTCCCATAATGTGTCTCAACATCATATGGAGAGACCTCTGTGAGAAATGATACATTTTAGTTGGCATAGCCTAGTACAACTTTATGCCTTGGGGTGCAACATCTTCAGCTCCATTAACACTTCACTGTCTTCGTGTTGGTCCACAGGTACAGGAACTAGCTTTCTTTTTCACCTTCTGCAAATACTTGCTGCCTTATAATCTTTGCTCGCTGAGCCATATTTACTGCCTGTCAATCACATCTACTTGAACTTAAATCTGGAAGAAAGTGCAAAATCTTCTATTTCCAAATTTGGAAGGAATAAATCCTACACCGTAGAAGGGTCTAAAAGGGGAAGGTGGTTTCTGTTGCTGGATCATGGTTTTTTAAGGTTTATTTTGAATGCAGAGAAGCAGCTGAAAGGTTTGGTCTGGATACAAAAGTTTTAATTGTGGTGTTTTTCAACTGAATAACACATTCCTACCTTGGGACAGAAATGAAGCACTCGGAGTATAATGAGTAGAGGTGAGTGGAGCCAATGTTCAAGTTCAGGGTTTGGTCAATAGCCATGGTTAGTATCTAGGGGCATCGATATGTCATATTGACTGTTCAGCCGGCAAATCCGGCATTATGTCCTGGTCATGTGGCCAAACTCGAATGTTGTGTCTTTAGTAATGAGTGTGGCTAAGAACCCCCAGCAGTAGATGTTCTTTTTGGTTATGATGGGCATACTCTCATCCAGTTTAGTATCAAACATGAAACTTCTAAGTAGAGGAGCGTATCTATTCCTTGGTTCATACATTCGGTATGTATCTGCCATTTTGCAGCCACCAGATTGAATCCAAATCTTTTCTGCTTAGCTCCGGACAAATCTTTTACAATTTTGGCTACCTACTGTTGTCAATGAGGCTTGAGGTTGGATCCAATAATAGTTCAGAAGGTTGGACAGGTAGAACAACTTCCCTGCTGCATCCCCACTGGTGAAATGGTTCTCCATGCTAATGGGAATTGTGTCTGGTCCTCCAGAGTAAGTGAAATGTTCTAGAACTCTGGTTAACAGGTAGAGATCCTCAAAGGATCATCTTCATAAGCTGTTATAATTTGTTGAAATCAATATAAAGCGATTAAATACAAATACAATTAAAATTTTCTGCTCATTAGAATTAAAAATGGTGGTGGCCACTGTATGATACAGCTGGAGGCAGATAGCACAGGATCATACCACTGGCAATATATGATTGAGACAGCTCCTCCTCCGTCTCCCAGTATAGCAATCCATGGATTCTTTTATACATATATGTTGATAGCTAACACACATGTATGAGGTGTCCAGAGCCAGCAGTCCCTGTCTTTTTATCTCTAAAGGGCAGTATCAAGGTTAGTGGGTGGTTTGGGTGGCTGGGGTCCTTGGCCACCCAAACCACCCACAAAGTGGCCACCCGTAAACTGATCATATTGGAATCCAATACTGCACCAAAACACCTTCTAGCCACTTACATGCTCATCGTTACCGTTTCCTCCGTGTCAACATAACTGCCTTAGCAAATCACTATCTTGAACGATGACCTCACTGGCAGTCACGTGTTATTTTGGACCAGTAAAGTGTCACCACCGGAGTGTTGTTAAATCACAAAATTAACTATTACTCCTGATATTATTTTTTGGTATGATAAGCGATTTAGGAGTAGGAAAAAAAATCCTATTGCTGGACAACCCCTTTAAGAGATCTAAGTAAACAAACATATCTTGTATCCCCATCTTCTAGATTCTCGTCCGTGATGAAACGATTACTCTCTCCCTGTTATTGCTGGTTTTATGAATTCAGATAGGATTTACAGCAATATAAAACGGTAGGATGGGAAAGAGGGGGAAAAAACAAGCCTGCGCCATCCGCCATAAATCAGCGTATAACTCAATATGACACCGAAAGTAGCAATTTGATACCAAACAGAGTTAGAGCACCCATCTTTTGAGGAATGATTGGTGTTTATTCAATTCCTCTGACATCCGCCCCCTCATGCTGATATCTGTTATGATATCAGCTTTGTCTCAGCGATGCTTGATTTTTATCCTCTCCTCTTCGCTCATTCGTCTTTGGCTTTAGCATATATATTTATGCATTGCTCTTTCTTCTCCGTAATCGGCTCCGTGGCGATGCGCGGGAAGAATTATTGTGATTTATGGCAGCGTTCGGAGGCAGCTTTGGCTTGTTGAAAGGTCCTCTTTTATGTATATTAAAAGGTCTGATGGTTTTATTTTTCCGATTTAACGTCCTGATTTAAAGAGACACTGTCAGATGAATTGTGTAGCGCTTTGTTTTATTTGCGAGTAATCGGCGTAATACATAAAACTGCTCTATCAATAACATAAAAGCGACAAGCCGACGGAATGTAAATCTCAAAGTCTCCAGTCGTAAGGAGGTGTAGATTCTGGGTTTCCATGTTTTTGTTTTTTGAGGGTTTTTTTTTTACACAATTACAGCAAACTTTGGGCAAAACTGCATCAAAAATGCAATATTGGAATCCAGTCCATGCAATGGGGTGGTGGTGGGGGAAATCTGTATAGATTTCACAGTATGGAAAATTCATTCTAAAATCCCTCTTCCATTAATTTGCTCTATAAATTTGCCCTCGGAATATATGAAAAGCAAGAGTAAAAAATTTGCATCGGAAGGCATGAGGATTATGGCTTGGTATTTGACCAAGATTTTCTTGGTCAAATATCTCCATGTGAATATTGTTTTATAGGAGTTTTCATAAAGGTAAAAACAATGGATACTTTCCCTGATCTGGCTCTTTGTTCTCACGTTGCTTCATTCCAGAACTCCAGTGGTCTTGATGTTACTCTGGTCTTGGACAACTCTGCCCATCGAGATATATGTTGGGTATCACAGAATCCATTTGAGACAATTAGTGGCCTCCTCGGAGACTTCACTCTTCCTTGCATCAGTTATGCCCCGTGGTCTAAAGAGGCAACTACTTGGCAAAACCATGTCCGGAGACCGGTGTAATTGGAGCATTGTAGGAGCCAGGAGCTACGTTTTGTTTCTTTTTTTTTTTGCCAACCCTGCCCAGTTAAGGTTCTCCAGAGTTTCTAAACAATCTCTTTAGATGACTTCAGTCCTTTTGGCACTAACATCACTATAGATGACCATGATGCTTTGAGTTCGAGGGCAGTGGTCTCCAAGCATTTGGCATATGCCACGGCTCTTGGAACCCACTTATGTTACATTACGAATGGCCAGTGGTTGTAAAGACCAGGAGACCCCCTCAAGGCTGGAACCAGAGTAGGGTAAGTACACATGTTTTCTTGCTACCTTTCCGAGGACTCCTGAAAAACCTGTGCAGGTACGGCTTCTGTAGAAATTAAGAGCTTGGAGTGCTGCTTATTAATAATTGATCATCAGTCAGTGTGACCACCTTTTATAAAAGCAGCAGTTTTGGCAATTAGCATGTCATCATTTTCTGTATGACTTTTTCGGCCTCTCATGTGGTGGTGTGATTTAAGGATGTATTTATCTTATTTTAGGACCTTAGAGGAACCGGATGTTTTTTGATACATAGAGAAATAGAATTGAAGGAGGGGATAATTGTTTGTGCCCAAATAGGTCAATACACATTTGATGGGAAGAAAGTAAGAATTTGAGTAAGGACATTTGGTGATAATAAAAGAGCACAAAAGAACACAATTGAAGAAAGTTAGATTTAATCATGTGTTCTTTACACACAGATCCTACAGAATTGCAGCGAAAACTATGTATTTATCTTGAAACCAAATGCTGCTGAACCACTCTGAGCCGGCAGACAACTGGCAATTTCAAAATTATATAGGGCAAAAGCAATAAATGTGCAACTAAAGTATTTACTTTCACATTCTGCAACTGCAAGGTGCCATCAAGACACCATCGTATACAACAGACTGTAAAGCTGTATATGTCTATATACATGTATGGGTATGCATCATCGCAAATACCTTAATAGCTTAACTAACCGCTAGACACCTAAAATGCACAAAAAAATATAAAACATCCCATCACAAATATTTCAGTTTTTTACTTCCTTTTCTCATATGACTTATAAAAAAAGAGGGAGATGTTGGCCACTAAACCACCAAACAGACTTTAAGGACTAATGTTTCATTGTCTTAAATTGCCCTCTGTGGGGCTCTCCGGAGGTAGGTCAAAAAAAGATAATTGGACCCAATTGGTTTCCGTTAAGGTTCAAGGTTTGCATTCCAAACATATTGCTGGATTGGTGGCCCGAACAGTCAAGGTTGTCCAATCATAGCCATGGCTAATAGCTAGGGGCATCAATTAGGCGGGTTGGATGTTCGGCCACCAATCCGGCAATATTTACAGGTTGCGAGGGCCTAACCCCGCCCTGAAAGAAAACATTGGCTCCGCTCATCTCTACTAGAGATGAGTTCAATGAGCCGCTTTAGACTCTTCTTTGGTGCTTCTGTGTAGTGCTTTAACGAAACTGATGAAGGCCACCTCTGTTCTACTGCACATGCGCACAAGCTCTGGCGCATGCACAATGAAGTTTGGCTGTACTACTTCACAACGGAAACAAAGAGAGAAGCAGACCTGGTTGAGTCGAAGGGTTTTTTTTATTACAGTTCCAAACAGGGATTTATTGGACCCCAGACCATTGGTCCATAAGGAGATATGGGGACCTCTATGATCTGGCCACAATATGACGCCCCTATAAGAGTTGTGTGCATAAGGTTTAAAGGTTTTTTTAGGTTTTATTTTAGGTTTACTGTTCCTTTCATGCAGTATTTCCAGGAACAGCGCCCCTTGTGTTTTGTAGTCTGTATTGCAGTTTGTAGACCAGAAGCAGCTCATAACTTTGTTAGACCAGTAATTGCGAAAGTTTTCTAAACTGAAGATTGGATTTTTTTAGGTACATCACGGTGTGTCTACAATACTGATATGTTACCAACTTCCCAGACAAGCTTCCCATCGGCAGAGGAGTCTCGGGGGGACCACTCTTGGTATACTACTTGGTTGTTGGGCTCGGCAGCCTATCAAGGGGGCACTGATGCAGAAACCTATTGTTTTGCAGTGCGTAGCTCGTACGTCTCAGAAGTGAAGGATTATTTATTTTGTTATAGAAAAACATATTGATTCCTCCTTTGGTGTCGACGAGAGAATTACCGGTAACGAGAAGTTGCTTCTTCCAACTAGTGACTTATATATAAGATAAGGAGTTATGAACATTTACAAGTAAAAAGGTCAAGTAGTCCCGAAAGGGGCTCCTAATATTCTTTATATTGTGGAATATTGTGTACATTATTCCTTATAATGCTCCCATAGACTGCTGCAGAACCTCTTTATCTTTCTCTTCAGCCAACAATGGCAACTTTGGCGGGAGTATACCTAATGCGCATGCACCGCTAGTATGGACACACAAGATCGGAGCAGGCCGTGGAGTAAGCCCTCATGCACACGTACACTGTTTTTGTCCATTGTAGCAATGATTCCATGAGTAGCACGCAGACAAATTCATTTCAATGGGGTCACACATGGTCATGTTCTCCATGGTCATGCCGACTGCCTGAGCCACCAAATTCAGAGCAGGTCCTATTCCTGCCTGGGTTTTTTCAGCTCAACCAGTCTTTTCTGTTGATGTTGACTGTTTATACATGAGTCGCAATGTGATTTCTTTTGTGGATTAACTCATACTGACAAATCCAAAAAAACATTGGAATTGGGACAGTTAAAAGGGTTGGACACTCTGTGCCTTAACTACCCCTGAATGTTCATCAAGTGACTTACTTTTTTACTGTGTGTAGATTCTCCATGATTCTTTGTTTACATCTTTGAGCTCTGATGAATAGGAGGAGCTGCAGCAGGAGATTATGATTTTTTCTTCTCCCTTCCCCTCGCTTCTCTCTGTGCCTGTCAGTGAGGATGCACTGTGAGAAGAAAGATATGGTGGGAGACGCCATGAGGAGTTAGAAAGAGAAAGCTATGTGTATATGCAGAGGGAAGCATGGTGGGAACAGGGAAAGGCTGAAGCTATCAAAGAGGCAAAGCCACATGTACATACACATGTCTTATGGAAGAGAGTTATTGAAAAGAGGCCAATCCCTTTAACAAAGCATCTAGAGTGCAGATCCCCATCCTGGTTGTCAGTTGCATAATAACATGTAACTTTTATAAGTTTCGGAGTTCATCTCCACGTTCCTTCCACATAGAGGAAGACGTCTCTTGTTTCCTCCGTAAAGGTTATGCTTTTTCCAAATTGACGTTTGTGCATTAGAGAAGTGGTGCAGAAAATTGTCATTTCTTCCTGTCATCAGGCGTCTCCCCTTCTCTTTAAGCCCCTGATTTCTCTTGCCATGCATTGCCTTGCATGTAGGCTCCCTGTCATTCTGCATCCCCTTATGAATGATCTGTATTCATGAGACCAGAGCTCTGTGCATACAGAATAAATTACCTCGGCGCGGCCCAATATAGACACGGGGTGGGACACGTGTGGGGGATGTGGCAAATAGAATAAAGCTACTGTCATAGAGATGGAGAACTATGGAAGATAGCGAGGAAACGGATCCAATAGTGACCGCGCAGCTGACTGATGGAATTTGCAGCTATTCTATGCTTTATGGCATATTGTTGGTGCTCCCACATTACAAATGGTTTCATAAACCAGCAATGTCCCAACCAGCCCGGGAAAATGACATTACTGATCACTTAGTGCCCATGTACACAATGTGAAATGGGGGACGTATATTCGCCGCACTCATCACCATGTGGATTCATAATATATTGTATTGTATTGTATTATGTACTATTGTACATAGTGTCCTATCTGCAGGCAGCATGTTATAGAGTAGGAAGAGCTGAGCAGATTGTACATAGTGTCCTATCTGCAGGCAGCATGTTACAGAGCAGGAGGAGCTGAGCAGATTGTATATGGTGTCCTAACTGCAGATAGCATGTTAAAGAGCAGATTCAATATAACCTGTATAGTGGTCAGTGGCTGCTATTTTATTTTTGTTTGTTTATAATTCTACTATTATATATTTCATATGTTATAAAATAAATCACTATTTAAGTTTGTATTGTTTCTAAGTGTGCCCACTATTCTTCTAGTTATTAATCCACTCCCCTGAGGTTCTGGTTTCCTCCCATGGAATTCTCTCTTCTTTGTAAGTTGCACTTTATAAGTTGCACTTATACTATGTTGCACTTATACTATGCTGCACTTATACTATGTTGCACTTATACTATGTTGCACTTATACCGTGTCACACTTTTACTGTGTCGCACTTATACTATGCTGCACTTATACTATGCTGCACTTATACTATGCTGCACTTATACTATGCTGCACTTTTACCGTGTCGCACTTATACCGTGTTGCACTTATACTATGCTGCACTTCTACACTCCTATGGTATTTTATTGTCTTTTTAGTTGAATAAGGGAAGGGGTTCGATGTAGTGTGATCTTAATATTGGTATAAACCTCCTCATCCTTCAGTAACATGTCAGCAGCCTCACTAGATTTGCTCTCGCCGGGCACTTCTGGGAGTCGTAGACCTGAGTGGCTTTGCTCAGTGAAGCTCTTTACAAAATCCACATTAGCAAAAAGACTCAGTTTGCCATAAAATTCCAATCGGACACAGCAGATACATTTGTATCCAGAGCAAGTTGCTGGAAAATTCACTTTCCATCTGAAATTCTAAAAAGGAAAGCAACACAGAAACCGTCTACTGAAAACAGAGGCATCAATGTGTATAATGCCTCCTAATATTAAGACCCCCGAGACATAAAATACAGGCGAAGACCGAAATGCGTGAGCACCGAAACGCACATATCAATAAATGATTCTGTCGCCTATGACAACATTTGCATCATTTAATGTGTAGTAGTAATTCAGCTTCTGCGCTGCATGGAAATCCGAGCCGCAGCGACTGCTGCAATGAATTGGATTTGCATAAAGTCCTACGTTAATGTCTTTTACTGGAGCCAAAGGTTACCCGATGGAATGAGGAATATTAAATACAGCGAGCAGCGGAGGAAAGGCCAATGTCACTTTGTAGTAAACAGGAATTTCTTAAAGGGGTTGCAAAATGCTAGAAAAAAAACACTTATCGCATCCTTCTAGAAATAGCGCCACCCTTGTCCTCAGTTTGCATGTGGTACTGCAGATTTGACCCATTCACTTCAGAGCTACAGAGTAAGATATGGTTCATAAAGGAAAGCGGACATTATTGTTTAGGCGTCTTCTGTAGATCTACTTTCTCTATGGACACAGCGCCACTCCTTGTTATGGTTGTATCAGGTATTGCAGGTCAGCTTCAAAGATTATGATTAGTGTTGAGCAGAGCTAAAAGCCAAAGTGGGTTCAGGTTCCCCCGTATCAGACACCAAATTTCATAAGAAGTTCAGCTTAACCCACACCTCAGCTGCAATGATGGGGGGCATTGACTCTTTGCCAGCGCTACAGCCACACATGACCCCCCGAGTTTGATGTCACCAGGAACGACGACCACCCCCACAATGGCAGCACTCAGCGCCTGCGCAGCCCAACTTGCCACGGCATTCAAACAGTTAACATTCGCAAACGTTGCCATCAGCGATCGCAGGGGTTACTGGAACACCCAACCAAATTTTAACAGCTCAGCCCGTCACTAATTATAACGTTTTAAAGAAATAGTTAGTTAGCCCAAACACTATATTTGTGATTCTCTTGAAGATCTCTTGATATAAATTTTTTAGTGAGTATTGTCTAGTTTTTTAAATGGTACTGAAGGAGAAATATTTCTATTCATTCAATTGGAAGGTTAAAAATCTAAACAGCTCATCTTGCTCTATAACATGCTGCCTGCAGATAGGACACTATCTACAATCTGCTCAGCTCCTCCTGCTCTATAACATGCTACCTGCAGATAGGACACTATGTACAACCTGCTCTGCTCCTCCTGCTCTATAACATGCTGCCTGCAGATAGGACACTATCTACAATCTGCTCAGCTCCTCCTGCTCTATAACATGCTGCCTGTAGATGGGACACTATGTACAATCTGCTTAGCTCCTCCTGCTCTATAACATGCTACCTGTAGATGGGACACTATGTTTGTCTCAGGGGATTATAAATTAGTACATTACTGTTGTATTTTGGACTATTATTTAAGAGACACAGGGACTCCGGGTCAGAAATGGTCTAATTAGAGATAAAAAACTCATGCGGGCAGTATGGCATCCTCTTCGATCTCACGAGTAGCTACTGAGGGAAGGAAGTCAGCGACACAACAAGTACATTAAATTGACATCCATTAATTTCCTTATTACAACTCCTCGATGAGGTGTGATATGGACGCTGACTCCACTTTGGTCAGTATTCATCATAGAGTAGGTATCTTGAGGGACTTGGTGAGGGGTGTATCCATTAACAGTAGACATTTATTTTATGAACTTACTGAAGTCACAATAAATCAATGTCCCTCACTGTTCATATGTAGGGAGGATAGCTACTGGCTGAGATCAATCCTCAAGGGCATTTCTGCAGGGCAATTATTAATTCATTATACAACATATCTAAAAATACAGAGACAAAATAATCATATGCATTATTTTAAAACAGCAATTGTTATTGATATTTTGGAAAAACTTATGAATTAAGGGTTGTTCTTGGCCCTTAAAAAAAAAATTATTTGAAAAATAACCATAATAGCTACTCATGAAATCGAGTCCTCAGTTTCAGATCGGTGAAAATCAAAATTCAGCACACCCATAGGCTGGCAGTTTCCTGGGTTCAGAAAATACACAGGTTCAGCCACTACACAGGAAACAGAGCTATCTGCTTCCTGTTTAGCAAAATTATCAAACTAAAAAATAGTCAAATACTATTACAACTCTTCGACAACACACAAGCTCTGTAGTCTGTAGCCACGGTGATACATTGGACCTTTGTAGCAGTATACACAAAACAATGCACATTTACTCAAGAGGACCTTTTACCACCTCCATCAACCCAATTTGTTCCATCATTAATAAATGGAATATGTTCTGTCCACTGAATCTGGCATAGTTAGTTTTTTTTCCTACCCACACTATTCCTAATTACTTTTGGATCTTTACTGTCAGATGGGTGGAGCCAGGTTCTTTGCTTCAGCCCAGGACAACCCATCTGACCACTAAAGGACTAATAAGTGTTCAAGTACTTATACGCGCATTACATTTTTTTATTGCCTAATTAATAGTTGGGGTTGAGTAGGCAGCATAGCTCCACCATTAATTAATGCAAACAGTGGGGGATTAGATAGAAAATGTTAATAGACCAGAATCGGGGCGGATGAGTCTATTAAAGATGTAAAGGGGATGATTCTTTAAGATTGCACTGATTAAAAATGTCTCAGACTACACACACAATGCGTGTAGTCTGTAACCACGGAGAGGCATACAGTAAATGTAGTTGTATGAACAAAAAAAGGGAAGATTATTTTTATAAAAACGTGAGAAATTAACTTAGTTGGCTGACTAAAAAATGAAGGAAAGAACCCTGTCAGTAAAATATTGCTCCACCTTGAAATGTCAGGTTAGTCAAAACGGTCACATATTCCGAAAAGCAAAAACCGGATATCTATTCTGTATAACAAGGTCAAGTGCTATTACATGGTAAAATATTTCAAAACTGAGACTTTCCAGAGGTTTCTTTTGAAAAAAAATGAAGTCCAGGCCTTGCCAGTGGCGATTTGAGTCAGACTCAATGAGATGGAAACTTTAGTACAATAGGAAGGAGGAGGGAGCACCGGGGTTAGACA
Source organism: Engystomops pustulosus (assembly GCA_019512145.1). NCBI lineage: Eukaryota > Metazoa > Chordata > Amphibia > Anura > Leptodactylidae > Engystomops > Engystomops pustulosus. The sequence continues at coordinate 9,465,117 of CM033648.1, read as the reverse complement.
TTCCTAAATTCTCTCTGGCTTCACCGGTGAATCAACAACTGCACAATTGATGAGAAGGTTAGAAAATGTCATGATTGCCCCTCATACCTGTCTATTTGGCCAAAATAAATCCTCCCAGCAGGTACTAGCATTTAGCTTGTCATAAACACATCGGAGTGCTCCGGTATAAATCACAACGGACATTAGAGAGGTTACAGCTTAATAACGGTTAGATGATATGTTTAGAGGGTTGCCCTCTTGTCACGTCTGTTTCGGAAAACAGATTGGTGCACGCACTAACTGATTGGATTTCAAGCGACGCAGGTGAGATAAAGGATGGAGCTACGCGAGCGGAGTGTAATGAAAGTCTGCAATTTGGGGGGCTGAGGAGACCTGGGGAAGGGGGTGCCCATGGATATAACATAAACACCCATATTATACTGGTACCATATATATATAATATATATATATATATATATATATAATTGAAGGTGGTGAACACCCCATACCATAAATATTTTAACACTGTGCCACCTGAGGCTTGAGTGTGAACCCAACCTCCGTACTGTTAAACAAAGTGACACCCCTATTTTGTGCTTTTTTTTTTTACTATAATGTATAGTAGACAAAAAAAAAATTGCACTCATCAACCCAAAGAGCAGATTGGATAAGGTTTAGACCTTAACCCCTTCCGGCGATTTTTGGTTTTGTGTTTCAATTCCCCCCCCCCCCCTTCTTAGAATTTCCTAACTTTTTCCCTGTTTGTGTGGTAAGAGCTTTTATTTGCCTAAACAATTGTGCTTCCTAGGGGGCAGTATTTAATTTTCCATGCCCTATACTAGGAATTTGGAAAAAAATAAATCCAAATTAAGTGAACCAGACAAAACAAAAAAGTTTTTGCGCGTTGGGCGGATCGCCCAGCGCGCAAAAACTTTTTTTTTCCCCTTTATTTTTTGGATTGTGCAATCATGGAGATAACAAATTTATGTAGTATTTAAAAAATAAAAACCTTTTGTGAAAAGTATTTCTTAATTGTGACCCATTCTGACACTAATTGCTCTTTCAAACGTTGGTAAAAGGAGCTGGTAAGAAGTCATTTTTTTGAGGATGTGATGATGTTTATGACCTTTTGATCACTTTTATTGAAAAAAATTGTTTATGTTTTTCTTGTTTATTCATTTTTATATCAGTCGTAGGGAAAGGGAGTGATTTGAACTTTTTTTGTATTTATAATTTTTTAAAAAACTTTTTTTTAGACCCCTATGGTACTTTACCCCTAGATGGTCTGATTGATCCAATATATACTCTATACTACAGCATAGCAGTAAGTGGCATTTTTGCACATGAGCTTTCAAGAATGATACTTTCACTCTGTTTCTTATTTCTGGAGGTCTCACTGGTGAAGCCCTCAGTAGTCAGAAGGGGGGTCCTATGTCCCCTTGAATGGAAATATTTTTATAGCTTCAAGTGGTCCTTCTAAATGGCTTGGGCTGCAGCAAATTTGTAAAAACTTCCAAGTCTGTTTTTTTTAATGATTTGACACTCCTGCCTACATACGGTACCAGAACCAAGCTTCATGGAAAGGCATGGGATGACCTTCTTTTGACTTACATTTCTACAGTTTAAAGACCATTGGAGGACCTTCAAAGGTCTTAGAAGGGATTTTGTATAAATAAACTGTATGTCCATAGCCAAGATACATGTATGAGGATTTCAGAGCTCAAGGTTATTATTTCTACAGAAGAATATGAAACTTGGTGAGTGGTATGAGACCCCTAGAAGTTTGGGCTAGGCGGCCACTCAAACGCCCATATTATAATCCACTGAATGGCCATAAAATGAGACCCTTGTTATTTAGACGTGGGTTTTTTTTAGTAGTGATCACCTCCAAGTGTGTTGAACCTTCCTGACATCCTAGACCTTATCTATCTATGACTTACCAGATTCTTACTTCCACCATATTTCAGTTTACGTTTGTTGTGTAGACATCTGCCCATGAAATCTTTCCAGCTGCTAACACCTTAATACTCACATAAACTAAACCAATGATTAACAAATAATAGACGTCGGAAGGTGTTAGAAGGTATCAAATCAATTCCTGTAAGTAACGGGCCATACGTCAGTGTGTAAACACTAATCATCCAGCTCGTAAATGGATTTAATGATCACATGTCTTCATTATGTTTCATCTCCGTGTCTCGGAGATGGTCTTGATGGAATCGCACACAAACACGTTCTGCCTCCCTCATTACACACTGAAAACATCATAAATCCAGACGCTTCATTATTTTCCATATGTAGGGTGTAAGGTAACAGAATGTTTGCACTATTTTACCAAAGAAACAGTTAATTCATTTTTCGGCACCACAGCTGTGACTCATAAATCATCCTACTGCCAAGGAGAGCGCTAATCTGGCCCCTCATGGGTTAATGCGGGGTAATCTGCTTGTTAGTTCCCTTTATTCTCCCAGGTTGAGGAGGAAGTCTATAAATACTATGGTGGGGTCACAAGTCCGGTTTTATAGGGAGCTACAGTATGTAAACAGACATTAGCCACCACAAAGATCTAATCCGCTTAAAAACGGAACTAATTGACCACACAATAGTCTGCGCCGACACAATGGGAAACATTACATCTGCACGTTTATAGTTGTGAGGGATCCTGCCTACACACATGATGTAGAAAAAATGTGGCCATTAAGCGCTTATAGCATCCCCATATTCCCTATAGGGTATAAGGGGGAGCTGTAGGCACTCCGAGTGCTGCATATAACCAATGACTAGATGCTTCTTTCTTGGTTTTTTTTTTTTGTAATGGGACCAAGGCAGGTAAGGCCAGAGTCAAAATGCCAAGGCCCTTTCATATCAGAAATGAAACAGAAAATTCCACATTCTTGGCCGCCATCTTGAATGCCACCATATACGGTAAAGGGTGAGTTTTTTCAATGGGAAGTTTTCCAGTGGGAAGTTGTGTTTGTAGAGTATCAAAGAAAACAAGAATTGTCTGAGAGATTAATTGCCACAATCAGATTTGCAATATCTCTTGTGGTTCAAAAGTTATTGGCACATGATGACCGCCTTCGCACTGAAAAAAATGTATCAACAATGACATCACTGCTAAATGTTCCTCCTCTAATGACTCTCGTGACACGGTTCGTTGACCCACTTATGGTCCTGGACTGTTTTTTTGGAAGCCTGTCTAGATTCCTTCAAAAAGGGTGTAACTTGAGAAAGTGCAGAAGAGCTTAGGCTCCCTATATTGTGTCTCAACATCATATGAGAGACCTCTGTGAGAAATGATAATTTTAGTTGGCATAGCCAGTAAAACTTTATGCCTTGGGGTTGTGTAGCATCTTCAGTCCATTAAACATTCACTGTTTCGTGTTGGTCCACAGGTACAGGAACTAGTTTCTTTTTCACCTTCTGCAAATACTTGCTGCTTATAATCTTTGCTCGGGAGCCATATTTACTGCCTGTCAACACATCTACTTGAACTTAAATCTGGAAGAAAGTGCAAAATCTTCTATTTCCAAATTTGGAAGGAAAATCCTACACCGTAGAAGGGTTAAAGGGGAAGGTGGTTTCTATTGCTGGTAATGTTTTTAGGTTTATTTTGAATGCAGAGAAGCAGCTGAAAGGTTTGGTCTGGATACAAAAGTTTTTATTGTGTGTTTTTCAACTGAATAACACATTCTAACCTTGGGACAGAAATGAAGCACTCGGAGTATAATGAGTAGAGGTGAGTGGAGCCAATGTCAAGTTCAGGGTTTGGTCAATAGCATGGTTAGTATCTGGGTGCATCGATATGTCATATTGACTGTTCAGCCGGCAAATCGGCATTATGTCCTGGTGATGTGGCCAACCTCGAATGTTGTGTCTTTAGTAATGAGTGTGGCTAAGAACCCCCAGCAGTAGTGTTCTTTTTGGTTGATAGGCATAATTCATCCAGTTTAGTATCAAACATGAACTTCTAAGTAGAGGAGCGTATCTATTCCTTGGTTCATACATTCGGTATGTATCTGCCATTTTGCAGGCACCAGATTGAATCCAAATCTTTTCTGCTTAGCTCGGACAAATCTTTACATTTTGGCTACCTACTGCTGTCAATGAGGCTTGAGGTTGGATCCAATAATAGTTCAGAAGGTTGGACAGGTAGAACAACTTCCCTGCTGCATCCACTGGTGAATGGTTCTCCATGTTAAGGGAATGTGTCTGGTCCTCCAGAGTAAGTGAAATGTTCTAGAACTCTGGTTAACAGTGTAGAGATCCTCAAGGATCATCTTCATAAGCTGTTATAATTTGTTGAAATCAATATAAAGCGATTAAATACAAATACAATTAAAATTTTCTGCTCATTAGATAAAAATGGTGGTGGCACTGTATGATACAGCTGGAGGCAGATAGACAGGATCATACCACTGGCAATATATGATTGAGACAGCTCCCCTCCGTCTCCCAGTATAGCAATCCATGGATTCTTTTATACATATATTTGATAGCTAACACACATGTATGAGGTGTCCAGAGCCAGCAGTCCCTGTCTTTTTATCTTTAAAGGCCAGTATCAGGTTAGTGGGTGGTTTGGGGTGGCTGGGGTCCTTGGCACCCAAACCACCCACAAAGTGGGCACCCGTTAAACTGATCATATTGGGAATCCATAACTGCACCAAAAACACCTTCTAGCCAACTTACATGCCATCGTTACCGTTTCCTCCGTGTCAACATAACTGCCTTAGCAAATCACTTCTTTAACGATGACTCACTGGCAGTCACGTGTATTTTGGACCAGTTAAGTGTCACCACCGGAGTGTTGTTAATCACAAAATTAACTATTACTCCTGATATTATTTTTTGTGTATGATAAGGATTTAGAGTAGGAAAAAAATCCTATTGCTGGACAACCCTTTAAGAGATCTAAGTAAACAAACATATCTTGTATCCCCATCTTCTAGATCTCGTCGTGATGAAACGATTACTCTCTCCTGTTATTGCTGGTTTTATGAATTCAGATAGGATTTACAGCAATATAAAACGGTAGGATGGGAAAGAGGGGGAAAAAACAAGCCTGCGCCATCCGCCATAATCAGCGTATAACTCAATATGACACCCGAAAGTAGCAATTTGATACCAAACAGAGTTAGAGCACCCACTTTTTGAGGAAATTTGGTGTTTATTCAATTCCTCTGACATCCGCCCCTCATGCTGATATCTGTTATGATATCAGTTTGTCTCAGCGATGCTTGATTTTATCCTCTCCTCTTTGCTCATTCGTCTTTGGCTTTAGCATATATATTTATGCATTGCTCTTTTTCTCCGTAATCGGCTCCGTGGCGATGCGCGGGAAGAATTTTGTGATTTATGGCAGCGTTCGGAGGCAGCTTGGCTTGTGAAAGGTCTCTTTTATGTATATTAAAAGGTCTGATGGTTTTATTTTTCCGATTTAACGTCCTGATTTAAAGAGACATGTCAGATGAATTGTGTAGCGCTTTGTTTTATTTGCGAGTAATCGGCGTAATACATAAAACTGCTCTACAATAACATAAAAGCGACAAGCCGACGGAATGTAAATCTCAAAGTCTCCAGTCGTAAGAGGTGTAGATTTGGGTTTCCATGTTTTTGTTTTTTGAGGGTTTTTTTTTTAACACAATTCAGCAAACTTTGGGCAAAACTGCATCAAAAATGCAATATTGGAATCCAGTCCTTGCAATGGGGTGGTGGGTGGGGGAAATCTGTATAGATTTCACAGTATGGAAAATTCATTCTAAAATCCCTCTTCCATTAATTTGCTCTATAAATTTGCCTCGGAATATATGAAAAGCAAGAGTAAAAAATTTGATCGGAAGGCTGAGGATTATGGCTTGGTATTTGACCAAGATTTTCTTGGTCAAATATCTCCATGTGAATATTGTTTTATAGGAGTTTTCATAAAGGTAAAACAATGGATACTTTCCCTGATCTGGCTCTTTGTTCTCACGTTGCTTCATTCCAGAACTCCAGTGGTCTTGATGTTACTCTGGTCTTGGACAACTCTGCCCATCGAGATATATGTTGGGATCACAGAATCCATTTGAGAAAATTAGTGGCCTCCTCGGAGACTTCACTCTCCTTGCATCAGTTATGCCCCGTGGTCTAAAGAGGCAAATAACTTGGCAAAACCATGTCCGGAGACGGGTGTAATTGGAGCATTGTAGGAGCCAGAGCTACGTTTTGTTTTTCTTTTTTTTTTTGCCAACCCTGCCCAGTTAAGGTTTCCAGAGTTTTAAACAATCTTTAGATGACTTCAGTCCTTTTGGCACTAACATCACTATAGATGACCATGATGCTTTGAGTTCGGAGGCAGTGTCTCCAAGTATTTGGCATATGCCACGGCTCTTGGAACCCACTTATGTTACATTACGAATGGCCAGTGGTTAAAGACCAGGAGACCCCTCAAGGCTGGACCAGAGTAGGGTAAGTACACATGTTTCTTGCTACCTTTCCGAGGACTCCTGAAAAACCTGTGCAGGTACGGCTTCTGTAGAAATAAGAGCTTGGAGTGCTGCTTATTAATAATTGATCATCAGTCAGTGTGACCACCTTTTATAAAAGCAGCAGTTTTGGCAATTAGCATGTCATCATTTTCTGTATGACTTTTTCGGCCCCTCTCTATGGTGGTGTGATTTAAGATGATGTATTTATCTATTTTAGGACCTTAGAGGAACCGGATGTTTTTTGATACATAGAGAAATAGAATGAAGGAGGGGATAATTGTTTGTGCCCAAATAGGTAATACACATTTGATGGGAAGAAGTAGAATTGAGTAAGGACTTTGGTGATAATAAAAGAGCACAAAAAGAACACAATTGAAGAAAGTTAGATTTAATCATGTGTTCTTTACACACAGATCCTACAGAATTGCAGCGAAAAACTATGTATTTATCTTGAAGCCAAATGCTGCTGAACCACTCTGAGCCGGCAGACAACTGGCAATTTCAAAATTATATAGGGCAAAAGCAATAAATGTGCAACTAAAGTATTACTTTCACATTCTGCAACTGCAAGGTGCCATCAAGACACCATCGTATACAACAGACTGTAAAGCGTGATATGTATATATACATGTAGGGTATGCATCATCGCAAATACCTTAATAGCTTAACTAACCGCTAGACACCTAAAATGCACAAAAAAATATAAAACATCCCATCACAAATATTTCAGTTTTTACTTTTTTCTCATATGAATTATAAAAAAGAGGGAGATGTGGCCACTAAACCACCAAACAGACTTTAAGGACTATGGTTCATTGTCTTAAATTGCCCTCTGTGGGGCTCTCCGGGAGGTAGGTCAAAAAAAGATAATTGGACCAATTGGTTTCCGTTAAGTTCAAGGTTTGCATTCCAAACATATTGCTGGATTGGTGGCCCGAACAGTCAAGGTTGTCCAATCATATGGACCCCAGACCATTGGTCCATAAGGAGATATAGGGACCTCTATGATCTGGCCACAATATGACGCCCCTATAAGGTTGTGTACATAAGGTTTAAAGGTTTTTTTAGGTTTTATTTTAGGTTTACTGTTCCTTTCATGCAGTATTTCCAGGAACAGCGCCCCTTGTGTTTTGTAGTCTGTATTGCAGTTTGTAGACCAGAAGCAGCTACATAACTTTGTTAGACCAGTAATTGCGAAAGTTTCTAAACTGAAGATTGGATTTTTTAGGACATCACGGTGTGTTCTACAATACTGATATGTTACCAACTTCCCAGACAAGCTTCCCATCGGCAGAGGAGTCTCGGGGGGACCACTCTTGGTATACTACTTGGTTTTGTGGCTCGGCAGCCTATCAAGGGGGCACTGATGCAGAAACCTATTGTTTTGCAGTGCGTAGCTCGTACGTCTCAGAAGTGAAGGATTATTTATTTTGTTATATGAAAAACATATTGATTCCTCTTGGTGTCGACGAGAGAATTACCGGTAACGAGAAGTTGCTTCTTCCAACTAGTGACTTATATTAAGATAAGGAGTTATGAACATTTACAGTAAAAAGGTCAAGTAGTCCCGAGGGGCTCCTAATATTCTTTTATTGTGGAATATTGTGTACATTATTCCTTATAATGCTCCCATAGACTGCTGCAGAACTCTTTATCTTTCTCTTCAGCCAACAATGGCAACTTTGGCGGGAGTATACCTAATGCGCATGCACCGCTAGTAGGACACACAAGATCGGAGCAGGCCGTGGAGTAGCCCTCATGCAAACGTACACTGTTTTTGTCCATTGTAGCAATGATTCCATGAGTAGCACGCAGACAAATTCATTTAATGGGGTCACACATGGTCATGTTCTCCATGGTCATGCCGACTGCCTGAGCCACCCAATTCAGAGCAGGTCCTATTCCTGCCTGGGTTTTTTTTCAGCTCAACCAGTCTTTTCTGTTGATGTGACTGTTTATACATGAGTCGCAATGTGATTTCTTTTGTGGATTAACTCATATGACAAATCCAAAAAAACATTGGAATTGGGACAGTTAAAAGGGTTGGACACTCTGTGCCTTAACTACCCTGAATGTTCATCAAGTGACTTACTTTTTACTGTGTGTAGATCTCCATGATTTTTGTTTACATCTTTGAGCTCTGATGAATAGGGGAGTGCAGCAGGAGATTATGATTTTTTCTTCTCCCTTCCCCTCGCTTCTTCTGTGCCTGTCAGTGGGATGCACTGTGAGAAGAAGATATGGTGGGAGACGCCATGAGGAGTTAGAAAGAGAAAGCTATGTGTATATGCAGAGGGAAGCATGGTGGGAACAGGGAAAGGCTGAAGCTATCAAAAAGGCAAAAACCACATGACATACACATGTCTTATGGAAGAGAGTTATTCAAAAGAGGCCAACCCCTTTAACAAAGCATCTAGAGTGCAGACCCCTCCTGGTTGTCAGTTGCATAATAACATGTAACTTTTATAAGTTTCGGAGTTCATCTCCACGTTCCTTCCACATAGAGGAAGACGCTCTTGTTTCCTCCGTAAAGGTATGTTTTCCAAATTGACGTTTGTGCATTAGAGAAGTGGTGCAGAAAATTGTCATTTCTTCCTGTCATCAGGCGTCTCCCCTTTCTTTAAGCCCTGATTTTTCTTGCCATGCATTGCCTTGCATGTAGGCTCCCTGTCATTCTGCATCCCCTTATGAATGATCTGTATTCATGAGACCAGAGTCTGTGCTACGAATAAATTACTCGGCGCGGGCCCATATAGACACGGGGTGGGACACGTGTGGGGGATGTGGAAAATAGAATAAAGCTACTGTCATAGAGATGGAGAACTATGGAAGGAAGAAGGAAACGGATCCAATAGTGACCGCACAGCTGCCAGCTGACTGATGGAATTTGCAGCTATTCTATGCTTTATGGATTATTGGTGCTCCACACATACAAAGGTTCATAAACCAGCAATGTCCCAACCAGCCCGGGAAATGACATTACTGATCACTTAGTGCCCATGACACAATGTGAAATGGGGGACGTTATTCGCGCACACATCACCATGTGGATTCATAATATATTGTATTGTATTGTATTATGTACTATTGTACATAGTGTCCTATCTGCAGGCAGCATGTTATAGAGTAGGAAGAGCTGAGCAGATTGTACATAGTGTCCTACTGCGCAGGCACATGTTACAGAGCAGGAGGAGCTGAGCAGATTGGATATGGTGTCCTAACTGCAGATAGCATGTTATAGAGCAGATTCATATAACCTGTATAGTGTCAGTGGTGCTATTTTATTTTTGTTTGTTTATTTCTACTATTATATATTTCATATGTTATAAAATAAATCACTATTTAAGTTGTATTGTTTCTAAGTGGTGCCCACTATTCTTCTAGTTATAACCACTCCCCTGAGGTTCTGGTTTCCTCCCATGGACTTCTCTCTTCTTTGTAAGTTGCACTATAAGTCGCACTATACTACTGCTGCACTATACTATGCTGCACTTCTTACTATGCTGCACTTATACTATGCTGCACTTATACTATGCTGCACTTATACTATGTTGCAATTATACCGTGTCACAATTTTACTGTGTCGCACTTATACTATGCTGCACTTATACTATGCTGCACTTATACTATGCTGCACTTATACTATGCTGCACTTTACAGTGTCGCACTTATACCGTGTTGCATTATACCTGTTGCACTTCTACACTCCTATGGTATTTTATTGTCTTTTTAGTTGAATAAGGGAAGGGGTTTGATGTAGTGTGATCTTAATATTGGTATAAACCTCCATCCTTCAGTAACATGTCAGCAGCCTCACTAGATTTGCTCTCGCCGGGCACTTCTGGGAGTCGTAGACCTGAGTGGCTTTGCTCAGTGAGCTCTTTACAAATCCACATTAGCAAAAAGACTCAGTTTGCCATAAAATTCCAATCGGACACAGCAGATACATTTGTATCCAGAGCAAGTTGCTGGAAAATTCACTTTCCATCTGAAATTCTAAAAAGGAAAGCAACACAAGAACCGTCTACTGAAAACAGAGGCATCAATTGTATAATGCCTCCTAATATTAAGACCCCCGAGACATAAAATACAGGCGAAGACCGAAATGCGTGAGCACCGAAACGCACATATCAATAAAATGTTCTGTCGCCTATGACAACATTTGCATCATTTAATGTGTAGTAGTAATTCAGCTTCTGCGCCTGCATGGAAATCCGAGCCGCAGCGACTGCTGCAATGAATTGGATTTGCATAAAGTCCTACGTTAATGTCTTTTACTGGAGCCAAAGGTTACCGATGGAATGAGGAATATTAAATACAGCGAGCAGCGGAGGAAAAGGCCAATGTCACTTTGTAGTAAACAGGAATTTCTTAAAGGGTTTGCAAATGCTAGAAAAAAAACACATATCGCATCCTTCTAGAAATAGCGCCACCCTTGTCCTCAGTTTGCATGTGGTACTGCAGATTTGACCCATTCACTTCAGAGCTACAGAGTAAGATATGGTTCATAAAGGAAAGCAAGCCAGCATGATTGTTTAGGCGTCTTCTGTAGATCTACCTTCTCTATGGACACAGCGCCACTCCTTGTTATGGTTGTATCAGGTATTGCAGGTCAGCTTCAAAGATTATGATTAGTGTTGAGCAGAGCTAAGCCCCAAAGTGGGTTCAGGTTCCCCCGTATCAGACACCAAATTTCATAAGAAGTTCAGCTTAACCCACACCTCTGCTGCAATGATCGTCAGCAAGGACTCTTTGCCAGTGCTACAGCCACACGTGCTCCCACGAGTCTGATGTCACCGGGAACGATGACCACCCCCACAATGGCAGCACTCAGCGCCTGCGCAGCCCAACTTGCCATGGCATTCAAACAGTTAACATCTGCAAACATCCGCAAACGTTACCATCAGCGATCGCTGGTGTTACTGGAACACCCAACCCAAATTTTAACAGGTCAGCTCGTCACTAAATAGTTAGCCCAAACACTGTATTCGTGATTTTCTTGAAGATCTCTTGCAATATATTTTTAGTGAATATTGTCTAGTTTTTAAAATGGTACTGAAGGAGAAATATTTCTATTTATTCAATTGGTAGATGAAAAATCTGCTCAGCTCCTCCTGCTCTATAAACATGCTGCCTGCAGATAGGACACTATCTACAATCTGCTCAGCTCCTCCTGCTCTATAACATGCTACCTGAGATAGGACACTATGACAACCTGCTCTGTCTCCTGCCTCTATAACATGCTGCTGCAGATAGGATATTATGTATAATCTGCTCAGCTCCTCCTGCTCTATCAACATGCTGCCTGCAGATAGGACACTATATACAACCTGCTCAGCTTCTCCTGCTCTATAACATGCTGCCTGCAGATAGGACACTATGTACAACCTGCTCTGCTCCTCCTGCTCTATAACATGCTGCCTGCAGATAGGATATTATGTATAATCTGCTCAGCTCCTCCTGCTCTATAACATGCTGCCAGTAGAATAGACTTCAATTTCATAGTGACAAGTCCCCTTTCATTTTTAACCACTTGACACAAGGACAAACCAAGGACTTACATTGACATCTGAAATGTACTTTAGCTGGAAATCCATCAATTTATATTTATCCTCATGTGCAGATGATATTTATGTTGTTGGGGAATTTTTTTTTAGCCGCGATGTAAACCATAAGAATATATTGTGTCTTTTAGAAGCTTGTTCATAAGAGCGGAGAATTCTGCAAACATTCGCCAGCTGGAACGTGCGCACAATCCTCCACCAGATTCCATTAAAAGTCTTTGTTGTGGAAAGTTATTCTTCAGATTTTTTTTCGAGATGATTATATTTTGTTCTGTACATTATTCAACACGTTCTGGAAGCCGTTCACACACTTCCAGCAGGAGCGCTGAGAGCTGTAGAGGGGGAATTAGTAGATGAATGTAAAAAAATGCAGAAGAATATGGAATTTATGATATCACATGAAGGATCACAGCGAAAACAGACAATATAACAATCATTATATAATAAGATTTACAACATTTTTTCGCTTAAAGGCAGTCTACCATCACAATCCATCATGAAGGGTATTACCAGAGGTCTTCGGTGCTGTAGCTTCACAGGCTGTTACACTGTGCAGGAGTACTTCCCCCTCCCACTGTGCGCTGAACCTTCCTGTGTGGGTTTCCAAAAGTTGATTTTAGAAGGAAGGAGTCCATGGATAACAAATATAAGAAGATTCCCACAGTCCCGGTGCCTGGAGCTATGAGTAATGTCCCTGGTTTATCATGATGGATTGTGATGCGAGTGTGAATACTAACTATACAGGTGGTCCCCTACTTAAGAACACCCGACTTACAGGCGACCCCTAGTTACAAACTGACCTCTGGATGTTGGTAATTTACTGTACTTTAGCCTGTACTTTGGCTGGGGTTTCAATGATAAAATATACAGTTCCGACTTACATACAAATTCAACTTAAGAACAATCCTACAGAACGTATCCTGTACGTAACCTGGGGACTACCTGTACCTAGTATGATATTTCCTATATCCATATCCATAAAAAAATTTTGATTAAGGTTCAGGGCGTTGCAAGGAATTTAAAAAAAACAGGGTCAGGGATCCTAGTGCTGATTTCCCAGTAACGGCCTCTGTATATAACCTCTTGTGCCTGTGCCAAAAATGACCTTACCCATCACGTGCAGGACTGTACAGAGTATAAATGTGGGCTGACATGTTTTCATGCAAACTACATCTAATGCCTGTAGCCCACAATATGGCTCTCACTGAGCCCCCTACTCTAAATGATTACTCACAGTAATGCCCCACACTCCATAGTAATGTCCATTACCCATAGTAATGCCCCCAGACTCCATAGTAATGATCATACCCCACAGTAATGCCCCCAGACTCCATAGTAATGATCATACCCCACAGTAATGCCCCCAGACTCCATAGTAATGATCATACCCTACAGTAATGCCCCCAGACTCCATAGTAATGATCATACCCCACAGTAATGCCCCCAACTCCATAGTATGATCATACCCCACGTAAGGCCCCCCAACTCCATAGTAATGATCATCCCCCAGTAATGCCCCCAGACTCCATAGTAATGATCATACCCTACAGTAATGCCCCCAGACTCCATAGTAGTCATGATCATACCCACAGTAATGCCCCCATACTCCATAGTATATGATCATACCCACAGTAATGCCCCCAGACTCCATAGTAATGATCATACCCCACAGTAATGCCCCCAGACTCCATAGTAATGATCATACCCCACAGTAATGCCCCCAGACTCCATAGTAATGATCATACCCCACAGTAATGCCCCCAGACTCCATAGTAATGATCATACCCCACAGTATGCCCCCAGACTCATAGTAATGATCATACCCCACCAGTAATGCCCCCAGACTCCATAGTAATGATCATACCCCACAGTAATGCCCCCAGACTCCATAGTAATGATCATACCCCACAGTAATGCCCCCAGACTCCATAGTAATGATCATACCCCATAGTAATGTCCATATACCACCGTTATGCCCCCACACTCAATAATTATATCCATATACCACCATAATGCCCCCTGACTCCATAGTAATACCCTCAGACTTCATTTTAATGCCCCCAGACTCCATTGTAATGCCCCAACACTCCATAGTAATGCCCCTGCACCTCATAGTAATGCCCACTTTCAGTAGTAATGCCTCACCATCCATAGTAATGCCCATACTCCACACTACTGCCCCCACACTCCATAGTAATACCCCCAGACTCAATAGTAATGCCCACTCTCCGTAGTAATGGCTCCACACTCAATAGTTATGTAACCAGACTCAATTGTAATGCCCTAACAGTCCATAATAATACCCACTCTCTACAGTAATGCCCCCACGTTTAATGGTAATGCCCTTACTCCCCAGTAATGTCCCCACAATTCATAGTAATGTCCACAGTAATGCCCTCGCACTTCATAGTAATGTCCATAGTCCACAGTAATGCCCACGCACTTCATAGTGTGAAGGGGAATATCTGTACAAGAGCTTTATAGTTTTATATTTTTATACTTTTATATAACTGGCAAATACTAAAGTTTTTCCTCCTCAGCAATATGCTCAGATATATTACTTAAGATGGCGTCAGCATCCACACAGCCAACGCCCTATTTCCAGGAATAAAACAACATTCCCGATTTCAAGAAGGCTTCATCCCTCATATCGAAACTCAACGCCCAGGACATTATCTGTCCAGATACTGGAACTGACCAACCAGGGCACATCGGATGCTAAGGCTTTGCCTTTCCACATAAGGTCTTTTTGGTGATGCGCTAATGGATGTCTGCAAATAACTTTTATGGTCTTGATATTTTTGACGAATAAACTTGCAACTTTTTAAGAAGTTCCTGGTGCCGGAGTGTTCAACATTTCTTTCCACATCGGATGCTAGACAAATTTGCTTAACCCTTGCCCATTATGATGCTGTATGACACATAACCACACCTTTCTCTCTTTTGTGTAAATTTGGGAACACGGAAATAAAGTCTTATCTTGCTGTCATGAAAGCTGGAGTGCAGAGCTTGTTTAAGATTAAAACTGAATAATCTTATCTCAGATTTTATCTTGAAAACGTGCACACTTGCTCTAATTTGAGGTGACTGACTGGACCGGTTAATTGTCGATTACGACCCTGACAATAGTAATGTCCATAGTCCACAGAAATGCCCCTACACCCCACAGCTCACACTCCGTAATAATACCCCTTACACTCCGCAGTAATGCCCCCATGCTCCATAGTAATGCCCCCCGCCCACACTTCATATTAATTCAGCCTTACTCCATAATAATTCCCCCATAGCCCATACTCCATAATAATTCCCCCAAAGCCCACACCTCATCCCCCACTGTAAAGTAAAAAAAAAAACACTAAAACTAAGACCTCCATTCCTGTTGTAGGTTGGGGTCCCAGTGGTGAGACCCCCACATATTAGGCACTTTGCTGATCCTCAAAAATTTACAAAACAAGTTCTTCAATTTATAATTTACATCTTTTTAAAGAGAAAAAATGGAGGATATTCCATGTTGAATGTGAGACGTTGGATGTCAGTCATAGTAGATGGGACTGTGATACTGATCATATTATTGTCTCCATTCCTGAATACTGGCTTCTAATCCTTTCATACTGTACATCAAATGTCACCAGTCAGTGACAACATGACATGAGGGAGGCGTAGATGCTTCCCGCTACATACAGAGTTTATCTGTCTCCTGTCGATGGATGACATACTATACCCATGGCTTCTCTCCTGAGCAGTCACCTCCGAGGACTGACTGTAGTAGATGCCAGATGTAATTACTTTCCCTAGGATAGTGGATGTCATACGACTACTGTATATAGGAAGTTCTGTTGTTGTGTAGAATCTAGTAAGGATATATCCGTTGTGCTATGTGTCTTATTTTTGGTAACACATGGACCATATAAGATGGTAAGAAACATGGTGGCCCTTAATGGGAACCCTCAGCCTTCAAGATACTTAGTATGGTTGGATTTTAATGTCCATTACGCAGTGTTCTTCACTCTCTCATGTCACTCTTCTACATACCAAACATTTTGGTTTCTCCACCAACAGTAGAACGATATTGGTTTGTACCCATCCACAAACATTGATGTTCATCGTCATAGTTGTTGGGTAGACAATCATTGCCTTTTGTCTTCCTCCTTTCCAAAACTTGTATTCATGTTTCTAGTTCGTGCTCCAAACTTTCACTCTTCCCAAATGTCTACACATACTGTCTGCACATCTATAAAAACATGGTGACTTAGGCAACCTACCTCATATGGTGTCTGTAGAGTACATGGTTAATGGTATGGTCTCCATTCCTTACAATACTAAAATCTAAAAATTGTATCTAACTCTTCCCCGTGCATCTATGGTGCACCAATCTGTCTTACTCCTTGACATACAACTGTTGGAGTTTTAGTGTCCCATCTGCCTTCCTGCCAAAAAAATGAAATTGGGTGGTCAAAAATTCAAGGGGAAAAGTGGCTACAAGGCATCTATCTCTTCTTGTCTCTAGGATAATGTAAATTAGACCCAACGGAAAACATTTGGTTGACTTGTGTAGAAAAGATTTTAGAGGTACGGCTCACCCATAGGTGCATAAGGTGTGCATATGGTTTTCAATGGATGGCCAGTTTCAAAAAATTGGTCCGGAATCCAGATTAAGATAATACTGGTATCACAAAAGGAGAAAAGGTTGGAGTTCCATCATCCGAAAATCCTTAACAAAAACTGTTAAAACATAGCAAAAATGTAATAGTTCTTCGTTAAAAACATTTCAAAGGTGCTCACATGGACACGAGGACATGACATACGGAACAAAAAAAAAACGCATTTCGGACTTCAGCATCCTAGTCCTTTCTCATATCAGGTATGAGTAAGGACTACCAAGCAATAGTCTGAAACGCGTTGGTGCAGAGTTTTTTGTTCCGCATGTCACGCACTCGTGTCCATTTTTAGCACCTTTGAGATGTTTTTAACGAAGCACCGTTACATTTTTGCTATGTTTTAACAGTATTTGTTCAAACTTCTTGGATGCTGGAACTCCAACCTTCTCTCCTTTTGTGATTTGGTTCACTTGTGTTGCCCTTCTGTACATTTGGTAGGTGGAAGATTTTGCATGAGGGTCGATTCCACTTATTATGACTTAACACACCCCCTAATTGCTAATGGATTGTATGGATTCCATTCTAACATTTTATAAAATGGAACTAAAAATGAAAGGACTACACAAGTAATATCAGTCGGGGACATCGAGACCTCCTGGTAGTAGAAGTCCACATATTCTATTGATGTTAATTGAGGACAACTTTTTCCACTTCTAAAGGCAAGAAACTATACTTTTCTTAACTTCAACTTTGATTTTGTTGAACCCTGTAAATATTTTTCAGTCTCCCTCCAAGCGGAATTGGCCATTATAGAACTTGCAAATCGCGGTAATCGCAACGCTGAGTGCTGTTATTGTGTTCTATACAGAAAAGCCAACACATTTTACAGCAACATTCAGAATCATTTAGAAAATTACTTTTTTGTTAGTGTTGGTTTTGTTAGTGTTTTGTGGATATGTACTAGTAATGACAGTAATTATTATCCAGCTTTTAATATACTTACAGCCAAGGAGATGACGCAACAGCCATCGGAAACGCACTCTAAGCCGCCAAACAACTAAAATCTTAATGGAATATTAGTCTAAGTATTTATATTAGAAGAAATGTTTTGTAACTATTTGTAGGGTTGACTTTTATGTAAAGGAACTTTGGTTGTCAGAGTATTAATTGGGTAAATCGCAGAAATTGTAAGTAAAAGATTAACATTTTTTGTTAGGACATATTGCTAGGACATAGAACAAGGTTAGAAGTGGCTTAGCAACATATTCTTCGACCAGTAGGTGACTACTAAGACCTCTATGATCGTATGTCAATTTCCATACATGACTAATGACTCTTCCAGTTGGTATCAGTAAAATAAGACTCAATATCTGGTATTGGAATGAGAATTTTTGAGAAGTGGCTTTTCAATTTCCATGAAGAATCTTGATCTTTACGTCTTGACTCTTCCAATACTTGACCTCAACAGTCAGATGCAACCCTCTGTAGAAAGTTCATCCAAAGGCAATCTCTAAATTGTGCAACGTCCTTTCCTATTTCCTTGATAGTTAGCCAGGGTGGTCCAACTGTAGCAGTATCAAACATATATGCTCATACCTTACGGCCAACAAACCTTCCCCTAACAATAAGATGTGATTGTGGTGAGCTTCACCTGGTGGGCCACTGGGTTTTCTTCTTAGCTTCTGGGCCAGGGTAGGTCTGAAACCTCTGTAAGTTCCTGACTAAGCTATGAGGACATATACATCTCGACCACTAATAGGCAGTGATAATTGGACCCTAACCACAATGTTCAGGTTTGTACTGAACATTGTGGGTTTGGGTCCACAGAACATGAACCAGAACTTCAGTCAAAAGACCAGGTTCAGTTCATTTTCCCCCATTGGTAACACCCACACATGTGCACCACCATTTTCCTGAGGATCATTGCTCCCCTTGACATCACGAGGAGTGACAAGATCGGTGCCAAAATGGCGGTGCGCATGTACCACAGACAATTACATGCCGCAGGGAGCTTTGCCCACGATGTCAAAAGGATAACAACCACGATGGGTGCTACCGGTGGGGCAGTGGACCCATTTATATGGTTAACAGTTTGGATACAGGTCCACAAATAATCCGGACCAGAATACTGATGGGCCCGCTCATCACAACTAATAGAAAACAGTGCCCATGCACAGTCTACTCACCATTTAGTCCTTGTCTAGAAATGATACTCATGAGGTGTGATGAAAGATGGGAAATTACCAACCCAAGAATAAGTGTGTATACCAGAGTTGTGTCCCACATCATCATGTACCTGTGCCATAAATGTCTTAAATGGGAATATCCCTTTAGCTTGAGTTCCCTTTAAATCACTATATACTGAGTATTCTTATACTTTCCAGATGTTTATGTCTAGAGATCTGTGTAGCATTCGGCAGGTTTTGTGACAGACTCCTAGCAGATGTCACCTCATCCTATATCACCCTAGACTTTTTCCTTTGATGAAGGCGTCGGAGCTGCTCCGTAGAGGTATTATTGACTTGGGTCTGAACTACGGCATCAGTTTACGCTCTCTTCTGACACCTGTCCGGGATCAGAAACCTGATTCTCAGATGTATAATTCAGTGTTTTGAAGTGATTCCTTCCTAATACTTATCTCAAATCTTTTCCAACCCTTTGATTTATCCTTCATGTCTTGGCAGTCCACCTACTGTCTTAGTCCTCTGATGTTCCTCGGATGTTCCTCTCTTTGTCAGATCCATCTGCTTGGTGTCTGATTAACTGTTTTGATGTCTGATATCATTAATGCTGATATTGTATTCTGCGTTACTTTCCGGCTGCCCTTTACACAATGCTTAATCCTCATTGCCCTCATCTCTTGCTGTCACCAGCCCTCTATAGAAAGCCTTGACTATGACATCCCTAATCCGGAGGAAGAGTTTGATTTCCGAAGACCCTGATGTGATTATGCTTGTTTTGTCTTGTTTTATTTTGTAGTTTGCATGCTGGATTTGACGCCTTATCTGAGAAGGTTCTTAGGCTGTAAACTTCTCAACACAACAACAGACCTGTCCATGAAGAATTTTGGTAACGGGTACAAGGATTCAGATTTACAGCTTTGTAGTATCTGCTTACAAAGTCAAAGAGGTAAAGATGATGGAGTTGTGTGCGTAGCTTGATGTTTTCGATGTTGAAGTCAACCCTTCCCCTTTGGTCTATGGCAGAGATAAGATTATAGAGATACAGCCCCAACTGTAGGCCGATTGTCACACTTGTGGTTTGCCTTCTTCTGACTTCTTCTGAATCAACACTGTAGCAGTATGTAGACTTGATAGTTGTAGGTTTTTCTTCCATAAGCCTATACGGTTTTGATGATTTTATGGTTTCCAAGGGCCTCTGCTATGGTAGATCATCTATTTTTATCAATATAGAAGTTAGATGCCTACTAAACATTAGACTTTGGTGATCCTCAACTAAAAAAAGAGACTTAACACTTGGTCATATCTGCAGGTGGTAAGGAGGAGACTCTCCTATGTTGTTGTAGATATCACCTTCAATTCTGGCAAAATAGATGCCAACTTCAGCACTACTTCTTCTGGTAAAATGGGGGTGCCATTGGCATTTGTCATTTGTTGGATCTAACATGGGTTTAATTAAGTTTTCTGGTTAAACAAATGTGGAAGGAGGAGTCTTCGCTTTGGCCTTGGAGAGCCCCTTTTGACACTCTGAGTAAAAGCTGTAGCAAGGCTCCAACAGTGACTCAGAGCATTAGAGGAATTAGATGTAAGAGTCACATTTATTCCAGAAGTTCAATCTAGTCTGGTTACCAAACGTTACCAAAATAATAGATAGATGGATTGATAGATAGATAAGTTAGATACATAGACGATAGATAGGTAGAGGAGATAGATAGCGGTTAAAGGTATTTTTAATAGCACTCCCCGGCCAATCATAGCCATGGCTAGTTGCTAGGGGTGTGAATTTTCCAGATTGACTGTCAGGCGGCAAAACCGAATGCCGAACCTGACCATCGGGGTTTGGTCATCTCTAAATTTGGATCATGGATTTTCGGCCTGGCATAGAAATTGACGTTGTGCAGGACCCCGCCGGATACATCAAGAGGCCGGAGCAAAAGAGCAGCGCCGGCATATGATAAATATCCCCCATTATTTTTGTCTTTTCATTTTTGTGCTGCTTTGAACTTTCTATATGTAGATAGTAGATGTATTCTCCACTGAGGATCCTCTCGTTGTCTCCCTCGGCTTCCAGCTGTCAGGATAAAAGTTGTTTGTTTCAGAAGTGGCCATTATACTGTTCAGTAATGTGTTTATAATTTTAATAATGTAGTAATGTATTTTGCGTAGGATTCTAAAATGAGAAATCTGGTATAGAAACTCTGGAGAGCACAAAGAGTAGAAGATGCGTCTAAAATGATAATTTACCTTCTCATATTGTGGGAGGGCGGCTGTAACTCACTACTCTATCATTTCTGTGTGTTGTCAGGCTTTGGTAAAGTTAATAAAACCTAAAGCAAATGCTTTATTTTTAGTCACCTGTACTCAAAGTGGGTAGTGATGGGCGGTCCTGATGGTCAGGTTGGGCATTCGGGGACACTCGGGGACACTCGTAGCCATGGCTAGTTGCTAGGGGCGTGAATTTTCGGATTGTATTATGTATAATCTGCTCAGCTCCTCCTGCTCTATAACATGCTGCCTGCAGATAGGACACTATATACAACCTGCTCAGCTTCTCCTGCTCTATAACATGCTGCCTGCAGATAGGACACTATGTACAACCTGCTCTGCTCCTCCTGCTCTTCCTGTCATTTCCGTGGGGTTTCCATCCTTTTCTGAGGTTCCCAGGTGTTTGCCAAGCTTCCTGTGCAAGCCTTGGTCCCCTTGAAAAATGCTCGATTCTCCCATGGACTTCATGGGGCCTCGTTATTCGAGACGAGCACTCGAGCAGTCGGAAAAGTTTGTCGCGAATAACGAGTACCCAGCATTTAGTGCTCGCTCACTCTAGTAATGATGTCACCCATAAATTTTGATGCACCTAATATAACATTAGGCCCAATCACTCTATAGATCCCTAGATATCAAGTTTATAACCTGATTTTATGGGGATGCGTGAACAATAATTTTAGCTAAAAAGGGTCAGATGTACTAGGGCTCTTAGAGACCTGCCAATAGCTGTATTTGTGAAAAATTGGTGTCAGATCCCTTTAAATTTCTGAAACACAGATCTTTAATAATAAAATTAATAATTAGAGGGGTCTAGAAAGCTTCTTATTAAATTTTTTAACATTTTTTTTTATATTTTTTCCCTCTTGTAAGCTTTAGGATGAATGATAGTATTAGCTAGCTGCCATTTAAAAGATTCATGCCTAAAATTTACCAACTTCTACTGAATCTTAAACCCAACAAAGATTTGCCCTACTCTAATCAGGTGAATTTTTTTTTTTTTTTTTTTTTAAAACACCCTTGAATAGTTTGTCTAGCTTTGTAACTTTTTACAACCAATCCCATGATGTTGTATACTTATCAAGAGCTTAGTACCCTGTAAATATCAGGTAATTTGGTTACAATCCTAGGCTAGGTTTAGGTTGGTTATATAGGCAGTCCCCGGGTTACATACAAGATAGGGTCTGTAGGTTTGTTCTTAAGTTGAATTTGTATGTAAGTCGGAATTATAATCATGTACACCACCAAATTTTTTTGGTCTCGTGACAATTGGATTTTATGTTGGATTGTCATTAGAACCAGGATAAACAATAAATCTTAATTAAGACACCTTGTGATCACTGTTCACAGCTGATTATTGTACCTAGGACTAAAGTACAGTAATTACCAATATCCAGAGGTCCGTTTGTAACTAGTGGTCGTTATGTAGTCAGGTGTTCTTAAGTAGGGGACCGTCTTATACTTACTAATAACTGGTAGCTAAAAACTTTTTACAGTTTCTTCTATCCAACATTACCTTATACTATGGATTCTCATAAAGTGCCCTACACATTGCTGGTTTCACTTGGCAGGTTATTCTGAAGTTAGTACTAATCCTTTAAGAGGGGTCATATGCACCTTTACAAAATAAAGGACATCAGATTGTAGAGCACTGAGTAGGCTGAGCCCTGTCCTAATTATGCGTTAGGATCCATGAGCTACATTTATTCCTCTGCTCCAAAAGTTGGCAGTTTCTTGGGCCCTTTTACTTTTATTGTGACCTTGGCCAATCACTGGTTAGGAAGACTGGTAGACTTGGATTTAGGGGTCATAGTAAAGATATTTTTAGGGGCCTTCCCTCTGCCAGACTCCACCCCCGGTTTAATGTGATGCAGCCCATTTCAACTCGACTCTCGACTACTACCCGGAGTACGTTTTCTTGGTCTTGATTTTCCCCCCCCCCTTTCATTCTGCATCAATCTCATTCTTGGTTCCCCAAACCATCTGTTATTTTGACAATTGGACCGAGTGAACATACATCCACCACTGGTTGGGGCCCATTTGATCCCATCTGGGTGCACTATATTAAATACACAACCTGACCAAAGTACATTGTGTTGTGGAGGCGTAGTAGTAGTGGAGTGGGTACGAGTGGGTACGGTTTTGTTCAATGGACCAACAAGGTACTGTGGTCCCAGGCACTTGTCTAAGGGAACATATGTGATAGTTACATCAATCAACTCTCACTCGTGTACTTTATGAGGGGATGGGGGGGGGTAATATTTACCTCTTGCAAAAAAAACTAAAAAAAAGTCAACATTTTATTGTTTTTAATAATTCAGAAATGGCATCTCGTTCATGCTGGTTCCCCTTATTCCTCTCTTGTGTTATAGATTATGGTATTAAAACTAATGGAAAATAAGTTTCCCAACAATTCGTAAGATACAGGAGGGGGTAATTGAGATTGCTGAAACCTACAATCTGTACAACTTTCTTGACGCTTAAACTTAAACAGCCTCAGGAGCCCCGAGACGTATTGATCACAATTACATGATCTTGCCGAGTTTGATTCGGATGACCAATTGCTTTATGTTTCAGGGCATACAAAGCACAGCGAGAGACGAGAAAGCCGACTTCAGACTCGCTGTAACATTACTGAGAAAACTTTTTTACATTAATGTTACTGTTTTTTCCCCTTATGATTTATGGAGTGTTGCATCGTAAGAGTAGTTTTAGAAAATGGAAAACTTTGTGTCATCACAATGGACCCCCCCCGACCTGCACCACGATCGGTTTGTTGCCTAAACAGCAAACCAGCTACTACGTCGATAAAATCAATTTGGATAAGGATGAGGCTCTAATTAGTAAGCAACGTCTTTCTTACACATCAATATCGTCAAAAGTCCAAGATCTATCCATGGACGACATTTGTAATAGAGTTATAATAGATTTGTTCTATAGGGGCAGTGCCTAAATATTAGGATTTGATTGAGGACAAATGTCTTCCACTCAAAGGGCTTACTTCTCACCCTTGCCTCAAGTTTTCATAATAACCTAGGGTGCCCTCGTACCATGTGTCCAAAACAAATCAGAAGTGAGGAAGACCCCTTATAGCCTCCTTCAACTCTCCATCCACCCAGCGGACTGGCCCACCAGAGTACCAAAGGTTCCTCTGATGGGCCAAGCTCTAGTCTCAGCACTGGCCCCAGAGGTCTGGGGGAACAAGCCGGTTTGATGGATATTGGAAACTTTTATAGAGGTTGATGAAGAGCTGGCCCTCAAAATAATTTCTAGTGGGCCCAAGTAACCCCCAATCCAACACACTCTACAACGTACCTAGGTAATCAATGTCATTATTTCAAGATCTCGAATACAGTGGATTGCAAAATATTTTATACGGAAATTAGCTGAAATTACTGAAATTAGGTTCTCTTTTATCAGAAGAGTGGTCCGGGTATGGTTCCAAGTTATGACCAATGGGACCATTAATAGAGACTGCCACTGTTCCTTACACAGTGAGTTGGGTAGGTACCCAACTGCACAGGGAGGACTGGATGATGCAATGCTGATTCAGTGCTGTAGCACCTACATTCTCATGACTGATGCCAGATGTTTAGCATGATACCCCTTTAAATACACTACGCTGCCACTTTGTCCTTTATACTAGTGACTAATTTTCCTAATTCTTGGCATAACTACAGATCATCTCCTTGACCGTAAGAGAGTGCGTACCTTCGTGCTGGGGGTCGTAAGTCCACACTCTACCCATTGAAGTAAGAACTTCTAAAACTATCAGTCTTTTTTCACTTTATAAATACGTGTCTATCAAAGAAAGTTACAGTAAAAAGCCCATGAAAGAATACAGTTACACCATTTATAATTTTGGACACATTTAAGAATCCAGCAAAGTGCCAAGGGAAACTATTCAAAGCATAGAAGAGCTGTCAGGAAAGGTCACACTTGTGTAGCTTTGACTATGACAAGATCCACGGGAAATACATGGAAGTATATATTAGAGTTTTCTGGATTTACCAATAAGTTCCTGACTGAGTGAGTTGATTTGTTGCCTTATTGAAGAGAAAAAAATGAGACTGTATCAGTACGAAAAGTAGTTCAAGGAAAGGATAAATTCTAGAAGTTAATCTTGTCCATAACCTAATACTTTCTCTACTATATTTTCATCCTGGACATCTGTATATAGATGCCATCCCGTATGTCCAGTGGAGCAATGAGGTGTTTTACGGTACATTTTTTGGTGATATCCGAAGTTATGTTTGGAAGGAAATTCAAAGGCATCTCCATCGGACATTTTTAAACACATATTTAAAAAAAAAACTAAACTAATTCCAGTAGTGGACTATGATAATGGCGGTTTGCGTGGCGGCCGGGGGCCCAAGCTTGTAGAGGGCCCATGACCACCTAACCATCACCAATTTAATACTGCCCTGTAGAGATAATAAAGAGAAGGCCTATGGTCATAAAATCCTCAGGCCTCAACACATATCAATACAACGGGTCCTTCCAAAGCCGTTGAAGGTTCTCCGACCTATAAACTAAAAGTGGGCAGAAGAAACCCCCCCTCTATTTCCAATGTATTGATTATAGTCCATATGAAGGGAATACATTTCAATTGAATAATTAGACCTGTAATAGCCCAATTTTCCATACGCCCCAGCCCTTGCCATTTTTATATCCTGCTGGCCACTCAACCATGTCCCGTACTGGTTTCGACTTCTTTGTCCCTCTCGACCAAAGTAATACACTCACGGCATCCATTCTTTTGATTTATCAATCCCCAACATCCCAATGGATGGACCCCCACCATTTTAGCATCACTCCCTATCTTTTTGATTTACGAAATTCCTAATACCCCATTTAAAGTATTACATAACACTGATATTTCGTCGTGTATCCTGCAAAAACTTTCCTAACAAAAATGAAGTTCCCCCTAGCCAATATCCTATTGGATAGACTGAGAAGAACTTGCATAATATCGACCATCTAGTCGGCACACCCCTTGTAGAATGGTAGGAATGGGGACCGAATACACAAGCAAATAAAAGTTAAGATCGGTGAGCTGCACTGATGGCCTTCTCCATTTATATGTCTGGTTGGAAAAATGTCAATTCCTATCTTCCACCTGAGAACAAATAAAGCAGAATTCTCATTTAATTGGTGCAAGCCTTCTGGTAACACCTAAGGCTGTCTTTACAACTGATGTATAGAAAGTCATGCCTGCTTCAAAGGAGTGAGAGACCATTCTCAGGAACCCGCTTTGAGCCTGCATTACGCAGCAGATATCTTTATAAAATCCTATTGATTGGGGTGGGGAGGGTGTTGAGTTGTTGTGTCTGTGGTCCACTTTTGTAATGAGTAGTTTGAAGGTCCTCTGGACTTTGCAATATATCACCATGCAGCAGGAGAAGATATTGACATGTCTCTGCTAACAGTTTCTAATAGTTTCCCTCTTTCTCCTTTGCTATTTCCATAGAACATCAGTTGCTCCGGAAAACCATTAAGAACTCCGACCTAACCGGGGGTAGAACTCAATACCACCAGTCTGGTAGCTCTACTTACTAACAAGTCTGGTTTTTTCCCCTAATCAATGCCCTCTTCAACTTTACACACGTCTTGCCTCCTAAAATCGGATTATCCATTACGGAGCATTTTTCTCTACCCTTCTGTCTTGCTGAATAAAAGCTATTATTAGTTTTCAGATAAAAGAGAGAGTTTGCCGAATTATCCCTAAGGTTCTGAAGTCATTTCATCGTTGTAAATGACTGCCCGCAAGAGACTTGTATTACAAAGTTGGCTTGAAAGTTCATTTTCTCTCACTTCCCACGTACATCTGCAGACTGGTTTAGATTGTTTAATACCCCATAACTAATGGCACTCGTAGCCTCGATTAGCAGGCAATTAATAATGGCCCTCATACGGAACTTCCTGTTGATATGAGCTAAGGCCCCCAGAAACCTGAATGGGACAGAGTTGTAATTTCTAGCATAGCTTAAACCAAAATATACAAGGTTATAAAGTAATGTAAAGCCACAGTACTTGCATCCATCATACTTACGTCACCATGGCAAACGTAGATTCCCACCTAAAGTAGATGCTATTCAACAGGCAGCCAGTAGTCTGAAGACTGAAAAATCCCATAAAAATAAATACAAAGTGAGGGAACCAATCTGATCAAATGAAGCCACAAACACTAGATCTGGCACACCATTAAATAACCCAAGACTGAAAAAGCCAAGCCAACATATGAAACATTACTAGGAACCAACCAGATCACCACCTTGTTTTGTAGTCTTTAACTTAGAGATATGAGCAGTGCTAGATGAGCACCCCAAATCTTTATAAACCAGTGTTCATACCATAGTTTATCTCTTTCTTAAAATCTTCAGTAGACCCTTCCATACATGTTTTTTAAGCTTTGGCCATACTTAAGATGCTCCAAGCACTATGCAGAAGCTCGGAAGGCAAATTAGTATCCAATGTGGCCAAGTTGCTTGGCCAATACTCTATGCCAAGTGAGAAACTCACAGATGTTCGAGTTTCTCCCTTGGCATAGAGTATTACTTTTTATGGTCAGATTGACATTATATAGTAGAACCAAAGGATCTCTATGGGTTTCTCACGACATACAGCTCAAAAACTAGAGAATTTGCTCTGTTTGTGCTATGGGTACATTGAAGAAAGTTCTAGAGATCCTAAACGCAATAGTATTATGGAACCCTGTGCATCTTTCTTTTATGTGTATGTTTTCTATACCAAAATGGTAGCTTCAAAGATGGTGGCTCCATTAAATAAAATAATGGTAGTCTCAAAGATATTGCTTGTTTTTAAAATATTAGCTAATAAGACTGTTGGCCCCTTTAAAAATAATTGTGGTATAAATGATGGTCCACCTTCTTAAATAATGGTGGTTATAAGGACGATGGATCTTCCAAATTAATAGTGTTTATGAAAGAGGATGGACCTTCCAAAATAATTGAGGTTACCGTATTTTCGGACTAAAGGCGCACAAAAATGATTTCTCAGAAATCAAAGTGCGCTTATATATAACCGTACTTACATGACAACAGCTGCCTTGAACTGTGCACACGGTCTGCCCCCGCTGGTCATTCATCTTATAATCAGTGCGGCCTTATATATGAACCTAGACGTTTTCTGCAGGCATTATAATGGTGCGCCTTATAATCGCCTTCCTATAGTCCGAAAAATACGGTATAAGGAGGACCGTTCTTCTAAAAGTTTTGATATAAATGTTGGTGGTCCTTTAAAATGAAGGCACACTGCTGTTATTTCTTGTTTATCATGATAATATATGGTGTCAAGATGGGGTCCTTCTAAATACTGGTTCATTAACACTCATTCAGGTCCTCAAAATATTAGTAAACACAACGGTGTTGGTCCATTAAAAATACTGTACATATATAATAAAGGTGGTTGTCCCCTAAAATAATTGCACTTAAGGATGCTGGGTACAAAAAACTTGCTACAAGAGGGGCTCAAATAATGGTAGCTCTTAAGACTATGGTGAAGTGTTTTAGGTGGTTAAACTAATTAAAACTGCCGACCCTGATGTTCCACTTAAACCTATTGTTTTAAGTGTCAGGGGTTATGTATGTGTCGGGGGACATTTTCTGACCAAGGAACTCATATTGTCCCACCATGTGCCTATATGGGGTCATATGTCTCTCTATGGTAAGGTGTAGCCCTACCACTAGCCCAGGGGTCAGGAACCTTTTGGCTGATAACCATGAACCATGAACGCCACATATTTTTAAATGTTTTCCGTAAGAGCCTGCAAATGCACATGCCCACAGTAGATAGGTAGCCAAATCACACTCCTCCCAGTAATAGGTACCCCAGCAAAGGCTCCTCCGGTAGATAGCAGCCCCCAGCACATGCCTCCCAGTAGATAGGTAGCCCCAGCAATGCCTCCCAGTAGATGTTAGGCCCACCACATTCACCCCCAATATATAGTATGCCACCACATGCTTCCCCCAGAAGATAGGTAGTCGAGCAAAAAAAAAAAAGAATATTCACCTACCTGCGCCTCCCTGCCACTCCTCATCATCCCACTCTTCTCTTTGACCCAGGCTTAGACGATTGCGGGCTGGGTCCAAACAAAAGACTAGGAATCGTTAACATCCGCTGTCTGTGTCCTGTGATCAGTTTAAGACACACAGCAGCCATCACTATTTAATAAGATCTGTCTGAGAGCCTGATGCAGGTCTATTTCAAAGCTGTCCTAAACAGGAAGAGCCTTATGGTCAGGCCTAAACATAACTTTTATTGTTCTATAAAAGTATAAAGATTGTTATCACACTTGATATAAAATCCGCAAGTATGAGGCTGCTAGTTACCCTAAATCATTTGCAATGCGAGTATTCACTCGGCCTATAAGTACATGAGCGGGGTCTCTGCAATGACCCGTACTATAGCAGCCTCAGACAAGTCAAATTAAAGCCAGACAATAGCCCCCCCACATGTTTTGTCGGATAACCACGTCATCAGGGGATCGGGCTAATGGTTTGTGGGAGACCAGGGTATTATATATACTTTCGGGGTGGGACTACTTGTCAATAACCCCAATAATTCTTAGTTTAACACTGGGGTTGCCTAGCACTTTGTGTATTGACTACATGCTGACCAATATGGTGGCTCAGAGGTCAGCAAAGGGGGTTCACGTATACAGGAAGTGACTTGCATACCCTATGACTATTGAACTCATTGGTTCAGAGATATTTGGGCACGCCCAGTGATACTCATAGGGCCCTTCCCTTATTCGCCAATCATATATCCAACGGCTCGTTTTGCAGATGCAGCCAACAAAAGAGCCACATCTGGCTCCGAGCCTAGGTCTCTACCCCTGCACTAGGCATGTCACACCTGGTACCTACCACCTTCGCCTCTGGCTGGTCCCAATATTATGCGTAGAAGAGCAGTAACATGGGTAACCTTCAGCTTTACTACGCAAAGTCTAGAAATGAATACATCACTTGTCATTACCACCATCTTTAGTGGCCTTCCAGAACACAGGATTAAACTGTATTTTCTCTGTGAAACAATCATCTCGAGCTGCTGTAAATCAGTAGGTACTGACAGGAAAGTAGAGATATATGTGCATTTGTTAAGTGGTTTTGTGGTTCATGCGCCATGGAAATTTTAACATGGATATAAAATAATGTTCAGAAAATAAAAAATGCAAGGGAGAAAAAGAGAGCCGGGCAAAAATGTGCCCCAAACAAGGTGAAATTTGCAATCCATGCCTAGACTTATGGGACTAGGGTGGCTTGATCTACTGGCACCTTGCCTTTCACCATGTTAGGGGACTACAAAACTCTTTTTTTTGTAACTTTATGCATAGTTCTAGACTTTTTAGATCTCATGTATTTGGTCATAACTGTTGTGGCTTCGTGCAAGTTTCGAGATCTGAGCCGTTCTAGGGAATGATAATTCCTTTGGGGTCCTAAACCCTCCATGCCCTATCCCTTGAATTTATGAAAATCATATAAAGTTTTGTTTTATAAGGAAAAAACTTTCCAAATGAAATGTGCAGGGAAAATCTCCTAGCATTGGACCGTACAGACTTCGCCATACTACCTGACTGGTTCACATGGTAAAGGTGCAGTCTCAACACCATAGACAAA
The DNA here is from genome assembly GCA_019512145.1 of Engystomops pustulosus. Classification (NCBI taxonomy): domain Eukaryota; kingdom Metazoa; phylum Chordata; class Amphibia; order Anura; family Leptodactylidae; genus Engystomops; species Engystomops pustulosus. Next base: position 9,434,426 of record CM033648.1, on the reverse strand, counting down.
AAAAATTCATGAATACTAATAATAAGATTTCTATTACTTGCCAAATACTAACAACAATGTGTGCGAATTTCAGAGAGTGTTCTCTTACAATGTACTAGAAAATGCAAATATTTCAATATTCTGAAGTTAATAATTTATCATTTATAGCACTTCCATCTTCGCATGTTTCACTGTTTACGGCTGTCAACGGGGGCCGAAGTGGACTGATTTATATGGATGCTGCACCTGTGGTGGATTACGGGATGGCCCCTGGGGCTATATGAATATTATAGACCCTACAAGTCGGAATCACTCTATGTCTGTACTAGAATCAGCACTTTTTGGGGATTGAGGAATGTGTCTCTTCTTCTTCTCCTGCATTAATCTGAGGTTTTCATGACCATTGTGGGTCCCTTCAAAAGTCCCCTAAGATGTGCTCCTGGTCTAATGTTTATGTTGGCGCACGGGAATAGATGTTAGGAGTGATTTCATGGGTGAAGTTATATCGGTGGTGGTTTTGGGAGGCCATGGGCCCCCATAAAAGCTAGACCCCCATAATATAATACTCGACATTTATTGTGAACATCTCTCCCTGCCCCATCACGCTGGGTGTTTTCAAGTAAACATGAAAAAAAAAAAAAAACCCTACACTGACAATCAGAGGGGAGTCGCTTCTGTGACCTGCAGAACCCTGTCGTAGTATGCCAGTAAGGAAGTACCGAATTGTGGGCCTGTGCGGTCAACCCGACCTCCCCACAGTAACACCCATGATCGGCGCTGGCAAGCTTTTCAAGAGGCATTTAAAATCAAACTGGCACACTTGCACCAGCAGAGTATCTGCGCGGGGCGGTTCAATGTCATTTGGGACACTTTCCCCAAAAATGGCAAGCACAACTTCAGTGTTTGAGACATTAAATTTCATTTAAATGGGTGTTACATGTTACCGAACCCTGGTGACCCCAATATGAAAATTTTTTATGGGTCACTCATCACTACATCCGCTACGCCCATTTTTAATACAAACCCAGCAAGAAGAAGCCCAAAGGGCAATGGGAAGCTCGAACATTTGGTGTCACATTAGTGACTTTAGTAGCCAATGTGTTTTTTTTTTTTATTGATGTCACGTTAACCATCTCATGGTCAATCCATGGGGTTCTTGTTTTCTTTTTGTAATTCACTGGTTTCCAGTAAAGTGGTTTACTGTCAAGATCATTGGGGTCTAACTCTGATACCCCCGTCATACACTACACGGTGACCCCACCTCCACATTACAGACAGTGGCGGGCATGGCATGGTCACATGACCTGTTCTGTTATCAACTCACTAACCATCTTCCGAATAATGTGGTTAACCTACCAAACAGGTAAAGCTGCTGTACAGTGTATGGCCTGCGGGAGGTAAGAGACCACGAGTTAGATATATTGGTAGTTGGCATTTGGGTTACGTTGAGATAAACTTTTAATCCGTATAAATGGGACGATGTTCCACCGACTATTAATTAAGCATTTAGGCAAATTAGATATTCCGCCTCGTATCTGCAGACGTACAGGCTGAGGTATCAGGTTCCATTATACAGAAGAGAAGGCGGACAATGAAAATAAATGCATTAAAAAAAACCACATTGTTTGACTGATAAAGGGCTGAACAGTGATTGTGGCGTTTTGCAAATCAGAGGTTTGTTTTTTCAATTTAACATAAAGCAAGGGGAAGCATTACTTTAATTGAAACAGTCAGATGACAAACCCCTCTGTTGAATAGCTGGCCGTCACAAGCGTCCCCAATATTAGCTTCACAATACAATCATCAAATGGACTTGAATAAGCGTTTTCCCATACCGAGCTCCAATATGGGGGGACATTGCTACCCGCCGCTCCATGTTGATGCCCTATTGTGATGCCTCGCTGCCCCAAATCTCCTTATAAACCATCAACCTTAATTAAGATCTAATATTAAATAAACTGTAATGAGTTTAGTCTGATTCGTAAACTAGCGCCTCCTTCAATGGTGTTGTAACTGCGCGTCCACATTGATAACGGACTGTCCCTAATTATTTTTATTGTTGTGCTTAGATGTTCTTGCAATGGTAAAATTTTCTTTCTGCGCCAATAACTGGGTTGAAGCCAAAATCTTGATTGGTTATGGTAGCGAGGTACTTGGCGTTGATGTTGTAGCCCAATCTGTTACATTGTGTTCTCTGTGTTTTGATTATCTACTTATGTACAAACTGATCTAGAAGCTAATGGGAATAGGGGGGCAGTGGGGGGAGGTGACCCCTTATAACTACTGAAAAACCTTTTGGATAGTTGTATTTCTTTCTTTGTATCCTCCACGTCTTGTGTCGCCCGCCGATCAGTACTACACTAAGACCATACAAATGTCCTTGAAAGGTCCTGCATACAATTTTTTTCAGGAGTAGACGGTAAACAGAAGGCATTTACTTAGTCTACTTCTGAGGAGTTACTCTATTTACGTTCTAGGAGTGAAATCGGGACGGATAAGGACCTCTTCTCCATACTCGGGACTTCAATGTGTGATTTAAGGTGGGAGCCTTGATCTTAGATGTGTTTGAATTATTAATACGAAGATAATAGATCATGGCTTAGTGCAAACTAAAACTACCATGCATTTAGATTTTGGACCAAATCTTTTCCTTCAAGGGGCCCTTATTCTTGCGATTTCCAACTCCCCTTAACCATTTTAGATTGACTCCTGAAGCCATCAGCTTGATCTTTCTTTTTCCTCAACAGGGTTAAAGTTCCAAAAGACCCCATTCACACATTTATCGGCAACCCAAAGCAACTGGTTCAATATGACATCGTCATTGTCACGCCTTGTCGCGCATTTGATCATATCAACTATCTTATAGCTTTTCACCCGAAAATAGAGATAACCTTCCTATTACCGAAGCCTGAACCATGGACAATAATATGATCTGAGTCCAAGCGACATGGAAGAGTATGCAGGGGGCTTGCATCTTGATAAATGACTTTACATGCTCTTGTCTCGAAATCCACATGTTTCAAATGGTGAAAAGTATTGGAAACAAGATTAACATTGATTACACTCCATTACCATGAATATTAATTAGTGGCCAGTACAATTCCGTCCACTAATGATCAGTCGATTTGCACATGACACTTTTTTCCACTCTATTGTTGATAGTACAATATGATTTTGTCCTGCTCTGCTGTTGTATATACCATCCATCTTAGTAAACTAACTACGCCATTAACTGTCCAGTAAGTAAGTTTATTTCAGGTTTAGAAAATATCTTAATAGGCAATAAATTAGAATTCTAAGAAATAGAGGAAGGAACTCTTTGGAGAACTCACCAACCTAAGAGCAGTCGAGAAGAAGCTTCCATTACAATGAAGGACAAGCCACATACATTACATGTACACCCCATTATAAGATAGACAACAAACTGCCATGTTTGAACCACCAAGCCGAGCGGAGGGCTAGTGGACTTTAGAAACTCTATGATCAGCTCATAGTTAGAAGTTCCATTCTAACGATTGGTGGTTCAGACATTTGGGCGTAGCCTCTCTCCTGTTATCCTGCCCGGTGGTTAAGGCGGCGAGCTTCTTCTATTCCAGGCGGGAACGACAGCTTCCATACTAATAACCTCTTTTGGGAACCCCTAAACCCCATAAAGTTCTAGAAGGAGTTATTTTGTTGGAGAACCTAGACATAGACAACATGGACAGGCCCTCACAATGGACTCCATGCCGAAAGCTTGCCCTTCTACAAATACATATCTACTCGAGGATAAGCATAGTTTGTCAGCACAAATAAATGGCGGAAAAACCAGAACTTGCTTATACTCGAGCAAAAAAAAAAATAATCAAAACTTCACCTTCGGCTTTCCCCAGCTGCTGGCTTTTATACTGGGGCACGGGGCTGGCCTATATACTGGGGCGGAGGACGGCTATATATTGGAGGATATGGGCTGGCAAGGCTTAATATGGAGGGCAGTGCTGCATATACTATGGGGCAGGGTCCGACAGCTATATACTGGGGGAGGCGGTGACCAGTGCATTTCCACTTCGGCTTATACTCGAGTCAATAGTTTTTTCCCGTTTTTTGTGTTGAAAGTTTAGGGGCTCACGCTTATACTTGGGTTGGCTTAATCTCGAGTATATAGTAATCATTGGGCGAGGGGAAGCAAAAAGTCTGACACCATATAATCAGCTATATTTCTAAAACCTTTTTTGTAAAAAAACATTCAGACATATTTTAATCATATATGGTCTTTCTAGACCTGGCCAATCTGGTAATTTTTGCATGAAGTTTTCCGGACGTTTACCCTACCATGTAACAAGATTTTATTTCCTCTTTATTGCCAGCAAAGGTCCCCAGCATAGGGCAGCCTCCTGAACATAGGGGTGTGTGATAGGTGGTTCCATTTCATCCCATGGGATCTCAAAATGAGAAGTTGAGGAACATTTGGAGGCTTAATATCAGAACATAGGCTGCTATTCCACCACGTCGTTTAAGTGATCTTGTATTTGGGTGACTAGACTGTACGGAAAACTTCGAGGGAGATCCGCTGATACGTAAGCTTTGTCTGACATGAACCACATGTTCTGGGTTTTATATCGTTGGCTTTGGTAGCAGATATGACAGACTCCTCTTCTGCCATAGGATGAACTTTGGATTTTCACTGCAGATCTTACAGTCCCGCTAACTGATCTGTTCAATTTTTGTTTTTCAGTCTGCGAACGCTGGGTGTAACATCGATTCGGCTGTTTGCTTTTTTTCTCTGTGCTTATTCAACATTGCGGCTGTTTTCCCACAAAGGAAGTGTTGTATATATGTATGATGTGGCAACGCACTAAGAGGTATTTTCTCTTTTTCATCATCACTCATTTTATGCGCCAGGACTACAACTTTTCTGGCGCCCCCTTGTGCTGTTCGAACTTCCGCGTTCAAGCCGGAGAGGCATTTTTCTAGACTTGCCATTTCCAGTGGGCTTAAGGCTTGTTTTTCTAATACCGTACATATGAATTTGATTACTCGTAGTTCACCAGTTACCAAAGACTTCACACGTTGTTCATCATTGTGTGTAAGCGTAACCGATTGGGTGGTTTTTCGAGGCCTGCATTATTGATGTTAATTGGGGCCCTTTGTGCAAACGTTGTGGCAAATCAATTCATAATTGCATCCAATAATGGCAACACATTTACTGTGATTTTAACAAATGGCATAAATCGAGCTTTTAATAGTGCTTTCACTGGATAGCACGGAAAGACAATGGGGGTAACCAATCCAACTCACTATAGTTGGCCCTAAAATGTATAAAGGTGACGAGAATATACAAGCATTTGACAGGAAACTAAAATTAGTTTATAGTTCTCCAACTGTAGATCCCTAATATTGCAAACTACAACTCGCAGGAAATTGCGGCCAAAAATAGGCGAGGCTATAGCCCTATCATCTTCATACTTTGTATTGTCCAGAGTCACTCTGTCATGGCCATGCTGTTGCCCATAATTTTGGCATAATGGTGCGTTTAAGCAGCCTCAGAGGCAGCCATGCATGCTGCCCCTGCTGTTTCCTGTCCATTTCCGTGGTGTTTCTTGATTAATATTGTCCCAGTAGTGAGTCGTAGAGTAGGAAAGAAATTTACCTCTTATGTTGTGTCTTCTCTATGTATGTAAGTCGTCAAACAGGATCCGGACAATTTCATATAATAGAAACCATCAACAAGCATCCGTTGGTCGATTCACATGTATCTTTTGGTTTGCCTTTTTCTTTAAAGGGGTTATCCGGGTTTTAAAAATTACTGAGGGCAGGGCTGGGGTGGGCTATTTAAAAATAATAAACATGTACTTACCTCGTCCGGCGCCGCCGATGTCCCGCGCTGCGGCTGGTCCTCTACACTCACCGGCCACTTTATTAGGTACACCTGTCCAACTGCTCGTTAACACTTAATTTCTAATCAGCCAATCACATGGCGGAAACTCAGTGCATTTAGGCATGTAGACATGGTCAAGACAATCTCCTGCAGTTCTCCCGAGCATCAGGATGGGAAGAAAGGTGATTTGGTCCTTTGAACGTGGCATGGTTGTTGGTGCCAGAAGGGCTGGTCTGAGTATTTCAGAAAACTGCTGATCTATGGGATTTTCACGAACAACCATCTCTAGGGTTTACAGAGAATGGTCCGAAAAAAAAAAACATCCAGTGAGCGGCAGTTCTGTGGGCGGAAATGCCTTGTTGATGCCAGAGGTCAGAGGAGAATGGGCAGACTGGTTCGAGCTGATATAAAGGCAACAGTGACTCAAATCACCACCCGTTACAACCAAGGTAGGCAGAAGAGCATCTCTGAACGCACAGTACTTCGAACTTTGAGGCAGATGGGCTACAGCAGCAGAAGACCACACCGGGTGCCACTCCTTTCAGCTAAGAACAGGAAAACTGAGGCTACAGTTTGCACAAGCTCATGAAATTGGACAGTAGAAGATTGGAAAACGTTGCCTGTTCTGATAGTCTCAATTTCTGCTGCGACATTCGGATGGTAGGGTCAGAATTTGGCGTCAACAACATGAAGCATGGATCCATCCTGCCTTGTATCAACGGTTCAGGCTGGTGGTGTCATGGTGGGGAAATATTTTCTTGGCACTCTTTGGGCCTTGGTACCAATTGAGCATCGTTGCAACGCCACAGCCTACCGAGTATTGTTGCTGACCATGTCCATCCCTTTATGAGCACAATGTACCCTGTAACATCTGATGGCTACTTTCAGCAGGATAAGCGCCATGTCATAAAGCTGATATCATCTCAGACTGGTTTCTTGAACAGACAATGAGTTCACTGTACTCAAATGGCCTCCACAGTCACCAGATCTCAATCCAATAGAGCATCTTGGGGATGTGTGGAACGGGAGATTCGCATCATGGATGTGCAGCCGACAATCTGCGGCAACTGTGTGATGCCATCATGTCAATATGGACCAAAATCTCTGAGGAGCTTCCAGCACCTTGTTGTATCTATGCCACGAAGAATTGAGGCAGTTCTGAAGGCAAAGGGGGTCCAACCGTTACTAGCATGGTACCTAATAAAGTGGCGTTGAGTGTATGTGCGCCAGTTTCATTTCAAGGGTGCACAGGGAGCTTCCGGTCGGCACCATCTCCCAGCGCTCAAAACACTGAGAGATAGGGACGGATGGGAGGAGCCGGCCTCATCGCGAAACAGAAGTTCCCTGTGCGCGGCTTCCATGTCCCTGTAAACAACAAGGCCACGATCGAAGGGACCACAGCGCAGGACATTGGTGGCGCCAGAGGAGGTAAGTACAGGTTTATCCCCAGCCCTGCCTTCAGTAATTCTTAAAACTCGGATAAACCCTTAACTTTTGAGACTTTCATGGAGCTTGTGCTAATTTGCGACTTTTTTGGTCTAATTTCCTGCAGTTTCAATAGCTATGTCTGCAGTGTTCCTAAGTTATTACCTTAATCCAGACGCAAAAGTTGTGACTTTTTTTTAAAAAGTCCCAAAAAAGTCTCCAATTTGGCACAAATCTATGACTGCCGCTGACCAGGCATATAAATTAGCTTGGAACTGATTGAGACTTTGGAGACTTTTTGTGACTTTTGTTTTAAAAAGTTGGAGATTCACTAAACAGCAAACGCCACATATATCAATATGGAAAAACCGCTAAAATACATCTGAGCAGAGAAAGTCCCAAAAAACAGACAGATAAAGCTCCATTGTTTTACTGATTTCTGTATTATATTTTTTATTATAATGGTTCAGATGAGTGAATCAGCCAAGATTCGATTAGTGAAGCTCGACACCTTTTTCGCAAGATTCAACTTGGCTCTGTATCAATTAGTTCTGCACCGATGCTGCTTTAAGTTGTCCTGGAAATCGATATATATCACCCCCCCTAGTCCTCTAAAATATAGATTTTTCTTAAAAACCTTTTGTAATTTTTTACAGATATAATTTTGAAAGATTTGTCTAAAGCGATCAGAAAAGATTCGGATTTGATTCAGTGCCTGAAAATGGCAGATCAGTACCAAATCTAGGAACCATGGAAAAGATTCATTCATCTCTAATAATGTGTAGAGTTACGTCCATGCAAGGGGTTCACTGGGGAAGGATCCTAGATGTGACATTAACTAATCACTAGGAGGGGTGAAAATAATAATTGAATATCCAAGGAATATGACCTCCCTATCAGATGGATGGAGTCTAACACCTAAGAGCACCCAACATCAGTTATTCCCGTAGCTGATACAGAGAAGGGAACAGGAGGCAAACAGCTCCGGTCTTAGTGTAGTGGTCAGGTCAGGTTACTGCAGAACATCAAATGAATGGCAGCTGAGCTGTAGTGACACGGTTCAGCCACTACTCAGAGAATGGTGTTGTCTGCTCCTATTTCATTCTCTATCAATGCTGAGTACATATGCGGGTTGATGGGGTTGGACACCTGGAGTATCTTTAAGGTAGGTCAAATTTATCACAGGGATTTCTGTATGATTCAAGGACTCCCATCATGCGGCCCCCGCACTGATTAGCTGATTGGTGCGCTAAACAAGGGCGTGGGTGCTGTTGTGTCTTCCAGTACTACAGGGACATGTTTCGAAATGTATCAGAAGTGACTCAGAGCAACACGGGGGCAACCAATCAGAGCTCAGCTTTCATTTTCTCACAAAATTTGTGAGAAATCTACCCCCACCCCCACTCTGTGTCCCTGCCCTGGAAACAGTTGATCATTCTGGGGGGTCAAGGAGATCCCCGCACCAATCAACTATTGACAGTTACTGTCAATAGTTGACAACCCCTTAAGTACAGCATGATTGCTTTTTTTATGGAAACTGACTTTATTGCACTATTTAGGGATGAATCGTCTTACCTTGTCCTAGATTCTTGTGGATCTTCTCCAAGGAGTTGGTGGTCTTCTGAAGAGGTCTCCATTATTATGCCTCCAGCTTACCATTACGGTTGTGACATATAATCCTCTCAGCTCTGGGACTTCGCAGTTAAGGTAATTGAAATTCGGTATAAATTGATAGTTTGCCAGATGTCCTTGATTTCACGTACCTGGTTCCCGATCCTGTCCCTTGGTAAACTGCTATCTGCATTTGCCATCATAAAATTAATTAGGATAGATTATCTTCACTTCTCTTACGTGCCGTGATATTTAGGTACTGAAAAAGTTGACGGCGCAGATGAGAGGCAGATGAGTTTCCGTCTGTTATCAATTTACAACTAAGATAATTTTTCTTAAAGGGGAAGCAGAGGATGAGAAAAAAAGATGATAGCGCCACACCTGCCATAGGTTGTCTCTGGTATTGCAGTTAATATATCTCGCGCACAAGAAAGTTATAACTTCTATAACTATGCCTGTGCTTATGGAGTCAAATTTAGTACACCAAGATAGCGCTCACTCCCTGAGTAGGACCCTGAGTATGACTTCTAAGTTAGAATGAGCAGAGGTTTCAATAAAAAAATTACTCTCCTGCTCTGTAACATGCTGCCTGCAGATATGACACTATGTATATCTGCTCAGCTCATCCTGCTCTATAACATGCACCTGCAGATAGGACACTATATACTCATACAATCTGTTTCAGCTCATCCTGCTCTATAAAATGCCGCCTGAAGATAGGACACTTTGTACAATCTGCTCAGCTCCTCCTACTCTAAACATGCTGCCTGCAGATAGGACACTATATACTCGTACAATCTGTTCAGCTCCTCCTGCTCTTAACATGCCGCCTGCAGATAGGACACTATGTACAATCTGCTCACCTCTTGCTCTATAACATGCTGCCTGTAGATAGGACACATGTACAATCTGCTCAGCTCCTCCTGCACTAGAACATGCTGCCTGCAGAAGGACACTACGTACAATCTGCTCAGTCTTCCTGCTTATAACATGTTGCTGCAGATAGGACACTATGTACAATCTCTCTTCTTACAGCAGCTCTAGTCTGTCATTGTGCAGACTTCTAGCAGTCCTATATCAGTATGTACAATATTAGACATCCACGGATTACAAACTCCCATTATTCTGGTTAGAACAGAAGCCGACGTGCTGTATTACAAAGAGAGAGTCCATTTCTAATAGACGAGACCCGCTATGAACCCTCCACATGAAAATAGAGTGTTGTGACGTCTCCACTGCCGATGCATAAGGATTTAGGGCAAACTTAAAAAATGCTGATCTCTTCGAATCTGAAAACCTGGGAAATGTAATGCCCGTAATCCTCAGAAACTAAATATGTTCCCGTCGTGGGGGAAGGTTTTAAATGAAATATATCAGTAATGAAAATGGAAATAAATCTAAGTGGAAATAATAAATCCAGGGAAGCATCTCTGGCAATCCGCAGGTTCTCAGATATAGGAAGATATTTCATGGAGGAGAGATCGTATAGGGAGGGAAGGTTTATCCATCTAACATCTCTTTCTTGTCAACCAACTATGGAACTATGGGTAAGGAGAACATCAAAATCACTTAAGGAGACCTCTCCGACCTTGGGATAATTCACCTGCCCGTAACTTCTAGTACAGGCAGTCCCCAAGTACGTACAGATGGCTTCTTTAGGGGGAGATTTATCAGAAGTGTCTGAGGTAAAATTGTACTAGTTGCCCATGGAAACCAATCCGAGTTCAGCTTTAATTCATAAACAGCTGTGGGGAAATGAAAGTGAGCTCTGATTGGTTGAACAGTTCTTCTCTCAGACACTTCTGATAAATTCCCACTTGAGTATGTTCTTAAAAGAGGGTGTTCCCATTCAGCAAATAATGTTATTGTTTGTATTAGAAAAAGTGGTGACAACTTGTTAATATCTTTATAGTTAACACTTAATTTCTAATCAGCCAATCACATGGCGGCAGTGCATTAGGCATGTAGACATGGTCAAGACAATCTCCTGCAGTTCTCCCGAGCATCAGTATGGGTAAGAAAGGTGATTTGTGGCCTCTGAACGTGGCATGGTTGTTGGCGCCAGAAGGGCTGGTCTGAGTATTTCAGAAACTGCTGATCTACTGGGATTTTCACGAACAACCATCTCTAGGGTTTACAGAGAATGGTCCGAAAAAGAAAAAACATCCAGTGAGCGGCAGTTCTGTGGGCGGAAATGCCTTGTTGATGCCTTTCTATCAGCTCGAACCAGTCTGCCCATTCTCCTCTGACCTCTGGCATCAACAAGGTGGTCAGACTGGTTCGAGCTGATAGAAAGGCAACAGTGACTCAAATCACCACCCGTTACAACCAAGGTAGGCAGAAGAGCATCTCTGAACGCACAGTACTTCGAACTTCCATTACAACCAAGGTAGGCAGAAGAGCATCTCTGAACGCACAGTACTTCGAACTTTGAGGCAGATGGGCTACAGCAGCAGAAGACCACACCGGGCATCTTTGGGATGTGGTGGAACGGGAGATTCGCATCATGGATGTGCAACCGACAAATCTGCGGCAACTGTGTGATGCCATCATGTCAATATGGACCAAAATCTCTGAGGAATGCTTCCAGCTACTTGTTGAATCTATGCCACGAAGAATTGAGGCAGTTCTGAAGGCAAAAGGGGGTCCAACCCGTTACTAGCATGGTGTACCTAATAAAGTGGCCGTTGAGTGTATGTGCCATTTAAGTGACATTTTAAAATTTTTGCATACCATGTTTCTTTGTGGTATAGGTGTTTTTAATAGTTTTGTTGATCATGTTTTCTTAGTACCGTATATTCCGGCGTATAAGACGACCTGGTGTATAAGACGACCCCCCTACTTTCCTGTTTAAAATATAGAGTTTAAGATATATTCGCTGTATAAGACTACCCCTTTTCCAATGCATACAGTAGTATACAGCACAGCCCCCAGTAGTATACAGCACAGCCCCCAGTAGTATACAGCACAGCCCCCAGTATAGTAACGGGTTGGACCCCCTTTTGCCTTCAGAACTGCCTCAATTCTTCGTGGCATAGATTCAACAAGGTGCTGGAAGATTCCTCAGAGATTTTGGTCCATATTGACATGAGGCATCACACAGTTCCCGCAGATTTGTCGGCTGCACATCCGTGATGCGAATCTCCCGTTCCACCACATCCCAAAGATGCTCTATTGGATTGAGATCTGGTGACGTGGGAGGCATTTGAATACAGTGAACTCATTGTCATGTTCAAGAAACCAGTCTGCGATGATTCCAGCTTTATGACATGGCGCATTATCCTGCGGAAAGTAGCCATCAGATGTTACAGGGTACTTGTGCTCATAAAGGGATGGACATGGTCAGCAACATACTCAGGTAGGCTGTGGCATTGCAACGATGCTCAATTGGTATCAAGGGGCCCAAAGAGTGCCAAGAAAATATTCCCCAACACCTGACACCACCACCACCAGCTGCGAACCGTTGATACAAGGCAGGATGGATCCATGCTTTCATGTTGTTGACGCCAAATTCTGACCCTACCATCCGAATGTCGCAGCAGAAATCGAGACTCATCAGACCAGGCAACGTTTTTCAATTTTACTGTCCAATTATGAGCTTGTGCAAATTGTAGACCTCAGTTTCCTGTTCTTAGCTGAAAGGAGTGGCACCCGGTGTGGTTTCTGCTGCTGTAGCCCATCTGCCTCAAGTTCGACATACTGTGCATTCAGAGATGCTCTTCTGCCTACCTTGGTTGTAACGGGTGGCGATTTGAGTCACTGGCCTTTCTATCAGCTCGAACCAGTCTGCCCATTCCTCTGACCTCTGGCATCAACAAGGCATTTCCGCCCACAGAACTGCGCTCACTGGATGTTTTTTCTTTTTCGGACCATTCTCTGAAACCCTAGAGATGGTTGTGCATGAAAATCCCAGTAGATCAGCAGTTTCTGAAATACTCAGACCAGCCCTTCTGGCACCAACAACCAGCCACGTTCAAGGCTCAAACACCTTTCTTCCCCAACTGATGCTCGGTCTGAACTGCAGGAGATTGTCTGACCATGTCTACATGCCTAAATGCACTGAGTTTCCGCCATGTGATTGGCTGATTAGAAATTAAGTGTTAACGAGCAGTTGGAAAGGTGTACCTAATAAAGTGGCCGGTGAGTGTATATACACAAAATGTGAGGAGGGCTGAAGATAAGGAGGGTAGTGAAAAGCCTTATTGTGAGATGAAATTTCAACACGCGTTTCCAATTTCTTATTAAACAGATCAGTCACATTCTGAAGGGTTGAAATGTGCTATTCTTATATAGATAACCATATAATGCCTGGTGCAGGGTCTGTGGGGGTGGAGATGATGCAGGGATTCTTTGATTGCTGAAGCATAAATCTATTTGTCTTGTTAAAACTGGAATGTCACTGATACATTATACTGAAAGAACTATGAAGAAATCAAAGTCAAGTACTGTATTTTTCGGACTATAAGATGCACCGGTATATAAGGCGCACATCAACAAATGCCTGCTAAAACATCTAGGTTCATATATAAGGCGCACTGGATTATAAGGCGCACCTTTGTTTTCTGGGAAAATCAAAGGATTTTTTGTGCACCTTATAGTCCGAAAAATATGGTTACCACCCAAATATCTAAAATGGAATGGTCCTGAGTTGATCAAATCGGTCTTGATGGTAAAGTCCTGGTATAATTTTTGGGAAGTCTGTACCAGGACCATTATGATGTTAGCAGTGATCAAAAGAAAGATTCAGATACAATAATTTATTAGAGATGTCATTGGATGTGATATAAAAAACGTTGAGAACCTAGACTTGGTCTCGTGTATGGACATGTATGGTGGCACAAAGGTCTGGATCCTAGGACCATAGGTACCCAAAGTCTCTGTGAGGCACCATACACAATCTTAAAACCATTGGCTTTAGGGGTTGATCTGTGGCTCAGGGTTTGTGGGTTGAATAAAAGATATAGCCAAAGGATATAGTGTTCATTATATTTATACTCACCCTCTATCGTTCAAAATTTAATCTACTTTTTGCCTGTTCCCTGTATATGTGGTCAATCGACTATATCTTCCACACATACAATGAGTCCATTTTGCCCATAAGGTAAATTTCTGCTGGAGGTTGTTAGCAAATGACTCTCTTGATAATGTACATTTACTAAATATATTTTGTGCCAGGTAAATTACATCAAGAGCAAGCGCACTGATCTGCAACGCCGCTTTAACAGAGTAATCGCGGGCCAGCACTGGCACAAAAGTCATTTATTTTCACAGTGTTTTCAAAAAAAAAAAAGCACAAGAAATTTATATTTTACCAAACAAAAACCCATTTTTCTTGCTAATCTTGGACTGACTCCAAAGCAACGGTGGAGGGAGTTTTGCTTGTCATAGGACATAGATTTTTTTTTTAATAGCGGACACCAATAAACAAGGTTTCTTTTAAATTAAAAGTTTTCCACTGTGGAGGTTTTTTTTCCTGGATATTGTAAAATCCAATTTCTTCACCTTTGCTACAAAACAAATAAAATAATTTACCTATTGAATAAACACTATTTGAAGCTTAAGCGCTGTAATGCCTGGGGGAAGGGCAGCAAAAAGAGAATTTCTGCCAATGCCCGCCCCCGAGGAGCTATACTAAGGAAATCGCCTGGGACTACCCAGGTCCGTTTCTAAAACTGTGTCTTCTTATGAAGTGAAGGGTTAATTGTTTCCCTAAGGCAACAGGGACTTGATGCAACACTACCTCTGCAACGTTTCATGGCTACACCTGACTTGTATTTAATGACTAAAACTAAAAAAAAAAACTGATAATATAGTGTTAAATTATGGTTCAGCTATTTACAGCCTGATCCGCCATCATACCCAGGACTCTGTTTTGATTATGCCCTCCCTTTTTTATAAATATTGAAAAATGTGGGGTCCCAGTTGGGAATGTGGAAACATGCAGTCCTTATTTAGGACTGAACAAGGGCTTGTGCTTAATGGGGTTGTCCGAGAGTATAAAAAAACTGTTGTGGCTGGGAGAGGGTGGCTAAAAAAATTAAATATTTACTTACCTCCTGGCACCCTTCTGGTGTCCCGCGCTGCCGTCTCTTCGGTCCGTTGCCTCATGTAACAAACAGGGGCACAGATGCCACACTGCGTTCAGCTTCCAGATGGCGAGGTTGTCGGTCAAGTCCCCGTCCCACGTTTACAGTGCCGGAAATAGGGACAGATGGCGTGGCTGTCCGAAAGCTGAACGCAGAGTGACTTCCATGTCCCGTTTGTTTACATGAGCCATGGACCGGAGAGATGGCAGCGAGGACACCAGGAGGGACTGCAAAGGTAATTAACTGATTATTTTTTTTAACCAGCTCCCTCCCAGTAACCAATAGGTGTTTTTTTGACTCTAGGACAACCCCTTTAATTATGCTGCCTAACATCTCCAATACAAATGGTTACAGTGATATTCATCCCCTTTGTTGTCACATACACTTCATTATGAACAATGTATTATATATATATATTTGGGGTGGGCGGCCAGGGGCAAATGCTACCCTTTAACATCCGTAGCTACTTCCCCTGCTGTTCAGGGTACAAAGTATAAGTATCCTGTTTCCCCCAATATCATGAGTTACTATAACCCCCATTATGAGGTTGTGAGCTTGACCTCTCACCCCAGTCCCTCAAAGCTGATGATCAGTTGCTTGAAGTTGAGCCAGGAACTAGCGCTCCTTTCCTTAAAATCAATCCTTTTCAATGGTCTTTCAGCTGTAATTAATGTTCCCTGTATAATTAGATGATTTTTATGTACTGGCAGAGAGGAGAAATTTATGGACTAATGCAGCGGGACAGATGCGAATGCAAAGCTGGAGAGAAGGAATATTGTGCGAGGGTGCACGGCGGGAGTGGGGCGGCCCCATGCTCTGATGCAGACGTCTGCTCCTGGCTCTGCTGTTCTTCACGCTTCTTCCAGGATAGTTCTCTGTAGCGTATTAGATGGTCAGTTCTTAATCTTTTATCTTATACTAGTCGTTTGCATCAAGGAGAATACAGTCCTCTGTCACCTCAACCGCTAGGATAGAAATGTGCACAGGTGGAGCTGGAGGTGACTTGGTTTAGATGTAGACACTTGAGTTTGGTCGCTCGTCTTGATGTCCAAACTAGCTATCACAGAGACATAGCCCGACGTACAAATTACAGCTTCAGCTTTGATACATCTGCATGTAATTACTGGTATTAATATAGAGGAAATTTGCCAAGAAAACAGATGTCATTTTCTCGTCATGTCAAGTGTGAACAACCTACGATGTATCATATACAGACAGAGGGGATCCTATAAATCCAACTTATAATCCAACAGTATTGATCCAGATGAAGGTAAAAAAATAATATATGGTATTTGTTTCTTTATATCTGCTACCCCTCGTTGGCGTGACAAATGCCAAGGAAAATGAAGATTTTTCGATGATGCTATACTCTCCCTATGGACACCAGATGGATGTGGTGACCTGGATGTCATGAGTTGTGTCTGACTCCGGCATGAAACTGCTGCCGGGCACAACTGAGAATGTGAACACTTAAGGCCTCATGCACATGTCCGTGTTGGGGCTGTGATCTGGCCACACAATTTAGCCCCGATAGAGGTTATGACACCGTTACGATGCGGTGAGCACACTGGGGCACATTTACTACCCGGTCCTGTCGCGATCCAGCAGCACGTTCTCCGTCAAGGATCTGGTTTTCGGCGATTCACTAAAGTAGTGCGCCTGATGTCCACCAGGTGTCATGCTGCACTGAAGACCACCGAAGGTCACCAACCTATCCTGGGTGCAGGTAAAAATATTGCGATTTTTCCGAATCCGTCGGGTTTTCTGACGGCCACGCCCCCCCATTTCGTCGCATGCATGCTGGCGCTGCTGCGCACAATATGATCGCTTGCGCAAAAAACCGGTGGCAATTCAGGGAAAAAAGGTACAAATCGGTAATATTCGGGAACCAGATAAAAAATAGCCCTTTGGGCCCTTGGTAATGACCCCCACTGTGTCTCACCACAAAGTGACAGAGTTGGGTGCCCACACGCAGAAAGATGGAACAGGTCTATCTGCCCCGATTTGAGGAACCTGCACTAACTTCTTATGGAGTCGGGAGGAATTAGAAGCACCAATCAGCATATAATGGGGTAAGAGATTCTATTTCTAAATGTGGTAGTCAGAATTAAACCGGAAAGGTCCTATTACATTAATCTATTTCTCTTCCCTGTCGACACCTGTAGATTTACTAAAGGGCAAAATGTGGCTAATTTGGAAATAGAAAATTTCGTCACTGTCAGATTGTGTATTAGGGAGAGGGGGATATATGGCCTCTATTTTAGTGGGAACATATGTGCTCCCTTCAAATATCGGTCTTACACCGATGATCCAGAGGTCCCACGATCTTGCCGTCTATGGTACGTAACAATTCCCCTTTTCTCATGTGACATTTAATGATGAAGCAAATGGGAAGCTATCTTCAGTAGATTGTCCTTTGTAATATTCTACACTAACACTCATCCGCAAGAGAATTCGCGCTTCATAAACTCAGTCAACCCGCGAACAGAAAACACTGAGTTTGGGCAGAAATAGAACTCAACCTTTTGCTTCGTAAACGTGCGTGCAAATGTCCCGTTAGCTTAGGCCTTCCGCAAAACTTAATAGTGGAACAAGACGAAGAAGCCGCTATCTAAAGGTCTGGAAGCACCAGGGTACATGTGGATATTAAGTTAATACAGTGTGGGCAGTGTGAAAGGGCTGATAAATTCCGAGCAGGACTACATCAGTTTCAAGGAGGATGCTCCGAACACTACATGATACGTCGGGAATTAGGTTAGGAAATATGTTTTTCATATAATAGACTTAAGCATAGAAAAATGCAACATGAGTATCATGCTTGAAATATAGGAACCAAATCGGGTCACGTTCTGAAACCAGTATACTGTTTAGAAAGTCCTTCATTACCGAGGACCTGCAGGAAGTCAGCTGATATTCCGGGTCCAACAACAGTAAAATTCAGATAACTAGTTGTAATCACTGGGGATCCACCACTGGCACTACCAAGTAACCAGAGGTTACTTCCCAGAACCTATAGTAAAATGAATTTGAGGAATAGTTGGTGCTTGTTTGCCACCCTAGGTTTGGTCACCCCTCTCCTTGATTAATCTAGAAGAATAATAGACTTGGACTGACCCCCATGGTCATTGAATTTTCAGTGGGCCAATAAACCAAGACTGAGCAACAGGAATAGTCGAGTCCGCACTGCTTACCCCTGGCCACCTTTGCTCCGGTCTCAGGTACCCACCAGTTTTAAGCTGTACCTAGGTCTAGGGTCAAATTCATCGTGGGGTCTGGTCTGGGTTGGATTCATTACTTGTCTGGTTTTGTGTGAATTTTTTTTGGTCCAAAGCCTTTCGACCAGGTGTTTGCTAGATATCCCCCACATTTTTTGTTAAAGCTGCGTTCGTCCACACATATTATACTTCAGTGACATAACTTTATGGAATTGGGCAATAGATGGAATGGGGACACCGTTTTGCTGGTATTGTGTGAACAATGGATGCGTGTTTCATATGGCCAAATATTAGAAGTTGTCATTGCATGTGGGTCAGGTGAGAGTCACCGGATGCAATTTCTTATGGTTTCTAATGTAATCAGAGTTTGAATACGTTTGTCTAGAGAAATGTTTTTTTTATATCATGGCCCGACGAAGGGATCTTGCAGTTCCCAAAAGCTTGCTTCTAACATCTTATATTTTGTGTTAGCCATTAAAGGTATCAACATCCCAAGAAGTTTACTTATTTGATCTATCAAAAGCCCTAGGGAATTTCTTCAACTGTCTAACACGGTACAAATGTTTTACTCTGTGACAATACAAGGTCACTTTTATGGGAGGGTTATTGCACCCCACTTTCATATATTACATGGTACTCGATTGGGTTAGTGCAACCAATATGGCAAGCGGTTTTCGAAGGTGAGTACAGGTAATGGTACATGTTTCACAAGGTCTAATCGGAGAAAAATTAGGATAGGCCTCCAAATTAATCAACTTATGGACCATAGACACCCCAATACTACATCTATATTGCATGTAAACCCATGAACGGTGGAATGGATACCTGGCATTGATTAGCATAACATGTGGAGTGGTGAAAATCTTCTTAACAATCCTAAAGAATTTTTAATGAAGAGTTAAACACGTGCTCCTAAAGGCACATAAATAAGTACAATATTGCGCTTCCATGAAGACCATAAGTATGAGAGTCAAAGAAAGTTTAAAGTCTAGAGAGTGTCCCGTGTTATAGGTGTGGGGACAAGGGTTACGTTGGTGATTATTAGGGTTGATCTTCTGTTATGTGGCATCTTGGACCTTCCACTATTCCTTTAATTGCCAGTGATTAGATCAGTCTCCTTTCTATATGTTTTTTGGTCATTGCCATTAGCATGGATTAGACACTTGGCCTTTGTACCCACCCGGGAATTTACAACAGACTATAGATAAAAATGGATTGTCCAACAAGAAAATTGCCAATGGGGAGGAACGGCCTGAAACTGCAATGCAGTCGGAGAAAAAACCAAATGCAGGAAGTGTTTCTAGGCAATATAATAGAAGGTGAAGACTCCAGCTACAAGTGTAGATACTAGCTCATATTCTGTCCAGGGCGAGTCGCCAAATGTGCAAGATTTAGATGTTTGGATGCAAAACTGACAATTTAATGGAATAGAAAGATGACAGGATTCTAAAATTGAGCCAAGATTGACTTCCACATAAGACATCCTAATGGAGGAGGAAGGCCGCTAAACAACCTAACCAGCCTCAGATAAGGGAAGATGCTGGGTGATTTTTACTTTACTTGACAAAAATGACAAGAGTGACAGCTTTTTTTCGGGACGTTTTTGGAGGTCAAAATTTCCGAAAAAAAAAACCCAAACATGAATGCCTATCATGCCTGTGTTATACTAAAAATGATCTATTATAGAGCCAGTTGTGTTAAATCTTTTTAGATAATTATATCAGTAGGATTACATATTCACAAAAACTCCATGGGCTTTGGCAAAATTAAAGGAGAATCTACCTGGAAGCACCAGCCAGTAGCGGTGTCTTACAGTGTTTCCCGTCTCAGTGGTTGATTTACAGTCTGAAAGCAATAAGATGAGAGAAAATACCTAATAAATCAGGGCAGATAAATGTTATATGTTCTTGATCTGCCTGACATGTCCCGTGTAGAAGAGTTATGGTGACAGTCAAAATATTGCTTTATCCTGGTTCTGGCATGTATTAATACTAAGAATTAGTTTCTTAGCTCGTGAACTTCTAATGGTCCGCTCTGGGGGCCGATGACTAGAGAGGGCCCAACAGCATGGTGTTATCCATTCCATCTGAAATGCTAAGTGAACAGTTTTACACCTAGAGGACTCCAAGTGCTCATTACAGCACAAATGTATTAGTTATCCCATAATTGGTATGGGGTGGGGCAATTTTTTTTATTCCTAAAAAGAATTAAAAAACTTGCTATTAGTAATAATTATGTGTTAAAAGAGAACAGGGGGCACCCATGGTCAATCATAGGCCATGACTAGTTGTTTGGGACGGTAATTTGCATATTGGGGGGTCTGCGTACGTCCTTGATCGAGAAGAAACACACCCGAACCCAAACTTAAAGTTGGATCCGCTCATCCCGTGTTACAATACACCAAATCTGTAACAGGACTTCACCAAATCACACTTACGCCATATTTTAATGAGTCCTCTCACTACCTGCACCACGACAGCTCTTCACATTTATTGGTGTTGTCTCAAGCTGATTGGCGCCACATTGGCGACCACCATTGACGTCCACTTCCGATTATGGCAGATATGTCTCTATATTGTCAGGTGGGGGGGTTTGTGTATAAGCAGAAAGCCTGGAACCACCCATCTGACAGAAACTGAACGCACGATTGCTTGAGACAGAGGGGGCTCTAAAAGGATTGTTAGTGCATTGGATTCCGGGAATACACAAACTTTTGGGTTGGTGAGGTTGATATCCTTTTAAAGACCTAAAACATTGAGCATTAAAGGTCCAACCAACAAAACACCTGAAATACTCTAAACACGTACTTGGGACAGATTTGTGTAAACAAGACTCCTACTTGATCTAGTTTGCCCAATGGCCCCACCACTTCTAACAGATGCTTCACGTGTCAGTGGTTCTAACTCAGGGGTTAAGGAGAGTATATACTTGAACTTTGGGACTCCTGTGGCTTATTGCTCCTCTAATAGAATTGGACATATATTTGTAAAGTGGCACATGGATTCTTCTAAAGATTTAATCCGGCCAGAATGACCTAACTGGCTGGTCTGGATTGTTTAAAGGGGCCCGAAAACTGCCCCAGGCCCCCCATAATGCATTACTTATGGCTCCTCTCGTTTAATTTTGGGGTTTAAAATATGTAGCACCAATTCTAATAACTATGTCTTTAGCCATATTGGACACTTGTTCCAATCTAATGTAGATCATAAATCCCGAAGAAAAACAGCTTATAGTCCAATGAACCCTCAAAAAGTTAGAACTGCTCTCCATGTGACTGACTTCTAAAACCTCCAAGAGGTCCGGAATACAGTGGTTGCATGCTGCGTCTTCTAACCCTCAATCTCTGCTAGACAGGAACTGCGCGGTGCAGGTTCAGGATGTACGCAAATCCTAAGTCATTGCAAGGCAGTGAACATTGACGGAGGTAGTCGTGACAATGACTCACCGTTTGACAATGTGCGAAACCATAAATATTAGCTCCTGCGGTCCTTTGGTCATCCAATAGTTGGATCGGCCCTGCATGATACACACATAGAAATTATAGATAATGGGAACGGGAGATGAACGGGAAGTCAGTAAATCTGGAACCGTCATCAAAACCCCTCACTCTCTTCCCCCCCCCCTTCCTCTCTCCTTTATCCCTCTCCTCCCTCTCATCTTTCCCCTTCTCCCCTCACCCCTTTTCCCCCTTTCTTCCTCTCTCCTCCTCCTTCGTTTTCCCTCCCTTTTTCTCCTTCTTTCTTCCCCTCTTCCCTTCCCCCCCCTCCTCTCCTCCTTCCCCCTCTTCCTCCTCCTTCTCCCCCTCTCTTCTCCTCTTTTCTCCCCCTCTCTCCCCCTCTTCTCTCCTTCCTCCCCCCCCCCTTCCTTTCTTCCCCTTCTTTTTACTTCTCCCCCTCCCTCCTCTCTTTCTTCTTCCTTTCTTCTCTCCCTTTCCGCTTCTCCCTCTCCCCCCCCCTTCCTTCCCCCTCTCCCCTTTCTCCTCTTCCTCAGAGATTTTGGTCCATATTGACATGATGGCATCACACAGTTCCCGCAGATTTGTCGGCTGCACATCCGTGATGCGAATCTCCCGTTCCACCACATCCCAAAGATGCTCTATTGGATTGAGATCTGGTGACTGTGGAGGCCATTTGACTTTCTCCTGGTATTAATTCTGACTACCACATTAGAAATAGAATCTTTACCCCATTATAGCGCTGATTGGGCTGCTTCTAATTCCTCCCGACTCCATAAGAAGTTGAGTGCATGTTCCTCAAATGGGGCAGGATTAGTACCTGTTCATCTTTCTGCGGTGTGGCACCCAAATCTGTCACGTTGTGGTGAGAACCAGTGGGGGTCCTTACCAAGGGCCCAAAGGGCTATTTTTTATTGGTTCCCGAATATTAACCGATTTGTACCTTTTTTCCCTGAATTGCCACCGGTTTTTTGCGCAAGCGATCGATGATTGTGGCGCAGCAGCGCAGCATGCATGCGACGGAAATGGGGGGGTGGCCGTCAGAAAACCCGACGGATTCGGAAAAATCGCAAATTTTTACCTGCACCCAGGATAGGTTGGTGAACCGGTGGTCTTCAGTGCAGCAGTGACACCTGGTGGACATCAGGCGCACTACTTTAGTGAAGTCGCGGAAAACCGAATCCTTGACGGAGAACGTGCTGCTGGATCGCGACAGGGACGGTAAGGTAAAATGTGCCCAGTGTGCTCACCGCATCGTGACTGGGGTCATAGACCTCTATCGGGGCTATAAAATTTGTGTGGCCAGATCACAGCCCCAACACGGACATGTGCATGAGGCCTTAGAGTGGGTTCACATTATCAGTTGTGCCCGGCCAGCAGTTTCTGCCGGGTCAGACACAAATCATGACATCCAGGTCACCACATCCATCTGGTGTCCATAGGGAGAGTATAGCATCACAAAAATGCTTCAGTTTTCCTGGCATTTGTCACGCCAGGGCGGGGTAGCAGATATAAAGAAAAAATACCATATATTATTTTTTTACCTTCATGGGATCATACTGGTGGATTATAAGGTGGATTATAATGGATCCCCTCTGTCTGTATATGATACATCGTAGGTTGTTCACACTTTCATGACGAGAAAAAGAACTGTTGTCTTGGCAAATTTACCTCTATTATTAATACAGGTAATTACATGCAGATGTATCAAAGCTGAAGCTGTAATTTAGACGTAGGGCTATGTTCTCTGTGATAGCTAGTGTGGACATCAAGACGAGCCGACAAACTCAAGTGTCTACATCTAAACCAAGTCACCTCCAGCTCCACCTGTGCACATTTCTATCCTAGGGTTGAGGTGACAGAGACATGTATTCTCCTTGATGCAAACAGAATAGTAATAAGATAAAAGATTAAGAACTGCCATCTAATACGTTACAGAGAAGCTATCTGGAAGAAGCGTGAAGAACAGCAGATGCCAGGGGCAGACGTCTGCATCAGAGCATGGGGCCGCCCCACTGTCCCCGCCGTGCACCCTCGCACAATATTCTTTCTCCAGTTTTGCATTCTCAGCATCTGTCCCGTGCCATTAGTCCATAAATTTTTTTCCTCTTGCCACAGTACATAAAAATCATCTAATTATACAGGGAACATTATTACAGCTGAAAGACCATTGAAAAGGATTGATTTTAAGGAAAGGAGCGCTAGTTCCTGGCTCAGACTTCAAGCAACTGATCATCAGTTGAGGGACTGGGGTGAGAGGTCAAGCTCACAACCTCATAATGGGGGTTATATGTAATCAGTGATATTGGGGTGGGAAACAGGATACTTAACTTTGTAACCTGACAAGCAGGGGAGAGTAGCTACGGATGTTAAAGGGTAGCATTTGCCCCTGGCCGCCCACCCCAAATATATATATATAAAATACATTGTTCATAATGAAGTTATGTGACAACAGAAGGGGATGAATACACTGTAACCATTTGTATTGGAGATGTTAGGCAGCATAATTAAAGGGGTTGTCCTAGAGCATAAAAAAACCTATTGGTTATGGGAGGGAGCTGGTTAAAAAAAATAATCAGTTAATTACCTTTGCAGTTCCTCCTGGTGTCGCGCTGCCATCTCTCCGGTCCATGGCTCATGTAAACAAACGGGACATGGAAGTCACGCTGCGTTCAGCTTTCGGACAGCCAACGCATATCTGTCCCTATTTTCGGCACTGTATAACGTGGGACGGGGGGACTTGACCGACAACCTCGGCCATCTGGAAGCTGAACGCAGTGTGGCATCTGTGCCCCTGTTGTTACATGTAGGCACGGACCGAAGAGACGGCAGCGCGGGACACCAGAAGGGTGCCAGGAGGTAAGTAAATATTTAATTTTTAGCCAGCTCTTCCCAGCCACAACAGTTTTTTTTATACTCTCGGACAACCCCATTAAGCACAAGCCCTGTTCAGTCCTAGAAATAAGGACTGACGTTTTCCACATCCCAAACTGGGACCCACATTTTTCAATATTTATAAAAAGAGAGGAGGAGCATAATCAAAACAGAGTCTGGGTATGATGGGGATCAGGTGTAAATAGCTGAACATATTTAAACACGTATATCAGTTTTTTTTTTAGTTTTAGTCATAAATACAAGTCAGGTGTAGCATGAAACGTGCAGAGGAGGTGTGTTGCATCAAGTCCCTGTTGCCTTAGGGAAACAATTACCCTTCACTCATAAGAAGACAACAGTTTTAGAAAAGGACCTGGGTAGTCCCAGGCGATTTTCCTTAGTATAGTCTCGGGGGCGGGCATGTGGCAGAAATTCTCTTTTTGTGCCCTTCCCCCAGGCATACAGCGCTTAAGCTTTCAAATAGTGTTTACAATAGGTAAAAATTATTTTATTTGTTTTGTAAGCAAAGGTGAAGAAATTGGATTTTACAAGTCCAGGAAAAAAAAACCTCCACAGTGGAAAACTTTAATTTAAAAGAAACCTTGTTATTGGTGTCCGCTATTAAAAAAAAAATCTATGTCCTATTGACAAGCAAAACTCCCTCCACAGTTGCTTTGGAGTCAGTCCAAGATTAGCAAGAAAATGGGTTTTGTTTGGTAAAATATAAAATTTCTTTGTGCTTTTTTTTTTTTGGAAACACTGTGAAAATAAATGACTTTTGTGCCAAGTGCTGGCCGCGATTACTCTGTTAAAGCGGCGTTGCAGATTCGTGCGCTTGCTCTTGATGTAATTTACCTGGCACAAAATATATTTAGTAATGTACATTATCAGAGAGTCATTTGCTAAACAACTCCAGCAGAAATTTACCTTAGTGGGCAAAATGGACTCAATTGTATGTGTGGAAGATATAGTCGATTGACAAATATACAGGGAACAGGCAAAAAGTAGATTAAATTTTTGAACGATAGAGGGTGAGTAATAAATATAATGATACTATATCCTTTGCTATATACTTTATCAAACCCAACAAACCCGAGCCAACAGAATCAACCCTAAAGCCAATGGTTTTAAGATTGTGTATTGGTGGCTCACAGAGACTTTGGGTACTATGGTCCTAGGATCCGACCTTTGTGCCACCATACATGGTCCATACCCGAGACCAAGTCTAGGTTCTCAACTATTTTTATCCACGTCCAATGACATCTCATAAAATTATTGTATCTGAGATCTTTCTTTTGACACTGCTAACATCATAATGGTCCTGGTGACAGACTTCCCCAAAAAATTATACCAGGACTTTACCAGTCAAGAACGATTTTGATCAAATAGGACCATTCCATTTTAGATATTTGGGTGGAAACATATTTTTCGGACTATAAGGTGCACAAAAAATCCTTTGATTTTTCCCAGAAAACAAAGGTGCGCCTTATAATCCAGGTGCGCTTATATATGAACCTAGATGTTTTAGCAGGCATTTGTTATGGTGCGCCTTATATACCGGTGCATCTATAGTCCGAAAAATACAGTACTTGACTTTGATTTCTTCAATAGTTCTGTTCAGATTAATGTATACAGTGACATTCCAGTTTAGAAACAAGACAAATAGATTTATGCTTCAGCAATCAAAGAATCCCTGATCATTCTCACCCCCACAGACCCTGCACCAGGCATTATATGGTTTATCTATATAAGAATAGCACATTTCAACCCACTTCAGAAGTGACTGATCTGTTTAATAAGAAATGTGAAACGCGTGTTAAATTATTATCAAATTAAGGCTTTTCACTACCCTCCTTATCTTCAGCCCCTCCTCCATTTTGTGATATACACTACCGGCCACTTTATTAGGTACACCTTTCAACTGCCCGTTAACACTTAATTTCTAATCAGCAATCACATGGCGGAAACTCAGTGCATTTAGGCATGTAGACATGGTCAAGACAATCTCCTGCAGTTCAGACCGAGCATCAGTATGGGGAAGAAAGGTGATTGAGCCTTTGAACGTGGCCTGGTTGTTGGTGCCAGAAGGGCGGTCTGGGATTTCAGAAACTGCTGATCTACTGGGATTTTCATGCACAACCATCTCTAGGGTACAGAGAATGGTCCGAAAAAGAAAAAAACATCGTGAGCGGCAGTTCTGTGGGCGAAAGCCTTGTTGATGCCAGAGGTCAGAGGAGAATGGGCAGACTGGTTCGAGGTGATAGAAGGCAACAGTGACTCAAATCGCCACCCGTTACAACAAGGTAGGCAGAAGAGCATCTCTGAATGCACAGTATGTCGAACTCTGAGGCAGATGGGCTACAGCAGCAGAAGACCACACCGGGTGCCACTCCTTTCAGCTAAGAACAGGAAACTGAGGCTACAATTTGCACAAGCTCATATAAATTGGACAGTAGAAGATTGAAAAACGTTGCTGGTCTGATGAGTCTCGATTTCTGCTGCGACATTCGGATGGTAGGGTCAGAATTTGGCGTCAACAACATGAAAGCATGGATCCATCCTGCCTGTATCAAAGGTTCAGGCTGTGGTGGTGGTGTCATGGTGTGGGGAATATTTTCTTGGCACTCTTTGGGCCCCTTGATACCAATTGAGCATCGTTGCAATGCCACAGCCTACCTGAGTATGTTGCTGACATGTCCCTCCCTTTATGAGCACAATGTACCCTTGTAACATCTGATGGCTACTTTCCGCAGGATAATGCGCCATGTATAAAGCTGTGAATCATCGCAGACTGTTTTCTTGAACATGACAATGAGTTCACTGTATAAGATGCTCTATTGGATTGAGATCTGGTGACTGTGGAGGCCATTTGAATACAGTGAACTCATTGTCATGTTCAAGAAACCAGTCTGCGATGATTCCAGCTTTATGACATGGCGCATTATCCTGCGGAAAGTAGCCATCAGATGTTACAGGGTACATTGTGCTCATAAAGGGACTTTCTCCTGGTATTAATTCTGACTACCACATTTAGAAATAGAATCTCTTACCCCATTATAGCGTGATTGGGTGCTTCTAATTCCTCCCGACTCCATAAGAAGTTGAGTGCATGTTCCTCAAATGGGGCAGGATTAGTACCTGTTCATCTTTCTGCGGTGTGGCACCCAAATCTGTCACGTTGTGGTGAGAACCAGTGGGGGTCCATTACCAAGGGCCCAAAGGGCTATTTTTTATTGGTTCCCGAATATTAACGATTTGTACCTTTTTTCCCTGAATTGCCACCGGTTTTTTGCGCAAGCGATCGATGATTGTGGCGCAGCAGCGCAGCATGCATGCGACGGAAATGGGGGGGTGGCCGTCAGAAAACCCGACGGATTCGGAAAAATCGCAAATTTTTACCTGCACCCAGGATAGGTTGGTGAACCGGTGGTCTTCAGTGCAGCAGTGACACCTGGTGGACATCAGGCGCACTACTTTAGTGAAGTCGCGGAAAACCGAATCCTTGACGGAGAACGTGCTGCTGGATCGCGACAGGGACGGTAAGTAAAATGTGCCCAGTGTGCTCACCGCATCGTGACTGGGGTCATAGACCTCTATCGGGGCTATAAAATTTGTGTGGCCAGATCACAGCCCCAACACGGACATGTGCATGAGGCCTTAGAGTGGGTTCACATTATCAGTTGTGCCGGCCAGCAGTTTCTGCCGGGTCAGACACAAATCATGACATCCAGGTCACCACATCCATCTGGTGTCCATAGGGAGAGTATAGCATCACAAAAATGCTTCAGTTTTCCTGGCATTTGTCACGCCAGGGCGGGGTAGCAGATATAAAGAAAAAATACCATATATTATTTTTTTACCTTCATGGGATCATACTGGTGGATTATAAGGTGGATTATAATGGATCCCCTCTGTCTGTATATGATACATCGTAGGTTGTTCACACTTTCATGACGAGAAAAAGAACTGTTGTCTTGGCAAATTTACCTCTATTATTAATACAGGTAATTACATGCAGATGTATCAAAGCTGAAGCTGTAATTTAGACGTAGGGCTATGTTCTCTGTGATAGCTAGTGTGGACATCAAGACGAGCCGACAAACTCAAGTGTCTACATCTAAACCAAGTCACCTCCAGCTCCACCTGTGCACTTTTCTATCCTAGGGTTGAGGTGACAGAGACATGTATTCTCCTTGATGCAAACAGAATAGTAATAAGATAAAAGATTAAGAACTGCCATCTAATACGTTACAGAGAAGCTATCTGGAAGAAGCGTGAAGAACAGGCAGATGCCAGGGGCAGACGTCTGCATCAGAGCATGGGGCCGCCCCACTGTCCCCGCCGTGCACCCTCGCACAATATTCTTTCTCCAGCTTTGCATTCTCAGCATCTGTCCCGTGCCATTAGTCCATAAATTTTTTTCCTCTTGCCACAGTACATAAAAATCATCTAATTATACAGGGAACATTATTACAGCTGAAAGACCATTGAAAAGGATTGATTTTAAGGAAAGGAGCGCTAGTTCCTGGCTCAGACTTCAAGCAACTGATCATCAGTTGAGGGACTGGGGTGAGAGGTCAAGCTCACAACCTCATAATGGGGGTTATATGTAATCAGTGATATTGGGGTGGGAAACAGGATACTTAACTTTGTAACCTGACAAGCAGGGGAGAGTAGCTACGGATGTTAAAGGGTAGCATTTGCCCCTGGCCGCCCACCCCAAATATATATATATAAAATACATTGTTCATAATGAAGTTATGTGACAACAGAAGGGGATGAATACACTGTAACCATTTGTATTGGAGATGTTAGGCAGCATAATTAAAGGGGTTGTCCTAGAGCATAAAAAAACCTATTGGTTATGGGAGGGAGCTGGTTAAAAAAAATAATCAGTTAATTACCTTTGCAGTTCCTCCTGGTGTCGCGCTGCCATCTCTCCGGTCCATGGCTCATGTAAACAAACGGGACATGGAAGTCACGCTGCGTTCAGCTTTCGGACAGCCAACGCACATCTGTCCCTATTTCGGCACTGTATAACGTGGGACGGGGGGACTTGACCGACAACCTCGGCCATCTGGAAGCTGAACGCAGTGTGGCATCTGTGCCCCTGTTTGTTACATGAGGCACGGACCGAAGAGACGGCAGCGCGGGACACCAGAAGGGTGCCAGGAGGTAAGTAAATATTTAATTTTTTAGCCAGCCTCTTCCCAGCCACAACAGTTTTTTTTTATACTCTCGGACAACCCCATTAAGCACAAGCCCTTGTTCAGTCCTAGAAATAAGGACTGCGTTTCCACATCCCAAACTGGGACCCACATTTTTCAATATTTATAAAAAGGAGAGGAGGAGCATAATCAAAACAGAGTCCTGGGTATGATGGGGATCAGGTGTAAATAGCTGGAACATATTTAAACACGTATATCAGTTTTTTTTTTAGTTTTAGTCATAAATACAAGTCAGGTGTAGCATGAAACGTTGCAGAGAGGTGTGTTGCATCAAGTCCCTGTTGCCTTAGGGAAACAATTACCCTTCACTTCATAAGAAGACAACAGTTTTAGAAAAGGACCTGGGTAGTCCCAGGCGATTTTCCTTAGTATAGTCTCGGGGGCGGGCATGTGGCAGAAATTCTCTTTTTGTTGCCCTTCCCCCAGGCATACAGCGCTTAAGCTTTCAAATAGTGTTTATTCAATAGGTAAAAATTATTTTATTTGTTTTGTAAGCAAAGGTGAAGAAATTGGATTTTACAAGTCCAGGAAAAAAAAACCTCCACAGTGGAAAACTTTAATTTAAAAAGAAACCTTGTTTATTGGTGTCCGCTATTAAAAAAAAAATCTATGTCCTATTGACAAGCAAAACTCCCTCCACAGTTGCTTTGGAGTCAGTCCAAGATTAGCAAGAAAATGGGTTTTTGTTTGGTAAAATATAAAATTTCTTGTGCTTTTTTTTTTTTGGAAACACTGTGAAAATAAATGACTTTTGTGCCAAGTGCTGGCCGCGATTACTCTGTTAAAGCGGCGTTGCAGATTCAGTGCGCTTGCTCTTGATGTAATTTACCTGGCACAAAATATATTTAGTAAATGTACATTATCAGAGAGTCATTTGCTAACAACTCCAGCAGAAATTTACCTTAGTGGGCAAAATGGACTCAATTGTATGTGTGGAAGATATAGTCGATTGACAACATATACAGGGAACAGGCAAAAAGTAGATTAAATTTTTGAACGATAGAGGGTGAGTAATAAATATAATTGATACTATATCCTTTGCTATATCTTTATCAAACCCAACAAACCCAGCCAACAGAATCAACCCTAAAGCCAATGGTTTTAAGATTGTGTATGGTGGCTCACAGAGACTTTGGGTACTATGGTCCTAGGATCCGACCTTTGTGCCACCATACATGGTCCATACCCGAGACCAAGTCTAGGTTCTCAACTATTTTTATCCAGTCCAATGACACTCATAAAATTATTGTATCTGAGATCTTTCTTTTGACACTGCTAACATCATAATGGTCCTGGTGACAGACTTCCCCAAAAAATTATACCAGGACTTTACCAGTCAAGAACGATTTTGATCAAATAGGACCATTCCATTTTAGATATTTGGGTGGAACATATTTTCGGACTATAAGGTGCACAAAAAATCCTTTGATTTTCCCAGAAAACAAAGGTGCGCCTTATATCCAGTGCGCTTATATATGAACCTAGATGTTTTAGCAGGCATTTGTTATGGTGCGCCTTATATACCGGTGCATCTATAGTCCGAAAAATACAGTACTTGACTTTGATTTCTTCAATAGTTCTGTTCAGATTAATGTATACAGTGACATTCCCAGTTTAGAAACAAGACAAATAGATTTATGCTTCAGCAATCAAAGAATCCCTGCATCATTCTCCACCCCCACAGACCCTGCACCAGGCATTATATGGTTATCTATATAAGAATAGCACATTTCAACCCACTTCAGAATGTGACTGATCTGTTTAATAAGAAAATGTGAAACGCGTGTTAAATTATTATCAAATTAAGGCTTTTCACTACCCTCCTTATCTTCAGCCCCTCCTCACATTTTGTGATATACACTACCGGCCACTTTATTAGGTACACCTTTCAACTGCTCCGTTAACACTTAATTTCTAATCAGCAATCACATGGCGGAAACTCAGTGCATTTAGGCATGTAGACATGGTCAAGACAATCTCCTGCAGTTCAGACCGAGCATCAGTATGGGGAAGAAAGGTGATTGAGCCTTTGAACGTGGCCTGGTTGTTGGTGCCAGAAGGGCTGGTCTGGGATTTCAGAAACTGCTGATCTACTGGGATTTTCATGCACAACCATCTCTAGGGTACAGAGAATGGTCCGAAAAAGAAAAAAACATCGTGAGCGGCAGTTCTGTGGGCGAAAGCCTGTTGATGCCAGAGGTCAGAGGAGAATGGGCAGACTGGTTCGAGGTGATAGAAGGCAACAGTGACTCAAATCGCCACCCGTTACAACAAGGTAGGCAGAAGAGCATCTCTGAATGCACAGTATGTCGAACTCTGAGGCAGATGGGCTACAGCAGCAGAAGACCACACCGGGTGCCACTCTTTCAGCTAAGAACAGGAAACTGAGGCTACAATTTGCACAAGCTCATATAAATTGGACAGTAGAAGATTGAAAAACGTTGCTGGTCTGATGAGTCTCGATTTCTGCTGCGACATTCGGATGGTAGGGTCAGAATTTGGCGTCACAACATGAAAGCATGGATCCATCCTGCCTGTATCAAGGTTCAGGCTGGGTGGTGGTGTCATGGTGTGGGGAATATTTCTTGGCACTCTTTGGGCCCCTTGATACCAATTGAGCATCGTTGCAATGCACAGCCTACCTGGAGTATGTTGCTGACCATGTCCATCCCTTTATGACATGGCGCATTATCCTGCTGAAAGTAGCCATCAGATGTTACAGGGTACATTGTGCTCATAAAGGGATGGACATGGTCAGCAACAATCGTGTTACTGAAATATCTTGTTGATATGACTGGAAACTGTGTGAGGAATAATTTCACCTGTGGTGGCGCTAAAGGGAAAGTGAACACTGAGTGCGCGGTCACACCATGCGTTGGGTCGCGTTTTTTTATGTATTTTTTGACGCATTCCAAAGGCTTTAACCTTGATCATGTGCTGAGGTTACATTGCGTTTTAACGCAATGTAACCTTAGCATGTAATCAAGGCTGAAGCCTTTGGAATGCGTCAAAAACGTATAAAAAAAGAATGTGACGCAACACATGGTGTGAATGCGCCCTGAGGGTGCGGACACACGTGGCGTAAGCACATTTGTTTTCATACCCATCATGAGAAGATTGCATTTACAAAATACATGTGTTAACAATGTGAACCCATGTGTTTGTTAACGCATGCGTTAATGTATGCGTTTTGTAAACGCAATGATGACAGCAATGTAATTGGGCAAATCGCCTCTTCTCAGCTGTTGCAATGCCTTTTTAAAATGCGTGCCTTAACGCCACATGTGAACGCACCCTTACTACCAGCTTTCTCTACAGATCACTGCTGATTTTTAACCAAAAAATTGGATTTTTTTTGGTTAAATATTGGTTGAGTGGTCCTCTATTTAGCCCCTGACTATTTGTATCATCAATTCCTTGTGGTTGGTTCCATGTTTTGTATTCAGATCTATTGTTACATTCTTGCAACAAGAAAACAATAAACCTTTCAATCAACTTCTACTCTCCGGACCCTTTAATAGGTGTTTCTTCACCAAGGATTGTCGCACCCCGATGACGTCACGGCTAATGATGAACATGACCATCAGAATTTGGTTTCAACTGAGCCTGAATTTTTTTTAAAAAAAACCCTTGTTTGGGTCCAGTTTGGTTACCAAACCATGACCCCCGACCGGCAACACACACGATCAAAGCTGCCACCAACCGAGGGGGTTAAATGTTCAACTGCCCGGCCGCAACCATCTAAATACATATAGTGGCAGCACTGTACGCAGTAGTGGGTTTAAGCCGAACCCGCAAAGTTTGGTACGAACCTAAATGTTGCGGTCCTGGTCCACTCAACACTAGTCATAAGGAGGTATTACAGCCTTGCAGCAATGGCCTCTATTTAGCCCCTGACTATTTGTATCATCAATTCCTTGTGGTTGATATTTTTCTGGAGATTACTGCTGATTGCCTGGATTCCCAGCCAGAGGATATTATGAAGGACACTTTGCAACAATTAAACATTTTTCAAAAAGAAGTCCTAGTTTAAAGGGAAGACCAGATTTTGCCTCACTAAACTAGCAGCCCCCTCAGGTAGGGGATGAAATGTCCTTTCTAGAATTCCATCTTTTGTATGAAATCCTGTTTACCTATAAAAATATTTTCTAAAATTTTGTAGAGGCGAGTCATATTTTCCCTGAGATAAGTCAGGTTTAGATGCTCCAGGAGGAACACCACTTCAAATGCCCCTGTCCTCGTTTGTATAGTATCGAGAACCATTTGCTGTAATATTTAAAGGGAACCTACCACCACAAAGCTACCTATAGGTAGATCGGGTGGTAGGTGGATCAATGGGACGTGAGGAGAACCCTTTTAAGGGCTAATCCTCACATCCCCGCACTTTTTTAGTAACTTTTATCACATGTTTATGCTAATTTTATTATGCGGCTACTGGGGCGTGGATGAGGTTACACGAGGTGGCTACTCCACGCCCCGGTAGCCTCTTTTCTCCTCCTACTCACCATCTTCGATGCGCAGCTGCTCGTAGCTGCGCGCCCTCGTCCGACGATCCTGCAGTCTGCGCATGCGCAGAACAGCAGGACCGCACCTGCGTGGTCACTGCTCCGAAGCCGGGGCTGCACAGGCGCGGGCCTGCTGTTCTGCGATTTGTGGTGGTAGGTTCCCTTTAAGATAAGAATCTCATCTTTCAAACCGAAACGGGCAGCTAAACACACATCTGGAAATGTGAGCTGAGGATAAAAATGCAATTCCCACCTTTTTCTTCAAATGTCTAATTGTCCATTTTTGTATCTTACAGGATGATAAGCCAGGTGGTATCTAGAAAATTAAATTGCAATATGACACCATGGGGGTAATTCACAAATCTGTCTCGGGTTCGGTCAGTGCAGAGCTGCTCACCACTCGTCTTGTGCCGCCCCAGATTCATCAACGTGATAATGAATCTGTCGCAGTGTAAGACTGTCGAGCTCTACTTTTTGCCACACCGTCCTTAAATTTTTTTGACGCAATTTCAATATGACCACACCCATTTTATCTGAAACCCCACCCCCTTATCAGAAGGCCACACCCCATTTGTAAAAAAAGTTGGTAAACGGCTAAAAAATGGTCTAAAAGCCTCCACAAATGTGTCAAAAGGCATTTTTGCCACAAATCTGAATTCCCTCCCATGTTTTAATTACTAAAGAACAGAAACTATTAAGCCTCTAAATTTGAGTCATCTCCAGTAAAATATGACTAATTTCTGCTCATTTTTACAAAATTTTGAAACAGATTTTTTAATAGGTAATTGGGTAAGATTTCTCATCAAATTGGAAATCTAGAAAGGACATTTTATAGCGTACCTGAGGGGGCTGGTCATTTAATGGGTTAAAATCTGCGTCCCTTTAAGCCCTGTAAAACCTCTCGGAGTGATTAGATGCATAGCATTAGCCGCAGAGCTGTTGTGTCTGCCTGGTAGTTGCTGGGTATTATATATTCCATCCCTGTGGGGCAGATATTGGCATAAAATATTGTTGTGTCGTGAACATATTTATATTTTAAAAGCTCTTTTTTTCACCGAATTCTCATTCTCTGGCGCTCCAGATTATATTGTGCGGGAGAATGAGCCTGAAGCACGGGGATGGCGCTGCCTTTCTTACCTTTACATAGTGTATTGTACAATAATTACATAATAGGTGGATTATTTAACATTTATTTCCTGGTAGAACATGACTATTACTAACAAAGAAGTTTTTTTCTTCAACATAAAAGTTCAAAAAGCAGCAATTTTCCTTCAAAGGGAAAGGAAGGGGTTTCGTTTTGCTGCTTTCACAAGCCTTTTCGTGATATTGTATAAATGGCTTTTCTGGGCCGTCGTGTAAATATATC
Organism: Engystomops pustulosus; assembly: GCA_019512145.1. Taxonomy (NCBI): domain Eukaryota; kingdom Metazoa; phylum Chordata; class Amphibia; order Anura; family Leptodactylidae; genus Engystomops; species Engystomops pustulosus. The sequence goes on along the minus strand of CM033648.1, from coordinate 9,398,826 downwards.
TAATCAACACAAACATGACAAATATTTCGGCAGCTCTTTAGCGTTGGCTGCGATTGTCCTACATTACATATTTCATATTCGCTTTGGTTATTACTATATCGGTGCGTTGTGGGTTATTATAGTGTAGGTGTATGTTCCATGTTTTGTATTCAGATCTATTGTTACATTCTTGCAACAAGATAACAGTCAACTTCGACTCTCACGACCCTTTAAAAGGTGTTTTTTTCATCACCAAGGATTGTCGCACCCCGATGACGTCACGGCTAGTAATGAACAGACCCATCAGAATTTGGTTTCAGCTGAGCCAGAAAAACCTTGCTTGAGTCCAGTTTGGTTACCAAACCAGCAACACACACATAAAAGTTGCCACGAGGGGGTTAACTGTTCAACTGCCCGGCCGCAACCATTTAAATGCATATAGGGGCATATAAAGAGTTAACGCCCACAATCAGTGACAGCACCGTACACAGTGGTAGGTTTAAGCTGAACCCACAAAGTTTGGTACGAACCTAAACGTTGCGGTCCGGGTCCACTCAACACTAGTCATAAGGAGGTATTACAGCCTTGCAGCGATGGGAACCTGGGTTCAAGTGCCAGGGTGAAAGAGTTGCAAAGAGTTTGTATGTTCTCTCCGTGTTTGTGTGAGTGTCCTCTGGGTCCTCTGGTTTCTTCACACACTCCAAAACATACTGGTAGGTTGATTAGATTGTGAGCCCCATTGGGGACAGGGACTGATTTGGCAAACTTTGTGCAGCGCTGTGTAATCTGTGTGCACTATATACATAAAGAATAATTATTATTACTTTGCCTGCAGCATCTGTAATCACCAGCACTGATCGGATGTGTAAATGATGGGGTGGGGGGCTAAAGTTCAGGTTTTGGAATCCAAACCCACCTTTTTTGGCATGGAGCCGAACATGACAGGTTCAGGTTCGCTCATCACTACAGGTGGGTTGTCCAAGATATCTCACTGTCCGCACAAGCACCAGCGTATGATAAATATCCCCCATTGGGGCACATTTACTAAGAATGTGGGAAACTTCACTAGTTCTGTGCCCGTGTATAATGATGGTGACCGATTTACTAAGAATGTGCGCTACAAATCACAAATCTGCTGCTTCCCTGCACTGGCCCGACAGAGTTCACCAACATTTTTGTGGGGCACCTTTAACATTGGGTGTGCGACAGACTTTGCATGTTAAATCCGGTGCACGGTCCGACTGAGCACAAGAGCGCCCCTTAATTTGTGTGGCATGATGCCTAGTGCAGCTGCGCCACAAATTGGTCGTGTGTGACACAATAGTGGGGCGGACACTTATTAAATACCCGTGCAAGTAGTTTACACTGGAAAGAACGGGCAAAGTCCGACAGAAAACTGGCGCAAAGGCCTTAGTAGATGTGCCCCGTTACGGTCTATTTTTGTAAATATTCCACATTTTTGCAGGTCAGATGCAGTCATCATATTTACCAATGCCCCAAAATTCCAGGTATCTTCATGCGTCCAAGGCAACCAACATGGCAGAAACTGCCGGTAAAAGTCGAAAACAGAGGATGGAAAAGAGCAATAAGAGTGACACGGAGCGGGGCCCGCAAGGAAATAGAGTGTGATGGAGATTCACAAAGCTGACATTTACCCAGAGACCCTTTCTCTGCTTCCCATAGAATGGTGTCATCGCTGTCACATCCAATACTGCCGGCTCCCCCAGATACACAGGGGCAATTTCACATCATTTAAATGCAACATCCTCTAAGTGTCCAACATGAGACTTTCCTTAGTTTCCAGCAGATTAAGAATGAGCTATGCATTCAGGCATGTGAATCAGGAAATGTCAGCGCTAAGCGTGCAGACAGAAAATCCCACAGTGCATTTACTTAAGGCCCGAGAAGCGGTTTTTCTTATTCAGCGTCCCTCTGTTGTAATGCATTCTTCATAGGAGAAGAGAAGGCCAAGATGTCTCTTACATACAGCCTCAAACTATAATGTACCAAAGGCTCCAACGTTTATAGTTTAATGTTAAAATATGAATATAGGGATCAGGATTAGAGATGAGCGAATCATCCAAGATTCCATTTGTAGAAGTTTCCTTAAATTTAGGCCTCACACACTAACTGCAGCCAACTCACAACCGGTCATGTTGTGTTGAGTACACCATGCCTCACCGAGCGCTGACCCAGTTGGGCAGCAGCACCGCAAAAGACACAGCAGGTCCGGTTCCCGCATGGATTTCGGCACTGCCGCTTGGCTTCTATGGAGATGGGAGGGTCGGATATATTATCCTGTTTGTGACCAGTTTTTGCACATGTTCATGTGCACTTGGCCTTACTTGTGTTGCAATGTGAATCAGTCCCAACTAATGTTTCTCTGATTGTCCTGAAAATGGATGTATAAGCCCTAAAAGGGAACCTGTCACCACATTTTTCACAAATACAGCTAGTGGCAGGTTTCCATAGAGCCCTAGTAATTAACTTACACCCTTCTTTTAGCCAAAAAAATTCCAAATATTCAACTTTATAATTTTACTTGGTATCCAAGGATTTCTGTAGCGAGTCACATTGGGCATTGCCTCCTTGGGCGGAATCCCGCAGTTCCTCCCCATGCTTTCTATTCATGCAGTTATGTCATGTGAACAGGCCGACATCATCGCAGGTCTTTTAACCTCCTAACATTCCCAAACCTTACACCAGTTTTATGAAATCACCGCAGCAGCCTACATGGAGAGGAGTAAAAGTCCATGCAGGCTGCTGTGATTTTTGATGTGGTCAGATATGTGCATGGGGTACAGTTTGCTAATGTTAAGAGGCTAAAGGAACTGTAATGATTAGAGATGAGCAAACATACTCGTCCGAGCTTGATGCTCGTTCGAGCATTAGCGTACTCGAAACTGAACTTCCTCAGGGGTAGATGCCACACTAAATACAATGGGGCAGATTTATCAAGCTGTCTGAAAGTCTGAATATTTCTTGTTGCCCATGGCTTTCAGACAGCTTGATAAATCTGCCCCAATGTGCTTATAAACATATGGAGAACTGCTCACCACCAATGGTCAAATGCCACCAAGTAAATGCACCTGTGTGTTAATTTATCCAGCACCACATCTTCAATGGATCCTAGTACAAGTGAATGCGCCCAGCAGAGTCATAGTATTACTGCAAGATGATCCGTAGTATGGCATGAGCACTACATACCAGTAGGTAATTGCGAGATGGATAAGAAACAATGCAAACGGAAAAAGGTGGAAATATACAATTGCGTAATAAAAACGATTGTGTCTTGTTTTAAACCTAAGTAAACTTGAAGAATATGCTGAATCACATTACATATACGAATATACATTAAGTACATATGCAAGCTATAAATATAGTCTGACACTAGTAACAATTGTAGTGGGAAAAAAGTAAGCAGTATTAGAGATATGTATACTTATATATATATATAACCAAACCCCCAGGGAGCGGTGCACAAATAAATAAAGGAAAAATAAAAAAATATCAAAAGTATACTTTTCAATTACGGTCCCTGAAGAAGGAGGGAAGGAACACACAAGGGGAATACCCGGTGTACGGGTGGTCAATCGACAAGAGCAACCATGTTAAATCCACACAAAATTTTAAAACGATAATCAATTCAAATGTATGTTATTAAATCTCATCAATTCATTAGTAAGTATATTTCATAGTCATCCAAAAATTTGATAAGCGTAAGCCTGAGAAAGCAGAAGCAAGAGAAAGCTGGGATCCACGAGTCTACTAAAAGATCCAATGTTTATCAAATATCCAATAAGTAACAGAGTTCATAATTTGAAAATAAATTTGTTATTGTACACAAATTAAAACTTCAGTTCGAATTGATTTGACCCAAAGAGGGGGGAAAAAAAAGTTATTGTATTTTAATAAAAATGATGAAAATTATACACATTTGCATATGTACACATTTTAAAAAAATATATATATATGATGTCTAAGGGGCCAGAAAGTGTAATGATTAGAGATGAGCAAACATACTCGTCCGAGCTTGATGCTCGTTCGAGCATTAGCGTACTCGAAACTGCTCGTTGCTCGGACGAATACTTCGCCCTCTCGAGAAAATGGCATCTCCCGCCGTTTTGCTTTTTGGCGGCCAGAAACAGAGCCAATCACAAGCCAGGAGACTCTGCACTCCACCCAGCATGACGTGGTACCCTTACACGTCGATAGCAGTGGTTGGCTGGCCAGATCAGGTGACCCTGGGATAGACTAGCCGCTGTCATCAGTGTGCTTTCATACTTGGCTAGAAAATAGCCATAGCAATAGGATAGCATTGTTTGGTTTTAAAAACTAAAAAACACAAAAAAAACCTAAAAAACACAAAAAAAAGTTAAAAAAAAAATTAAAGTTATATAACTTTTGGGTTAACTTGGTGGAGGCTGGGACCGAGTCTGACCCTGGGGCTGGTCATATACTGCCGACGCCGAGGATTGCGGGGCCTACCTCGGTCCAGGTACGATATTATTTGAGCGCTTCTTGCTCACCTCCTTTGGTTCCTCTCTGCCACCCATTGGTTTGAAGCCTGAGTCCATTTAGGGTATGTCGCCATGCCACTCTCTAGTCTGCCGCTGCTGCCGCTGCCTCTGCATGCCGTCCCCTATAGTGTCAGGGTCAATTATTGGATGTTTTAGATGCTATCTAGCTTCATTCTGTCACTCTGTCATGGCCATGCTGTTGCCCATAATTTTGGCATAATGGTGCGATTAAGCAGCCTCAGAGGCATCCATGCATGCTGCCCCTGCTGTTTCCTGTCCGCGCAGGCTTCAAGAAATTAAAGTGGCCAGCGCGGCGATAATTGGTGCCATATTGCTTTAATTTCCAGCCCTTCCTGTGGCCCCTGCCGGATCTGTGTCATCACAGCCCAAAGCTCCCAGCTATTATCCGGCATTCCTCGTTGCCTGCGTTCCTGTGTCTGCTGCGTTCCTGTTGTTCCTGCCTTCCTGCTCCCATGTGTTCCATGGCCACTAACTTTTCATACAGTGACAGAGCTGGGTAAGGTATAATTTGTTTGTGGGCTGAGATAAAATTTCTTCATGCTACTATTTGGGACTGATACAACGTTTTGATCACTTTGTCTTAAAATGTTTTGTATTGCAAAGCAGAAAAAGTTTCATATTCAGACATTTGGTTGGCTACTATACATTACAGGGTTCAGACCGGGACTAACGGGTTATGTTGGTGTGTGTGAGTGAAGTAGGCGGTGTTAGGGGGTCAAGGCAGTGGATAAGGAGAACCACAAGTACAAAACAATAGTGAGGATATATGTGCCGAATAAAATTCCTTTAAATCAGATAAAAACTGTGGAAAAAGTGTTTGTTCAAATGCCAGAAGTATCACGGGCGAGCTTGAAGCTCTGGATTAGAGGAACAGTAAGATGTTGTTGTGTATAGGTCGGACATGGCTCGGTGCATCACATGATTGGGTGTGTTAATATTCAAGGTTTTCCACTCTTTCGGTCAGGAAATGCCGTGTATAAAGGACCCTCTCAAAAGTTTGTAGTTCTCTGGCGCTGGTCTTGTGGGATGGGACACAATCAGATGACTGTATTTACCACAGTATAAGCATAGCAAATTCTTAATGCGTGCTCCTTACAATGACGGTTGACATGACTCCAATTTACCTGTTCGTCAGCATTCAGCAATGTCTTTTTAGTGCAATAGGTGGAGTAGTGTAAAAGACTAAAAGATCAGTAACAGTTAAAGATGACATGTTCACGTTTACGTTCCAAGGTTCTAGGCTCAGGGTGCCCATTAAAAGATCTTTCAGTGCATCTGACAATCCTAGTCTGTACTGTTGCCTACAGAGCATGGTATTCCGACTCAAGGAGCCCACCATCTCCCTAAATTCAGTTCAGTATCTGTAAAACTGTCAACTGACCGTCTGCACAAAACCATTTTTGTCAGGTTCCTCATATAATAACCAAAGGCCGATAAAATAAATCCACAGAGGACATCTCTAGAGTGTTGAGGCTAAAGAAAATGTCCATTCCTTAGGACTTCCATGTAGAAGGGAAATAATTACGCCTACTTTCTAGGCATTGTACCTGAGGACTAAGGCCTGTGGTGGAAATACATATACAATCTCTATACAGGAAGAAAAAAACTGCCTTTATCAGCACTGAATTAATCAGGAAACTTGACCTTGAGCCCTAACACAGGTTGACCTGAAGGGAGAAGGGGCAACTGTTCATGTGCTAAACCCCCACTGGAAGGTTCTGCACAGTGTGAACTAGCTCCTGCAATTGATTGCCAATCACCTCAATTTTATCAAAGGTAAATTTTAGTGTAAATTTTAAAATGAATGGGGACTTTGGACTTAGGGGCAACAGAATGACAGTGAACCCAAAACTCCACCCCTAAAACACTGCCTCAGCAGATAGGAATCAGGCACAAAATCTCAGATACAAATTAGTCAAGCAAAACCAAATATTGGAAACAAAAGTACAAAACAGTACATGGACTGCAGAGCTAGCAAGGAACTTTACTGGGAATGAATATATCATACACAAGAAATGTATCTAAGGAAGACTGTCCACTGGAGAGAAGCAGAGTTTGAAAGTTGAGCATGTAATTAATAGCTAGTTCAGATCAAACCTTGTAGAAAGCTGGGGCATTGTAGTTTCAGCAGCCCATCCACTAGAGCACTGTTCAGACTGCCTGACTGAAGTGAAGCACATTGAATTCAGCGTCTTCACTTTTGCCTAATTCTACATAATAAAAACCAATTTACAGACAATTTAGAATCATCATCTTTTCAGAGGTGGTGACTTCTGTATTTTCCTGCTTCACAGAGATGGTTGGGGATTATTTTGGTATCACAAACTGTTTTTATCTCTTTTTAGAACATTTTTTGGGTGGAATGATTTGATAAAAAAACACATTTGTAGGCAAGTGTTTTGGTATTTACTTGTGCTTTAGATTTACTTTATAGATTGTTATGACTTTCAAAGACCCTTTTAAAGCACCAGTGCAAAAAGCATCTCTGCCTTTTCTAAGCTTTTGCATTACAATATAATTGTGTGTTATTACTTACTCTTGGATCCTGACAAATCCTGGGTAATCAAAGGGCTGGGATTGGTTTGGAGCATTCAAAAAACAACATGTGACTTGTCTGGCTGCAGGCTGCCTCCATCTTTATGCTCCTGTACAGCTCTGTCCCTCCCCACTGATGTCATCTCACCAGACTATGACCTCTGTAAAGAACAGGAGGTGGAGCTGTGGTACACGACAAGCACATGTTGTTTTTGAAATTGCATCCAAACCATATCCAGCCCCTGTGACTACCCCAGGATTGTCAGGTGCAGGTAAGTTATAGTACACCAGTTATATTGTAATGCCAATGCTTAGAAAAGCATATTTGCACTCAGGTGATAACTTCTGCAACCTGTCTTTAGTGAAAAATGAGGTCCCTGTGACAGGTTCCTTTAAGAAGATGCACATACTAGTGATTGCTATTGAGGGTAGAAGGTGAGGGTGGTGCCCTAGGCCATTGCCTACCCTCGCCTATGCCTCATCCTAGCCTGATTGATGCCTATATATTGGGTCTACAGCGCTAGAACCATGGCAAAGTCATAGTTGGTAAAGCAAGCTGCTGGTAAATATCTAATTCCTACTATTTTTTAACTGAAACATATATCTCTTCTAAGTGCCATAATGCCCATTATTTGTCACTGAATTAAACGCACCTCTCCAGTCTGTCATCCTGGCTCATCTCAGGCTAAGATGAGCCAGACTGAGAGGCTGGAGGTGGGAGTGTTTACTTTAGATGTTTATATTGGATCTGTTATCTGCAGCTTTCATTACAACTATAACTTACTTATCTGTATCTCGATTTTGTTGAATGGTCAACTTTTGTCTGATGCGCAGAATAATGCGCAAGATATAGGTATAGGAATTGGGGCCTGCCTATTCATCTTTTAAAGCCGGCTCATCTATGTCTTTTAAAGTTTGCTGCTTTTTCACATGCCTTAGAAGCTTATAGAAGCCACCAGTAATGGACAGCTACTGTAAAAGAGTCATACTGCAACTCAGCTTGCTGAACTTACACTGTAATGTAACACCACCAAAGAATAATGTCTTGCAGTCATGTTTCTGTATACTCTAAGGTTAATTTCCAATAACACAATGTGTCATTTCAAGTACGCATTGGGCAATACAAGTCACATGGTCACTGATTTTAGCAGGTTGAAAGAATTTGTTTTTATGGCACATACTATACTACTGGCTAAAAAATGAGTCCCGTTATTTTTTACAGCTCATTCAGTGCGGCTTATTTCACCTCCTGATTGCCTGCTGTCCGCTGCTTAGAATTCAAATGAAAGTCGTCCAATTCCTGAATTTAAATCAGCTGCAAACAGGCTGAAAATAAACAGGGTGATTTTCCATCTCGTCTGCGAAGGAAAGGAATTGTCGCTTTTCCTGCAAGATGCCAACGATGAAATTTTGATGTATGGATCAGATGATACATATTCTCAACTTCTGCAGTGTGATGATCAGGGCATACTGACACATTTCAACCATGGGCAGAAAAAACTAGCTTGGAGTAGGTGCCTTATTTACCATAGCTTCAAATTTATATTATTCCAAAATGACCTACCCGAGTAACCAGAAGAATAGGTAAATAAATAAGATATCTTCATCTATTGAATATACAGAGACACACGTTGTATTACAGTAATAAAGACATTAGGAGAAAAGTTTATACATGGTATTTCTGGTAATGAACAACCCCTTTCCATATGAGAGGAATGCATGAAGGGTTCATTTACTATATTAGCCAGAGTGAAGAAAAAGCTCTATGAGATTGGTTTCAGGGCGCAGTCGCTGTAAGTGAAATTCCTGATAGTTCTCCCAGTAATAACAGACAATTTGCCAGGGGATTCTAAAGTCAGATGTTAGATATTACCTTTAAACCTAAGTGTTCCACATGAAACAATCTACAAATATCATTACAATTTACAAAGAAACAAACATAGACATTAGCATGTGTAAAAAGACATAATAGCCATGATAGTCTGTGTGATAGTAGTTGCGAACAGGCGACACATGATGAGGGGGAAAGAAAAGCTGGGAAAGGTTGCAGAGGCCTACGGCCAGAGAGAGCCAAGGCAGGCAAATGCATGAATCATCACCTGACGCCTGCTTCACAGCTCGGCTCGGCAAAAAGCATGTGCAAAAGTAGGAGCAGAAGACACAATATAAGAATTTCTGTAACTGCTGGATACTGAGGGCATTCCTGAGACTACAAGCTACCGTGGGGTAGGACTGTGCATGCTGCTATGGGCATTAGTATCACTTGTGATTCTGGCTACTGGGTCATTCTGCGACTACTATTAAACTGTAGGGTATCACTGTGACTGTGGGCTACTGGGGCATTCCTCTGACTGGTGGCTACTATGGGCATTCTGTGACTACTGGGGGCATCACTGTCACTACGGTGGCGGGGCACACTGTGCTACTGGCTTACTGGATCAACCTTTGACTGTTGGCAAGGGTAAATCCCTGTGACTACTGGCTACTGGGGATGCTGTAACTTCTGGATACTGAGGAGAATCCCTGTGACTATTGGCTACTGGGGAATGCCTTGGATGCTGGCTACTGGGGAAATCCTTTACTATCTCACTACTGGGGGCAGTTGCTTTGTAACCACTGATTAGTGTGAACAACTACTGGGGGGGGGGGCGGATGTTATATAAACAGTAGAAAATTACATTATATAGTAGACACAAAAATAATATTTGGTTGGAGGTCACCACACATGAGGAATTTATAAAGGTTGTGGCAATTGAAGGTAGAGAACCACTGCTCGGTTGGTCATTCACAGTAGTAAAGGTTTTCTACCATTACCTTTAATGAAATTCTGCTGTCCTTATACCGTACACATGTGTGCTGATGCAAGTTGAAAAAAGTCTCAATAAGAACCTCTATTTGTCTTATAGAACTCAGTGGACAGATAATTGTCGACTGAAGAACACAAGGGACAATTCCTGGAAAAGACCAAAAATGATGCTGTTGACCTTTTCGTTAATAACCTATATAATAACCTTGAAATTCAACATTACATGTAGACCGTTTTCATCAAGTATTTTTCCAAGTCAAGGCTACACTGAATACAAGCTTTTGGTCCAGGCATTTATAGTCGCAAATCTGGGATAATATAAAATAAAGACGTACTGGAAATGTCGAGTCACTAATATTTAGTATAGTATGCAACTGACAAATGATTTATACTCCAGCATTGAGGGATATCTGTTCCTGGAGGATACTACAGTGTCACTCAACAGACAGAGGTAAAACTGTGGTGCAGCTAAGCACAGGGAGCAGTGCTTCAGGTAGAAGCACTCACTAAGTAGCACTTGCAAGAGCTGAAGCCTTGTATTTTAATACATTTTAGAATCATCTAACTACATGAATAAAAATAAAGGTATACATAAAGTATGGACCATTGTCATCAGTTATTATGTAGTCAAAAACTGCTGACAACCGTACCTTTATCAAAAATTAAAGGGGTATGCCCATGAAAGAAATTTGCTATTTTACCAATAAAATCTTTATTATTACACAATAAAGATCATTTTAACCCCTACTTACAATTTTGCTCAGTTATAGTGTGCTGGTTTAGCTTCTATCACACTCAGTGATGATCAGGGTAAAATTCTGAGTGTGGGCGGGGACTCTCTAAGCAGACTCTTCATGATTCTTCTGTGCTATGAGATGCTGTGTGCTGACAATGGGCTTAGATTAAGGTTAAGAACAGTGAATTAGAGAATGGTTTTTTGTTATCCTGAATATATTTAAATCTTGTCTTCGTGTGAATATACCTTAAGTATTTACAAGTAATTAAATATTTTTTTGTTAGACAGATCTTTAGTCCAGGTGGCTTCATTTTCATCATTCAAATAATAGCGTGCATATAGTACAACAAACAGGGTGGATCCCCAGAGAAACATTTACACTAGAAATAACATGTTTATAGCAGCAAAACAGCTCTTGTGACCCCCTAAGACACAGCCATTTTGTCGCTTTTATAGTTATAAATTTTGAACCTTACCAAAGTGTTTGAGATAGTTTATGTGACAGTTTACTTCATGTTAGTGATAAATTTTGATTGATTATGATTTGCATTTATTTTAAAATGAATAAAAAATTTGGAACAGAAATTGGAAAAATTCACCCTTTTCAAAAATCTTAATGATCAGCTAGGGTTACCACTAGAGATATGAGCGAACATACTCCGAGCTTGATGCTTGTTTCAGCATTAGCGTTACTCGAAACTGCTCGTTGTCTCGGACGAATACTTCGCGCGCTCGAGAAAATGGCAGCTCCCGCCGTTTTGCTTTTTGGCGCCAGAAACAGAGCCAATCACAACCAGGAGACTCTGCACTCCAACCAGCATGACGTGCTAACCCTTACACGTCGATAGCAGTGGTGGCTGGCCAGATCAGGTGAACCTGGGTAGACTAGCCGCTGCCCGCGGCTGCTCGGATCATTCTGTTCTGGATAGCCGCTAGGGAGGAGAGCTGCTGCTGGTCAGGGAAAGGTTAGGGGTGTTATTAGATAGGTTAGGCAGGTGAGTTCAACAAGAACCCAACAGCCCTTCTTAGGGCTACATAACGTTATTTTTTTTTTTGTTGCTTGTGGCTGGGCTTGCTGGCACAGTAGTGAGACTAGTACCATATGTGAGGAATTAGATTTGCGGGGGACTTGCTACCGTTGTGTAGCTCTTAGGCACAGTCTGCAGTTCTTTTTGATTTTACGTTTATTTTTTCATAACTCAGCGTCATCTCATCAGTGTGCTTTCATACTTGGCTGAAAAATAGCCAAAGGAGAGATCCAACGCTTACTTTCCGCCTACATAGCGTATATATATTTTATTTCGTCTTGATCTGCTGTGGCTGTCCTTGCGCAGTGCATTTATACTAGCCAATTGTGAGTGAATTTGGAGTGAGACTTGCGACCGCTGTGTTAGCGCTAGTGACGCACATATCCATCGCAAAGACCGAAAGTGGGAAAATTTATTAGGGGTTGGATTTCAATTAGGCACAGTCTGCAATTTCCTTTTTTATTTTACGTTATTTTTTCATAACTCAGCGCATCTCATCAGTGTGCTTTCATACTTGGCTAGAGAAATAGCCAAAGGAGAATCCAAACGGCTTACTTACGCCTACAATAGCGTTATATATATTTTATTTCTGGTGATCTCTGGTGGCGGTGCCTTGCTGCAGTGCATATACTAGCCAATTGTGAGGAATTGATGTGAGACTTGCGACCGCTGTGTTTAGCGCTTAGTGTACGCACATCTCATCGCAAACCGAGTGGGAAAATTTTATTAGGGTTGATTTCAATTAGGCACAGTCTGCCATTTCCTTTTTATTTTACGTTTATTTTTTCATACTCAGCGTCTTCTCATCAGTGTGCTTTCATACTTGGCTAGAAAATAGCCAAAGAAACCAAGATGCTTACTTACGCCTACATAGCGTTATATATATTTTATTTCTGGTTGATCTGCTGGTGGCTGTCCTTGCTGCAGTGCATTACTAGCCAATTGTGAGGAATTTGGAGTGAGACTTGCGACCGCTGTGTTAGCGCTGTATTGACGCAATATCCATCGCAAAGACCGAAGTGGGAAAATTTATTAGGGTTGGATTTCAATTAGGCACAGCCTGCCATTTCCTTTTTATTTTACGTTTATTTTTTCATAAACTCAGCGCATCTCATCAGTGTGTTTTCAGACTGGCTGAAAATAGCCAAAGGAGAATCCAAACGGCTCCTTACGCCTACAATAGAGTTATATATATTTATTTCTGGTTGATCTGCTGGTGGCTGTCCTTGCTGCAGTGCATATACTAGCCAATTGTGAGGAATTTGGAGGGAGACTTGCGACCGTGGTTTAGCGGTAGTGACGCACATATCCATCGCAAAGACCGAAGTGGGATAATTTATTAGGGGTTGGATTTCAATTAGGCACAGTCTGGCAGTTTCTTTATATTTTACGTTTATTTTTTCATAACTCAGCGTCATCTCATCAGTGTGCTTTATACTTGGTTAGAAATAGCCAAAGGAGAATCCAAAGGCTAACTTACGCCTACAATGCGTTATATATTTTATTTCTGGTGATCTGCTGGTGGCTGTTCCTTGCTTGAGAGGCATATACTAGCCAATTGTGAGGAATTGAGTGGAAGACTTGCGAACCGTGTGTTTAGCGCTTAGTGACGCACATATCCATCAAAGACCGAAGTGGGAAAATTTATTAGGGGTTGGATTTCAATTAGGCACAGTCTGCCATTTCCTCTTTTTATTTTACGTTATTTTTTCATAACTCAGCGTCATCTCATCAGTGTGCTTTCATACTTGGCTGAAAATAGCCAAAGGAGAATCCAAACGGCTTACTTACGCTCCAATAGCGTTAATATATTTTATTTGTTGATCTTGGTGGCTGTCACTTGTCTGAGTGCATGCTACTAGCCAATTGTGAGGAATTTGGAGTGAGACTTGTGACCGCTGTGTTTTAGCGCTTAGTGACGCACATATCCATTGCAAAGGACCGAAGTGGATAATTTATAGGGTTGGATTTCAATTAGGCACAGTCTGGCAGTTTCTTTTTTTTACGTTTTTTTTTTTCATAACTCACGTCATCTATCAGTGTGCTTTCATACTTGGTTAGAAAATAGCCAATGGAGACCAAACGGCTTACTACGCCTCCTACATAGCGTTAATATATTTATTTCTTTCTGGATCTGCTGTGGCTGTCCTGCTGCAGTGCATATACTAGCAATTGAGGAATTTGGAGTGAGACTTGAGCTTGACCCGACCTGCTGTGTTTTAGCGCTTAGTGACGCACATATCCATCGCAAAGACCGGAGTGGGATAATTTATTAGGAGGGGTTTGGATTTCATTAGGCAACAGTTTGGCCATTTCCTTTTATTTTACGTTTATTTTTCATAACTCAGCGTCATCTCATCAGTGTGCTTTCTAACTTGGTTAGAAAATAGCCAAAGGAGAATCCAAACGCGACTGACTTACGCCTACAATAGCGTTATATATTTTTATTTTGGTTGATCTGCTGGTGGCTGTCCTTGCTGAGTGCATATATAGCCAATTGTGAGGAATTTGGAGTGAGACTTGCGACCCGCGGTGTGTTAGCGCTTAGTGACGCACATATCCATCGCAAAGACCGAAGTGGGATAATTTATTAGGGGTTGGATTTCAATTAGGCACAGTCTGGCAGTTCTTTTTTATTTTACGTTTATTTTTTCATAACTCAGCGTCATCTCATCAGTGTGCTTTCATACTTGGCTAGAAAAATAGCCAAAGGAGAATCCAAACGGCTTACTTACGCCTACAATAGCGTTATATATATTTTATTCTGGTGATATGCTGGTGGCTGTCCTTGCTGCAGTGCATATACTAGCCAATGTAGGGAATTGGAGTGAGACGTGCGACCGCTGTGTTTAGCGCTTAGTGACGACATATCCATCGCAAAGAACGAAGTGGGAAAATTATTAGGGGTTGGATTTCAATTAGGCACAGTCGGCAGTTTCTTTTTATTTTACGTTTATTTTTTCATAACTCAGCGTCTCATCTTCATCAGTGTGCTTTCATACTTGGTTAGAAAATAGCCAAGGAGAATCAAACGGCTTACTTACGCCTACAATAGCGTTTATATATTTATTCTGTTGATCTCTGGGGCTGTCCTTGCTGCAGTGCATACTAGCCAATTGAGGAATTGGAGTGAGACTTGCGACCCGCTGGTTTAGTGCTTAGTGACGCACATATCCATCGCAAAGACCGAAGGGGATAATTTATTAGGGGTTGGATTTCAATTGGACAGTATGGCAGTTTCTTTTATTTTTTACGTTTATTTTTTTCATAACTCAGCGTCATCTCATCAGTGTGCTTTCATACTGGCTAGAAAATAGCAAAGGAGAATCCAAACGGCTTCCTACGCCTACAATAGCGTTATATATATTTCTTCGGTTGCTTGATCTGCTGGGTGGCTGTCCTTGCTGCAGTGCATATACTAGCCAATTGTGAGTGAATTTGGAGTGAGACTTGCGACGCTGTGTTTAGCGACTTAGTGACGACATATCCATCGCAAAGACCGAAGTGGGATAATTATTAGGGTTGTGATTTCATTAGGCAATAGTCTGGCAGTTTCTTTTTTATAGTTAGTTTTTCATAACTCAGCGCATCTCATACTGGCATAGCATGTGTTTCTACTTGGCTAGAAAATTAGCCATAGCAATCAGGATAGCATTGTTTGGTTTAAAAACTAAAAACACAACAATAAAACTAAAAAACACAAAAAAACACAAAAAAAAGTTAAAAATAAATAAAGTTATATAACTTTCATTTAAAATGTTTAAAACCCGAGGGCTAGGGGTAGAGGACGAGGACGAGGGGGGGATGGGCGTCCATCTACTGCAGGGTCAAGGCCGTGGTCTGCGGTGGGTGAGACACCACCTGGAGAGGTAGGGAGCAGGGGAACGCGAGCAGCTACACTCCCTAGGTCATCATGTCTCAGTTACTGGGACTCGTGGTAGAGCACTGTTGAGGCCAGAACAGTGCGAACAGGTGATGTCGTGGATTTGCCGACAATGCTTCGAGCAATTTGTCCACCAGTCAGCTTCCACGCAGTCCACCCATGTCACCGAAATCGGCACTCCTCCAGCTCCTGCACCTCAGCCTCCTCCCCCCCATCTGCCCCCTCCAGGAAAATTTGGCATTTGAACCGCGAAAACCCATACTCTGAGGAACTGGTTTCTGACCTT
This sequence comes from Engystomops pustulosus, assembly GCA_019512145.1. Classification (NCBI taxonomy): domain Eukaryota; kingdom Metazoa; phylum Chordata; class Amphibia; order Anura; family Leptodactylidae; genus Engystomops; species Engystomops pustulosus. The sequence goes on along the minus strand of CM033648.1, from coordinate 9,383,032 downwards.
CCCACAGTCACAAACCACTTGTCGGTTGCTGCTGAGCAATTTTCCGATGCCCAGGTTTCCACCAGTTGCAGTCTGTGGGTGATGATGACCTTCTTGACGTAGGGAAGAGGTTGTAAAGAGGTGTCCGACGATGAGGAGACACGGTTGTCAGACAGTGGTGAAGTTGTTGGTCAGGGCAGGAAGTCCGAGGGGGAGCAGACTGAGGGATCGGAGGATGATGAGTGACAGACCCAAGCGGGTTGAGAGGTGGGTGAACACAGTGCTTTGAGACGGAGGAGAGTCCTATAGAGAACAGGTTGGAAGAGGCAGTGTTGGGGCCAGAACGGAGAGCAGGGCCAGAGCAGGTGCATCAGCGCCAAATGTGTCACGTAGTGAAGCTCCCGTGGCGAGGGCTCCCGCGGCGAGGTAGTCGGCCCCCTGCCCAGGACCCTGGCACAAAAACCACATCGTCGCCTCCACGATCCTCCACAGCATCCACCAGCGTTCAGCTCTCCAACCAGACGCTGGAGCGAAAAGAAAATATAGTTCAAACCACACCCGCACGCCCAAGCCCTTAATGTCCACTCTCCAGATTGCTTACCTGGAGATGCTGCCTATAGGCTAGTAGAGACCGAGGCCTTTCGCACCTCATGGCGGCGGCCGCCCCTCGGTATTCGGTCCCCAGCCGCCACTATTTTCCCGATGTGCGTCCCCAGCCCTGCACAGCAACGTGTCAGACAAATCATCCGTGCCCTGACAACGCCGTTTCTGACAAGTCCACACTGACCACGGACACGTGGACGAGTGCTGCGGGGCAGGGCCCAATATATATCGCTGACGCACATTGGGTTAACTTGGTGGAGGCTGGGACCGAGTCTGACCCTGGGTGGTCATAGACTGCCGACGCGACGGATTGCGGGGGCTACCTCGGTCCAGGTCTCAAAGGCCTACTATATGCCTCCTCGCCTCCATCCCAACCCCGCCATCCACCTCCTCATACACCATTCACCACCTCGGGCATGGCGCCATTCAGCGATAGATCTTAGGTGCCAGCAGCAGCAGTCTGTCCGCTAAGCGAAGGCCATGCGGTTGCTCTACTGCGAACCTAGGCGATGAAAAGGACAACCCCGCCCAAGACTATATACCGGGCATTCACGGCACAGACTTGCTCTGTGGGCTGGCACGCGGAACTGAAGCTCTCACCTCATCCGCGCATCTCTCTCTTGAAACCAGTCATCCTGAACCGTTTCTCTTGGCAAGTGCCTCCTCCTGCTCCTGAGGCTGATTCCATCAATGTCGAGGTAAAGGATGTCCTGGATATGAAGACAGTGAGAGGGAAGCGGTTCTTACTTGTTGACTGGAAGAGGTTCGGGCCAGAGGAGAGATCCTGGGAGCCAGAGGATAACATCTTGGACTGTGGCCTTCTGCAAAAATTTCTCCAGTCCAAGAAGAGGGAGAGGCCAAAGGGGCGGTTGGTCCCGTCATGGGTGCTCCGGCTACCCATCTCCCGGACTGCAGGTGCACCCGTGCCCTTCTCCGCTGCTGCGGGTCCCACTCACCTCCCCAGTGCTGACTCCTCCCCGCCTCTTAGGGCACGCATACGGCAGCTTCAAGAAATTTAAAGTGCCAGCGCGGCGATAATTGGTGCCATATTGCTTTAATTTCCAGCCCCTTCCTGTGGCCCCTGCCGGATCTTTGTGCCTCACAGCCCAAAGCTCCCTAGCTATTATCCTGCATTCCTATGTCTCCTGCGTTCCTGTGTCTTCTGCGTTCCTGTGTCTCCTGCGTTCCTGCTCCCATGTGTTCCTGCTCCTAAGTTCCCTTTCCCATCTGCCTGGACCTCCCGTTGCTGACCCCAGATTGGTCTCTGCCGCCTGCCCTGACCCTGTGCATGGACCTGACCACGAAACTGTCTCCTGCTAAGGTACCAGGTGCTACTTAGACTCTGGTCCCAGGTGTTGGCTAGTACTACCCCCTGTGGTGGCCCAGTGGATTCATGCATCCCGAATCCTTACAGGTATTATTATGTTTTAGTAGATTTTTTAAAAAAATCTTAATTTTGCCAAGTTCTGAGGCCAATAACTTTTTCATACAGTGTGCAGAGCTGTGTAAGGTATAATTTTTTTGTGGGATGAGATAAAATTTTACTACTCTGCTGGATACTGCCCGCTACGGACTGGGGGCCGGCTCCCCCAGATAACCAACAGGGCAATTTCACGATCTTTTACATGGCAACAGTCCTCTAAGTGTCCAACATGAGACTTTTCTTCGTTTCCCGCATTAATAATGACTATGCATTCCGTCATGTAATCCTAGAAATTTCCGCGCTAAGCTGTGCCTAAGAAAACCAGAAAAACCGCCCAATTTGCCTTTAAGCGATAGCAATATCCACCGCGGCCTACTTTTTTCTTGCTTCCGCGTGTCCCTCTCATTTTACATTGGCCTGTCTATCCTCACCTTTAGGAGTACCTCGTGAAGGCCAAGAGTCTCCTTACATAACAGCCTCAAACTATAATGTACCAAAGGCTCCAACGTTTATAGTTTTAATGTTAAAATATGAAGTAGTGGAGTGGTGGTGATCAGGATGTAGGTATAACTGGTGAATCGAATCACCAAGATTCCATTTGTAAGAAGTTGCCTTAACTTTAGCCTGGGGCAGCGCGCCTACTGCAAACAACTGCCCTCCAACATCCCCCACCTTTGGGATCCACTTTATTTTTTTTATGTCGCCCGGGGGGCGGGCCCGGTCACCTCACCCCATCTCTCTTCCCCCTTATTTTCCGTGTGCTCGTCCCTCCCACCCCTCCCCCTCCTTAGAGATTCCCTTATCCCGCATGCCGGTGGGATCTAAAGAAGGTTTGTCCCGCAGCCCGAGGGTCGCGCACACGCCGGATTCCAACGTTTAACGAATATCGCCTCACGTTTTACGTTTCTGCACTGCTGCTTGCTTCTAGGAGATGGAGGGTCTGATATATTATCCTGTTTTGTGGCCTTGTTTTTTTGTTTTTTTGGCAACATTTTCATGTCCACCTGGCCTTACTTGTGTTGCGAGTGATCATCCAAACTAATGTTCTCTGATTGTCCTGGAACATGGAATGTATAAAAACCCTCCCCCTAAAAGGGAACCTGTCCCCGCACATTTTTTTACAAATACAAGCTGTGGCAGGTTTCTCTGAGCCCTAGTATTAACTTAACAAACCCTTCTTTTAGCCAAAAATTCCAAATATTCAACTTTATAATTTAACTTACTTGGTATCCAAGGATTTTCTGGTATAGCGAGTCACAGGCATTGCTCCTTGGGCGGAATCCCCCCGCAGTTTCGCTCCCCATGCTGTTCTATTCATTCATTTCTGTTCATGTGAACCGGCCTACATCACGTCTGCATTTCCTTTTCCCTTCCCTCCACCTTCACCAACCTTCCCCCAAACCACCAGTTTTTGATGCCATCACCGCCAGCCTACTGGAGATGAGTAAAATTCCTATTGCAGGCTGCTGTGATTTTTGATGTGTCATATGTGCCTGGGGTACTTTTGCTAATGTTTAAAGAGGCTAAAGGACCTGTAAAATATTAGAGATGAGCAAACATACCGTCCGAGCTTGATGCTCTTCGAGAGCATTAGCTACTTACTCTCCGGCAACTGCTCGGTTAGCTCGGACGAATCTTCGCCATCCTCGTCTGATCCCATTTCCTCTCCCCCCGTTTTGCTTTGGCGCCAGAAACAGAGCCATCACAAGCACAAGCCATGAGACTCTTGCACTCCACCCAGCATGACGTGTTACCCTACACTTCGATATCAGTGGGTTTGCTGGCCATATCAGGGTGACCCTGGGATGACTATGTGCCGCTTCCCCCCGGACCTCAGTCAGAGGTCTTCTGCTTAGCTTAGACGACATTTGTTCTGGATGCCTCTAGGGATAGAGCTTCTCAGCTGGTCAGGGACAGCGTTAGGTGGTTTCTATTAAATAGTGTTAGGCAAGGAGTGATTCAACAAGAACCCAACAACCCTCTTAGGGCACATACGTTATACTTTTTTTTTTTTTTTCTTTGCTGTGGACTTGGTCTTGCTTGCACTATTATTGCCCGCTAGTACCAATTGTGAGGAAGTTTGCATGGGTACTTGCTTAAACCGTTGTGTGTTGAGCTCTTAAGTTGCCACAATATCCACCCTCAAACACCAAATTGGGAAAATTTTATTAGGGGTTTGATTCAATAGGCCACAGTCCTGCCAGTTTTCTTCTTTTTCTTCTTTTATTATTTTACGTTATATGTTTTTCATAACTCATTCATTCCTCCTCAACACTCATTGTGCTTTCATACTTGGCTAGAAATACCAAAGGAAGAATCCAAACGCTTACTTTCTTAACGCCTAAAATACGCGTTAGTAATATAATTTTATATTTTCTGTTGATTCTGCTGGTGGCTGTCCCTTTCTGGCAGTGCATATCTACCATTGTGAGGAAATTTGGAGTGAGACTTGCGACCCGCTGTGTTCGTAAGCTAGTAGCGCTTTAGTCGCGTGTCTATCCTTAGCTTTATAGTAGCCAGGTTTGAAATCGTCAAAGACCGAAGTGGTTTAATTTATTAGTTTTGGTTGTCAATTATTCCCAGTCCCTTTTTGCCATTTCCTTTTTATTTTACGTTTATATTTTTTTCATAACTCAGTGTCAATCTCCTCATCATGTAATGCAAGGTAACTTGAGACAGACTTACGACGAATCACTGAAAGGCTACTGTGACTGGAAATAGATGACAGCCGAAGAGTGTGAGGAACAAAGTGTTGAAAGGAGAGGGCATGCGACAGACAGATTAGTCCAATCCATTTATGAACTCGGCCAAGACGTTACAATACTCACTCCAAACGGCTACTTACGCCAGCATAGCGTTATATATATTTTTATTTCTGGTTGATTCTGCTTGGTGGCTGTCCTTGCTGCAGTGCATATATCAGCCAAATTGTGAGGAATTTGTGCTGAGCTGCGAGTAGGGTTACGCTAGTGCGCACTTCCTCGCAAAGCGCAAGTGGATAGTTATGATAAAGGCCATCTCATTCCTTTATTTAGTTTTATGTATTCTCCTTCATCTTGCTAAAGAGATAAATACGCTTCTTCCCTCACGTTATTATTGATTTCTGTGAACGCTGGTAGCGCTCCTTTATCAGCACATATCCACCATGTGAGATTGAGTGAGGATGCGACCGCTGTGTTTGCGAATGGCTGAACGATATCCTGAAAACCAAGTGGGATAAAACCATGGACGAGGCGGTTGGATTTTCAAGTTAGCGGCACATCTGCCAGTTTCTTTTTATTTTACGTTATTTTTCATAATCACTCAGCGTCATCTCTCATTCATGTGCATTTCATACTTGGCTAGAAAAATCACAAGGAGAATCCAAACGGCTTACTTACGCCTACAAAGCGTTTATATATTTTATTTTCTGGTTGATCGCTGGTTGGGCTGGTCCTTGTCTGCAGTGCCTATACTAGCCAATTGTGGGAATTTGTAGGAGACTTGCGACCGCTGTGTTGCGCTTAGTGACGCACATATCCATCGCAAAGACCGAAGTGGGAATTTATTAGGGGTTGGTTTCATTTGCGCACAGCTGCCATTCCTTTTTATTTTCACTTTATTTTCATAACTCAGTCGCATCTCCATGAGTTTGCTTTCATCACTATTGGCTAGAAAAATAGCCAAAGGAGAATCCAAACGGCTTACTTACGCCTACAATAGCGTTATATATATTTTATTTTCTGGTTGATCTGCTGGTGGCTGTCCTTGCTGCAGTGCATATACCAGCCAATTGTGAGGAATTTGGAGTGAGACTTGCGAACCGCTGTGTTAGCGCTTAGTGACGCAGCAATCCATCGCAAAGACCGAAGGGATATTTATTAGGGGTTTGGATTTCAATTAGGCACAGTCTGCCAGTTTCTTCTTTTTATTTTACTTTATTTTTTTCATATCAGCGTCTCTTCATCAGTGTGCTTCTACTTGGCTAGAAAATAGCCAAAGGAGATCCAAACCTACTTACCCTACAATAGGTTATATATTTTATTTCTGGTTGATCTGCTGGTGGCTGTCCTTGCTGCAGTGCATATACTAGCCAATTGTGAGGAATTTGGAGTGAGACTTGCGACCGCTGTGTTTTAGTAGTATAAGTGGTGAGCGGACACATATCCATCGCAAAGACCGAGTGGGATATTTATTAGGGTTGGATTTCAATTAGGCACCAGTCTGCCATTTCCTTTTATTTTACGTTTATTTTTTCATAACTCAGCGTTCATCTCATCTGGCATAGCAGTGTGCTTTCATACTTGGCTAGAAAATAGCCATAGCAATAGGATAGCATTGTTTTGGTTTTAAAAACTAAAAAACACAAAAAAAACCTAAAAAACCAAAAAAAAAAACACAAAAAAAAGTTTAAAAAAAAATTAACAGTTATATACTTTCATTTTCAAAATGTTTAAAACACCGAGTGGCTAGGGGTAGAGGACGAGGACGAGGCGGGGACTTGGCGTCCATCTACTGCAGGGGTCAGAGGCCGTGGTCCTGGGTGGGGTGAGACACACCCTGCTGATGAGGGACAGGGAAACGCCGCAGAGCTACACTCCCTAGGTTCATCATGTCTCAAGTTACTGGGACTCGTGGTAAGCAACTGTTGAGGCCAGAACAGTGCGAACAGGTGATGTCCGTGGATTGCCGCAATGCTTCGAGCAATTTGTCCACCAGTCATCTTCCACCAGTCCCCCTGTCACCGAAATCGCACTCCTTCAGCTCCTGCACCTCAGCCTCCTCCCCCCCAGTCTGCCCCCTCCAGGAAAATTTGGCATTTGAACCGGCATACCTGAGGAACTGTTTTCTGGCCCTTACCTCCCACCGTCCAAACCACTTGTCCGGTTGCTGCTGAGCAATTTTCCGATGCCAGGTTTTCCAACCATTCGCAGTCTGTGGGTGATGATGACCTCTTGACGTAGTGGACAGAAGTGTGTAAGAGGTGTCCGACGATGAGAGGAGACACGGTTGTCGACAGTGGGGAAGTTGTTGTCAGGGCAGGAAGTCCGAGGGGGGAGCAGACTGAGGGATCGGAGGATGAGAGGTGACAGACCCAAGCTGTGTTGGAGACCGGGTGAACACAGTGCTTCTGTCGACGGAGGAGAGTCCTATAGCAGAAACAGGTTGGAAGAGCCAGTGGTTGGGCCAGACGGAGAAGGCAGGGCCAGAGCAGGTGCTCAGCCCAAAGTGTCACGTAGTGAAGCTCCCGTGGCGGGGCTCCCCGCGCGAGGTGCTAGATTTCAGAAGTCTGGAGGGTTCTTTAAGGAAACCCGTATGACCGACGGACTGTGGTGTGCAACCTTGCCAAACCAGGATCAGCAGGGTTTCCACCACTACTAGCTTAACTACCACCAGTATGCGCAGCCATATGAATGCTAAACACCCGAATCAGTGGCACCAAGACCCGTTCACCTCCGCCGTGCACACCACTGCTCCTTCCCCTGTGTTCAGCTGATAGTCAGCCCCCTGCCCAGACCCTGGCACAAAAACCCCCTCGTCGCCTCCCACGATCTCCCAGCATCCACATCGTTCAGCTCTCCATACCCCAGACGCTGGAGCGGAAACGCAAATATAGTGCAACCCACCCCGCACCCCAGCCCTAATGTCCCACATCTCCAGATTGCTTAGCCTTGAGTGCTGCCCTAATAGGCTAGTATAGACCGAGGCCTTTCGCAACCATCAGGCGGCGGCCCGCCCCTCGGTTTTCGGTCCCCAGCCGCCACTACTTTTCCCGATGTGCCGTCCCAGCCCTGCACCAGCACACGTGTCAACAACATCATCCGTGCCCTGACCAACGCCGTTTCTGACAAGGTCCACCTGACTAACGGCACGTGGACGAGTGCTGCCGGCAGGCCACTATATATCGCTGACGCACATTGGGTTAACTTGGTGGAGGCTGGACGCGATCTGACCCGGGGCGGTCTATACTGCCGACGCCGGATTGCGGGGCCTACCTCGGTCCAGGTATCAAAGGCCTACTATCCCCTCCTCCTCCCAGCCCCTCCTCCACCCCTCCCTCCGAACTACCATCCGTGGGCATGGCGCCATCAGTCGCTAGCTCTAGGCACAGCAGCAGTGTCGTTGCTAAGCGCCAGCAGGCGGTGCTCAAACTGCTGAGCCATGCGATAAAAGGCACACCGCCCAAGAGCTTTACAGGGCATTCCACATCAAACTTGTTAACTTTGTTGCCACCCTGCTGTGTAATCCCCAAAATATACTGGCAAACTTTTATCATTTACCGATATTATTTCAGCGCTTCTTGCGCATCTGTTCATTCCCCTCACCCGCCATATCCCAAACTTATAGAACGCTACTACACTTGTCTATACAAAGGTTCTTAGAAGTGCTGTTTGGGAGTAGCCTGAGACAGGGGCTTGGATTGGCGAAAGCTCGCCTGGCAGCGGAGCGCCACTCCATGCCAAGATCCAACTAACATGTTTTAACTGCAGCACCTTTAATCTACTACTAGTTTCACTGCCTCCATACATGGTCCCCTTATCAACAGCTTTGTCAGGCAGAATTTTGGGTTGTTTTCATGGCTTCCATATCAAAACTTGTTAACTTTGTCGCCACCCTGCTGTGGTAATCCCCCAAAATATACTGGCAAACTTTTATCATTTACCGATATTATTTCAGCGCTTCTTGCGCATCTGTTTACATTCCCCTCACCCGCCATACCCAAACTTATAAGAACGCTACTACACTTGATCTTATACAAAGGTTCTTAGAAGTGGTCTGTGGGGAGTAGCCTAGAGACAGGGGCTTGGATTGGCGAAAGCTCGCCTGGCAGCGGAACGCCAGCTCCATGCCAAGATCCAACTAACAAGTTTTAACTGCAGCACACCTTTAATCTACTACTAGTTCACTGCGCTCCATACATGGTCCCCTTATCAAACGAGCTATGTCAGGCAGAATTTTGGGTTGTTTTCATGGCTTCCATGTTAACTTTGTCGCCCACCCTGCTGTGTAATCCACAAAATATACTGGCAAACTTTTATCATGTACCGATTTATTTGAGCGCTTCTTGCTCACCTCCTTTGGTTCCTCTCTGCCACCCTTGGTTTGAAGCCTGAGTCCATTTAGGGTATGTCGCCATGCCACCTTCTGTTGCCGCTGCTGCCGCTGCCTCTGCATGCCGTCCCCTATATGTGTCAGGGTCAATTATTATGGATGTTTTAGATGCTATCTAGCCATTCGGTCACTCTGTCATGGCCATGCTGTTGCCCATAATTTTGGCATAATGGTGCGATTAAGCAGCCTCAGAGGCAGCCATGCATGCTGCCCCTGCTGTTTCCTGTCCATTTCCGTGGTGTTTCCATCCTTTTCTGAGGTTCCCAGGTGTTTGGCCAAGCTTCCCTGTGCAGAGCCTTGGTCCCCTTGAAAATGCTCGAGTCTCCCATTGACTTCAATGGGGCTCGTTATTCGAGACGAGCACTCGAGCAGCGGAAAAGTTTGTCTCGAATAACGAGTCCCCAGCATTTAGTGCTCGCTCACTCTCGTAATGATGTCACCCATATAATATTTGATGTCACCTAATATAACATTAGGCCCAACTCACTCTATAGATCCCTAGATATCAAGTTTATAACTCTGATTTTATGGGGATGCGTGAAAAATAATTTTTAGCTAAAAGAAGGGTCAGATAGTTACTAGGGCTCTATAGGAACCTGCCAATAGCTGTATTTGTGAAAAAAGTGGTGTCAGGTTCCCTTTAAATTTTCTGAAACACAGATCTTTAATAATAAAAATTAATAATTAGATTTGTCTTAGAAAGCTTCTTATTAAATTTTTAACATTTTTTTTTTAATTTTCCCTCCGTAAGCTTTAGGATGAATGATAGTATTAGCTAGCTGCCATTTTAAAAGATTCAAGCCTTAAAATTGACCAACTTCTACTGAATCTTATAACCCAACAAATAGATCTGCCCATCTCTAATCAGGATTAGAATTTTTTTTTTTTTAAACACTCTGGAATATTTTGTCTAGCTTTGTAACAATTTACAACCAATCCCATTATGTTGTATACTTATCAAAGAGCTTAGTACCTGTAATATAATCATGGTAATTTGGTTACAATCCTAGTGCTAAGGTTTAGGTTGGTTATATAGGCAGTCCCCGGGTTACATACAAGATAGGGTCTGTAGGTTTGTTCTTAAGTTGAATTTGTATGTAAGTCGGAATTATATATCATTGTAACCCCAGCCAAATTTTTTTTGGTCTCTGTGACAATTGGATTTTATGTTGGATTGTCATTAGAACCAGGATAAACAATAAATCTTAATTACAGACACCTGTGATAACTGTTACAGCTGATTATTGTAGCCTAGGACTAAAGTACAGTAAATTACCAATATCCAGAGGTCCGTTTGTAACTAGTGGTCGTATGTAAGTCAGGTGTTCTTAAGTAGGGGACCGTCTGTATACTTACTAGATAACTGGTAGCTAAAAACTTTTTACAGTTTCTTCATCCAACTATTACCTCTATACATATGGATTCTCATAAAGTGCCCTACACATTGCTGGTTTCACTTGGCAGGTTATTCTGAAGTTAGTACTAATCCTTTAAGAGGGGTCATATGCACCTTTACAAAATAAAAGGACATCAGTATTGTAGAGCACTGAGTAGGCCGAGCCCTGTCCTAATTATGCGTTAGGATCCAGGAGCTACATTTATTCCTCTGCTCCAAAAAGTTGGCAGTTTCTTGGGCCCTTTGTTACTTTTATTGTGACCTTGGCCAAATCACTGGTTAGGAAGACTGGTAGACTTGGAATTTAGGGGGTCATAGTAAAGATATTTTTAGGGCCTTCCCTAATGCCAGACTCCACCCCCGGTTTAATGTGATGCAGCCCAGTTCAACTCGACTCTCGACTACTACCGTACTTCTCTTGGTCTTGATTTGCCCCCCCCCCCCTTTCAATTCTGCATCAATCTCATTCTTGGTTCGACAAACCATCTGTTATTTTGACAATTGGACCGAGTGAACCTACATCCACCACTGGTTGGGGCCCATTGATCTCCCCATCTGGGTGCACTATATTAAATACACACCTGACCAAAGTACATTGTGTTGTGGAGGCGATGGTAGTAGTGGAGTGGGTACGAGTGGGTACGTTTTTGGGTCAATGGAGCCCAATGTAACTGTGGTCCCAGGCACTTGTCTAAGGGAAACATATGTGATAGTTGACAATACAATCAACTCTCACTCTGTACTTATAGAGGGGATGGGGGGGGGGTATATTTACCTCTTGCAAAAAAAACTAAAAAAAAGTCAACATTTTATTGTTTTTAATAATTCAGAAATGGCATCTCGTTCATGCTGGGTTCCCCTTATTCCTCTCTTGTGTTATAGGATTATGGTATTAAAACTAATGGAAAATAAGTTTCCCAACAATTCGTAAGATACAGGAGGGGGTTAATTGAGATTTGCTGAAACCTACAATCTGTACAACTTTCTTGGACGCTTAAACTTAAACAGCCTCAGGAGCCCCGAGACGTATTGATCACAATTACATGATCTTGCCGAGTTTGATTCGGATGACTCAATTGCTTTATGTTTCAGGGCATACAAAGCACAGCGAGAGACGAGAAGGCCGACTTCAGACTCGCTGTAACATTACTGAGAAAACTGTTTTTACATTATGTTACTGTTTGTCCCTTATGATTTATGGGAGGGTTTGCATCGTAGAGATAGTTTTAGAAAAATGGAAAGACTTTTGTCATCACAGATGGACCCCCGACCTGCACCACGATCGGTTTGTTGCCTAAACAGCAAACCAGCTACTACGTCGATAAAATCAATTTGGATAAGGATGAGGCTCTTAATTAGTAAGCAACGTCTTTCTTACACATCAATATCGTCAAAAGTCCAAGATCTATCCATTGGACGACATTTGTAGATAGAGTTATAATAGATTTGTGGCTATAGGGGGCAGTGCCTAAATATTAGGATTTTGATTGGAGGACAAATGTCTTCCCACTCTAAAGGGCTTACTTCTCACCCTTTGCCTCAAGGTTTTCATAATAACCTAGGGTGCCCTCTGTACCATGTGTCCAAAACATAATCAGAAGTTGAGGAAGACCTCTTATAGCCTCCTTCAACTCTTTCCACCCAGCGGACTGGCCCACCAGAGTACCAAAGGTTCCTCTGATGGGCCCAAGCTCTAGCTCAGCACTGGGCCCCAGAGGTCTGGGGGAAGACAGCCTGGTTTGATGGATATTAGGAAACTTTTATAGAGGTTGATGAAGAGCTGGCCCTCAAAATAATCTTATCTAGTGGGCCCAAGTAACCCCCAATCCAACACACTCTACAACGTGCCTAGGTAATCAATGTCATTATTTCAAGATCTCGAATACAGTGGATTGCAGAATATTTTATACTGAAATATAGCTGAAATTACTGAAATTAGGTTCTCTTTTATCAGAAGGGTGGTCCTGGTATGGACCAATGGGACCAATTAATAGAGACTGCCACTGTTCCTTACACAGTGAGTTGGGTAGGTACCCAACTGCGACAGGGATGACTAGAGGGATGCAATGCTGATTCAGTGCTATACCACCTACATTCTCATGACTGATGCCAAGGTGTTTACCATAGGAATACCCCTTTAAATACACTACGCTGCCACTTTGTCCTATTATACTAGTGACTTATTTTCCTAATTCTTGGCATAACTACAGATCATCTCCTTCACCGTAAGAGAGTGCGTACCTTCTGTCTGGGGGTCGTAAGTCCACACTATCTACCCATTGAAGTAAGAACTTCTAAAACTATCAAGTCTTTTTGCACTTTATAAATACGTGTCTATCAAAGAAAGTTACAGTAAAAAGCCCATGAAAGAATACAGTACACATTTTAATTTTTGGACACATTTAAGAATCCAGCAAAGTGCCAGAGGGAAACATATATCAAAGCAGTAGAAGAGCTGTCAGGAAAGGTCACACTTTGTAGCTTTGACTATGACAGACTCCACGGGGAAATACATGGAAGTATTATATTAGAGTTTCTGGATTTACCGAATAAGTTCCTGACTGAGTGAGTTGGATTTGTTGCCTTATTGAAGAGAAAAAAAATGAGACTGTATCACGTACGAAAAGTAGTTCAAGGAAAGGATAAATTCTAGAAGTTAATCTTTGTCCATAAACCTAATACTTCTTCTACTATTATTTCATCCTGGACATCTGTATATAGATAGCCATCCCGTATGTCCAGTGGAGCAATGAGGTGTTTTACTGTACATATTTTTGTGATATCCGAAAGTTATGATTGGAAGGAAATTCAAAGGCATCTCCATTGGGGACATTTTTAAACACATATTTAAAAAAAAAAACTAAACTAATTCCAGTAGTGGACTATGATAATGGCGGTTTGCGTGGCTGCCCGGGGCCCAAGGCTTATAGAGGGCCCATGACCACCTGAACCAATCACCAAGTTTAATACTGCCCTGTAGAGATAATAAAGAGAAGGACCTATGGTCATGAAATCCTCAGGCTCTCAACACATATATCTATATACAAGGGTCCTTCCAAAGCCGTTGAAGGTTCTCCGACTATAGAACTAAAAGTGGGCAGAAGAAACCCCCCCTCTATTTCCAAGTAGCTTGATTATAGTACCATATGAAGGGAATACATTTCATTGAATAATTAGACCTGTAATAGCCCAATTTTCATACAGCCCCAGCCCTTTGCCATTTTAATCCGCTGCTGGCCACTTCATACATGTCCCGTACTGGTTTCGACTTCTTTGTCCCTCTCAACACAAAGTAAATACACTCACGGCATCCATTCTTTTGATTTATCATAATCCCCAAACATCCCAATGGATGGACCCCCACCAATTTAGCATCACTTCCCTATCTTTTTGATTTACGAAATTCCTAATACCCCTTTAAGTATTACATAACACTGATATTATCGTCGTGTAATCCTGCAGAAAACTTTCCTAAACTAAAAATGAAGTTCCCCCTACCCAATATCCTACTGGATAGACTGAGAAGAACTTGCATATATCGAACATCTTAGTCAGCATCACCTTGTAGAATGGTAGGAGATGGGGACCGAATACACAAGCAAATAAAAGGTTAAGATCGGTGAGCTGCACTGATTTGCCTTCTCCATTTATATGTCTGGATTGGAAAAATGTCAATTCCTATCTTCCACCTGAGAACAAATAAAGCAAGAATTCTCATTTTAATTGGTGCAAGGCATTCTGGGTAACACCTAAGGCTGTCTTTACAACTGATGTATAGAAAGTCATGCCTGCTTCAAAGGGAGTGAGAGCATCTCATTTATCAGGAACCCGCTGTGAGCCTGCATTACGCAGCAGATATCCTTTATAAAATCCTATTGATTGGGGTGTGGAGGGTGCTGAGTTGTTGTGTCTGTGGTCCACTTTCTGTAATGAGTAGTTGAAGGTCCTTCTGGACTTTGCAATATATCACCATGCAGCAGGAGAAGATATTGAGCAGTCTCTGCTAACAGTTTCTAATAGTTTTCCCTCTTTCTCCTTTGCATATTTCCATAGAACATCAGTTGCTCCGGAAAACCATTAAGAACTCCGACCTACCGGGGGTAGAACGTCAATACCACCAGTCTGGTAGCTCTACTTACTAACAAGTCTGTTTTTTTCCCCTAATCAATGCCCTCTTCAACTTTACACACGTCTTGCCTCCTAAAATCGGAATTATTCCATTACTGGAGCATTTTTCTCTACCCTTCTGTCTTGCTGAATAAAAGCTATTATTAGTTTCAGAATAAAAAAGAGAGAGTTGCCGAATTCTCCCTAAGGTTCTGAAGTCATTTCATCGTTGTAAATGACTGCCGCAACAGGACTTGTATTAGAAAGTTGGCTTGAAAGTTCATTTTCTCTCACTTCCCACTGTACATCTGCAGGACTGGGTTGAGATTGTATTATACCCCATAACTAATGGCACTCGAGCCTCGATTAAGGCAGGAATTAATAATGGCCTCATACGGAACTTCCTGTTGATATGAGCTTAAGGCCCCCAGAAGACCTGAATGGGACAGAGTTGTAATTTCTAGCATAGCTTAAACCAAAAATATACAAGGTTACAAAGTAATGTAGAAGCCACAGTACTTGCCATAACACCATAACTACGTCAAACGTGGCAAACAATAGATCCCCACCTAAAGTAGATGCTATTCAAAGGCAGCCAGTAGTCTGAAGACTGAAAAATCCCATAAAAAATAAAATACAAATGATGGAACCAATCTGATCAAATGAAGCACAAAAACTAGATCTGGCACAGCCATTAAATAAAGCCAAGACTGAAAAAGCCAAGCCAACATATGAAACATTACTATGGAACCAACCAGATCACCACCTTGTTTTTGTAGTCTTTAACTTAGAAATATTGAGCAGGTGCTAGATGAGCACCCCAAATCTTTATAAACCAGTGTTCATACCATAGTTATCTCTTTCTTAAAATCTTCAGTAGACCCTTCCATACATGTTTTTTAAGCTTGGCCATACTTAAGATGCTCCAAGCACTATGCAGAAGCTCGGAAGGCAAAATAGTATCCAATGTGGCCAAGTTGCTTGGCCAATACTCTATGCCAAGTGAGAAACTCACAGATGTTGCGAGTTTCTCCCTTGGCATAGAGTATTACTTTTTATGGTCAGATTGACATTATATAGTAGAACCAAAGGATCTTCTTATGGGTTTCTCACGAGCATACAGCTCAAAAACTAGAGAATTTTGCTCTGTTTGTGCTATGGGTACATTGAAGAAAGTTCTAGAGATCCTAAACGCAATAGATTATGGAAACCTGTGCATCATTTCTATTGTGTATGTTTTCTATACCAAAATGGTAGCTTCAAAGATGGTGGCTCCATTAGAATAAAATAATGGTAGTCTCAAAGATATTGCTTGTTTTTAAATAATATTAGCTAATAAGAATTGTTGGCCCATTTAAAAATAATTGTGGTTATAAATGATGGTCCACCTTCTTAAATAATTGTGGTTATAAGGACGATGGATCTTCCAAATTAATAGTGTTTATGAAAGAGGATGGACCTTCCAAAATAATTGAGGTTACCGTATTTTTCGGACTATAAGGCGCACAAAAATTGATTTTCTCAGAAATCAAAGGTGCGCCTTATATATGAACCGTACTTACAGACAACAGCTGCCTTGAACTGTGCACAGGTCTGCCCCCTGCTGGTCATTCATCCTTATAATCAGGTGCGCCTTATATATGAACCTAGACGTTTTCTGCAGGCATTTATTAATGGTGCGCCTTATAATCCGGCTTGCCTTATAGTCCGAAAAATACGGTATAAAGGATGACCGTTCTTCTAAAAAGTTGTAGATATAAAATGTTGGTGGTCCTTCTAAAATGAAGGCAACTGTCTTGTTATTTCTTGGTTTATCATGATAATATAGTGGTGTCAAGAATGGTGGTCCTTCTAAAATACTGTTCATTAACACTCATTCAGGTCCTTCAAAAATATTAGTAAACACAACGGTGTTGGTCCATCAAAAATACTGTAACTATAGATAATAAAGGTGGTTGTCCTCCTAAAATAATTGCACTTATAAAGGATGCTGGGTCATCTAAAATAACTAGCTACAAGGATGGTTGTCTTTCTAAAATAATGGTGGCTCTTAAGACTAGTGGCTAAGTGGTTCAGGTGGTTAAACTAATTAAAACTGCCGACCATGATGGTCCACTTTAAACCTATTGTTTTAAGTGTCAGGGGGTTATGGTATGTGATAGGGGGACATTTTCTGACCAAGAGAACATCAGTAGTGTCCCACCATGTGCCTTATATGGGGTCATATGGCTTCTATGGTAATGTGTAGCCCTACCACTAGCCCAGGGGTCAGGAACCTTTTTGGCTGATCAACCATGAACCATGAACGCCACATATTTTTAAATGTTATTCCGTAAGAGCCGTACAATATGCACATGCCCCACAGTAGATAGGTAGCCAAATCACACTCCTCCCAGTAAATAGGTAGCCCCAGCACATGCCTCCCGGTAGATAGGCAGCCCCCAGCACATGCCTCCCAGTAGATAGGTAGCCCCAGCACATGCCTCCCAGTAGATGGGTAGGCCCACCACATGCACCCCCAATATATAGGTAGCCACAGCACATGCTTCCCAGAAGATAGGTAGTCAGAGCAAAAAAAAAAAAAGAATATTCACCTACCTGCGCTCCCTGCAGCCAGCTCCTCATCAATCCCACGCTCTTCTCTTTGACCCAGGCTTAGACGATGGCGGCTGGGTCGCAAACAAAAGACGTAGGCATCGTTAACATCGCTGTCTGTGTCCTGTGATCAGTTTAAGACACACAGCAGCCATCACTATTTATTAAAGATCTGTCTGAGAGCCTGATGCAGGTCTATTTACAAAGCTGTCCTAAGACAGGATAGAGCCTTAATGGTCAGGCCTAAAACATAACTTTTATTGTATCTATAAAAATTATAATAGATTGTTTATCACACTTATTATTTTAAAATCTGCAAGTATGAGGCTGCTAGTTACCCTAATATCATTTGCAATGCTGAGTATTCACTCGGCCTATAAGTACATGAGCGGGTCTCTGCAGTGACCCGTTACTATAGCAGCCTCAGACAAGTCAAATTAAAAGCCAGACAATAGCCCCCCCGACATGTTTTGTCGGATAACCAGCGTCATCAGGGGATCGGGGCTAATGGTTTGTGGGAGGAGCCAGGGTAGGTATATATAACTTCGGGGTGGGACTACTTGTCAATAAACACCAATAATTCTTAGTTAACACTGGGGTTGCCTAGCACTGTGGTATTGACTACTATGCTGACCAATAGGTGCTCAGAAGGTCATCAAAGGTGGTTCACAGTATACAGGAAGTGACTTGCATACCCTATGACTATGAACTCATTGGTTCAGAGATATTTGGGCACGCCCAGTGATACTCATAGGGCCTCTTACCTTATTCGCCAATCAATTATCCAACGGCTCGTTTTGCAGATGCAGCCAACAAAAGAGCCACATCTGGCTCCGAGCCATAGGTTCTCTACCCCTGCACTAGGCATTGTCACACCTGGTACCTACCACCTTCGCCTTTCTGGCTGGTCCAATATGATATGCGTAGAAGAAGCACGTAAACATGGTAACCTTCAGCTTTACTACTGCAAAGTCTAGAAATGAATACACTTTGTCATTACCACCAGCTCTTTAGTGCCTTCCAGAACACAGGATTAAACTGTATTTTCTTCTGTGAAACAATCATCTCGAGCTGCTGTAAATCAGTAGGTACTGACAGGAAAGTAGAGAGGTAATAGTGCATTTTATATGGTTTGTGGTTCAGCGCCAATGAAATTTTAACATGGATATAAAATAAATGGTTCAGAAAATAAAAAATGCAAGGGAGAAAATAGAGCCCGGCAAAAATGTGCCCCATACAAGGTGAAATTTGCAATCCATGCCTAGACTTATGGAGACTAGGGTGGCTTGATCTACGGGCACCTTGGCCTTCACCATGTTATGGGACTACAAAACTCAGCTGTTTTTTGTAACTTTAATGCATAGTTCTATGACTTTTTAGATCTCATGTATTTGGTCATATAACTGTTTGGCTTTGTGCAAGTTTCGAGATCTGAGCCGTCATAGGGAATGATAAATTCCTTTGGGGCCATAGAAACCCTCCATGCCCTATCCTTGAATTTTATGAAGAATCATATAAAGTTTTGTTTTATAAGGAAAAAAACTTTCCAAATGACATGTGCATGGGAAAATATCTCCATAGCATGGTACCGTACAGACTTGCCATATACCTGGCATGGTAGAAGGTGCATCACCATAGACAAAATAAAAATTCATGAATACTTAATAATAAGATTTCTAATTACTTGCCAAAATACTAACAACAAGTGTGTGCGAAAATTGCAGAGAGCTGTTCTCTTACAGATTTACTAGAAAATGCAAATATTTCAATTATTCTGAAGTTAATAATTTATCATTAGCACTTATCATCTTCGCATGTTTCACTGTTTACACTGTCAACGGGGCCGGAAGTGACTGATTTTATATGGATGCTGCACTGGGGTGGATTAGGACTGCCCTGGGCTATATGAATATTATAGACCCTACAAGTCTGGAATCACTTCCTATGTCTGCGACTAGAATCAGCTTTTTGGGGATTGGAGGATGTGTCTCTTCTTCCTGCTTATAATCTGAGGTTTTCAGGACCGTTGGGGTCCCTTCAAAGTCCCTAAGATGTCTCTTGTCTATGTTTATTGTGCGCAGGAATAGATGTATGAGGATTTCATGGGTGAAGTGTATAATTCGGTGGGTGGTTTGGGAGGCCATGGGCCCCATAAAAGGCTTGGACCCCGCATATATTATAATCCACTACAGTTATTGTGAACAATCTCTCCCTGCCCCATCCCTGGGTGTTTTCAAGTAAACATGAAAAAAACCCTACACTGACATCAGAGGGGAGTCTGCTTGTGACCTGCAGAACCTGTGTATATGCAGTACCGGTAAGTACCGAACTTTGTGGGCCTTGTTCGGCTCAACCCCCTCCCCACAGGTAACACCCATGATCGGCGCTGGCAACTTTTCAAGAGGCACTTAAATCAAACTGGCCACTTGCACCAGCAATAATCTGCCGGGGGCGTTCATGTCATTGGGAACAACTTTCCCCAAAATGACAACGCACAGCTTCAGGAGTTTAGACAGTTAATTTCATTTAAATGGGTGTTACTGGTTACCGAACCTTGACCCAAATGAAATTTTTATGGGTCACTCATCACTACTCCGCCATTTTAGGACAAACCCAAAGAAGAAGCCAAAGGGAGCAATGGAAGCTCAACATTTGGTGTCAAGTTTGTTGACTTTAGTCCAATGTGTTTTTTTTTGCTGTAGTGTCACATTAACATCTGCATGGTCATATCTATGGGGTCCTGTTTTTTTTTTGTAATTCACTGGTTTTCCAGGTAAAGGTGTTTACTGTCAAGATCATTGGGGTCTAACTCTTGATACCCTGTCAGACACTACGGTGAGCCCCACCTCCACATTACAGACCAGTGGCGTCATGTGCATTTGTCACATGACCTGTTAGCAACTCACTAACCATCTTACTAAATAAATGTGGTTAACCTACCAAACCAGGTAAAGCTGCTGTACAGTGTATGGCCTGGCGGGAGGTTAAGAGACCACAGAGGTAGATATAGGGGTAGTTGGCATTGGGTTACGTTGAGATAAACTTCAATCCATTATAAAATGGGACGATGTTCCAAACGACTATTAATTAAGCATTTAGGCTACAATTAGATATTCCTCCTAAAGTATCTGCAGAAGTACAGTCTGAGTGATATGTCCATTATACAGAAGAGAAGGCGGACAATGAATAATGCATTAAAAAAAACAACATTGTTTGACGGATAAAGGGCTGAAAGTGATTGTGGCAGTTTTGCAAATCATGAGGTTTGTTTCAATTACAATAAAGCAAGTGAGAAGCATTAATTTAATTGAAAAACAGTCAGATAGACAAACCCGCTCTGGTTGAATAGCTGGCCGGACAAGCGTCCCAATATTAGCTTCACAATACAATCATCAAATGGACCTTGAATAGCGTTCCCATACCGAGCTCACAATATGGGGGACATTGCTACCCCGCTCCATGTTGGAGTGCCTATTGTGATGCCTCGCTGCCCCTAAATCCCTTATAAACCATCAACCTTAATTTAATATCATAATATTAAATAAAAATGTAATGAGTTTATTCTGATTCGTAAACAGGCGCCTCTTCAAGGGTTTTGTAACTGCGCGTCCACATTGATACGGAGCTGTGCACATAATTAGGTTTTTGTTGTGCTTAGATATCTTGCAATGGTAGAATTTTCTGCGCCAATAACTGGGTTGAAGCCAAAATCTTGATTGGTTATGGTAGCGAGTCACTTGGCGTTGATGTTGTAGCCCAATGCTGTTACATTGTGTTCTCTTTGTTTTGATTATCTACTTATGTAACAAACGGATATAGAAGATAATGGGAATAGGGGGGCCATTGGGGGGAGGTGACCCCTTATAAATACTGAAAAACTTTTTGGATAGTGGTAATTTCTTTGTATCTCTTACACGTCTTTTGTCTCCACTCCGATCCAGTACTACAACTTAAGAACCATATCAAATGTCCTTGAAAGGGTCCTGCATACATGTGTTTCAGGAGTAGACATGTATACAAAGGGCATTTAACTCTATCTACGTTCTGAGGAGTTACTCTATTTACGTTCTGAGGAGTTGAAATCGGGACTGATAAGGGGCCTCTTCTCCATACTCGGGACTTCAATGTGTAATTAATGGCGAACCTTGATCTTAGAATGTGTTGGATATTAATAAGAAGATGAATAGATCATGGCTTATGTGCAAACTAAAACTGACCATGCATTTTAGATGTTGACCAAATCTTTTCCTGCAAGGGCCTTATGCTTGACCAAGAGTTTACAACTCCCCTGAAAACATTTAGATTGGACATCCTGGAATCCATCAGCTTGATCTTTCTTTTTCTCAACCGGGATGAAAGTCCAAAAGACCCCATACACATTTATAGGCAACCAAAAGCAACGGGTTCAGATGACATCGGTCTATAGTGTACGGCCTTGTCTACGCATTTGATCAATAATCAACTATCTTATAGCTTTTACCGAAAATAGAGATAAGCCTCCTATTACCGAAGCCTGGAACCATTGACAATAAGAGGATCTGAGTCCAAGCGACATTGAAGAGTATAGCAGGGGGCTTGCATCTTGATAAATGAGCTATGACATGCTCTCGAAATCCACAATGTGTCAATGTTGAAAATTATTGGAAACAAGATTACATTGATTACATCCATTACCATGAATATTAAGTTAGTGGCAAGTACATTCGTCCACTAATGATCAGTCGATTTGCACATGACACTTCCAATCTATTGTTGATGTAGAGATGATTTGTCCTGCATCTGTTGGTATATACTCATCCATCTTAGCAACTCCATTAAAATGTCCAGTAAGTAGAGGTGATTTCAGGTTTAGAAAATATCTTAATAGGATAATAAAATTAGAATTCTAAGAGAATAGAGGGAAGGAACTCTTTGGAGAACCACCAAACCTAAGAGCAGCTAGAAGAAGCTTCCTTTACAATGAAGGACACCACACATATATTACATATACACCCCATTTATAATATAGACACCAAACTGCCATGTTTGACCACCAATCCTAGCTGATGTCTAGTGGAAGTTAGAAACTCTATGATCAGCTCATAGTTAGAAGTCCATTCTAACGAATTAGGATGGTTCAGACAGTTTGGGCCGTAGCCTCTATCCTGCCGGTGGTTAAGGCTTCTCTAATTCCAGTCGGAACTTACAGCTTCCATACTAATAACTCTTTTGGGACCCCTAAACCCCATAAAGTCTATAATGAGCTTATTTTTGTTTGGAGAACCTAAGACATATACAACATGGACAGTCCTCACAATGGACTCCATGCCGAAAGCTTTCCCTTTCTAGCAAATTACCATATATACTCGAGTATAAGCCTAGTTTTTCAGCACAAATAAATGTGCTGAAAACCCAAACTTGGCTTATACTCGAGCAAAAAAAAAAATCAAAACTCACCTTTCCGGCTTCCCCAGCTGCTGGCTTTATACTGGGGCACGGGGCTGGCTATATACTGGGGCAGAGGACTGGCTATATATTGGAGGATATGGGCTGGCAGGCTATATACTGGGGGGCAGGTGCTGGCTATATACTATGGGGCAGGGTCCGACAGGCTATATACTGGGGAGGCTGTGACCAGTGCATTTCCCACCTTCGGCTTATACTCGAGTCAATAGGTTTTCCCAGTTTTTTGTGTTGAAATTAGGGGTCTCAGCTTATACTTGGGTTGGCTTATACTCGAGTATATACAGTAATCATTGGGCGAGGGGGAAGCCCAAAAATCTGACACCATATAATCATCTTATATTTCTAAAACCTTTTTTTTAAAAAAAAAATCAGACATATTTTATCATATATGTCTTCTATACTTGGCCAGTATCTGGTAATTTTTGCATGAAGTTTCGACTTTACCCATACCATGTAACACAGATTTTATTTCTGCTTTATTTCCATCAAAATTTCCCCGGAGCATTAGGGCAGCCTCCGAACAGAGGGTGTTTGATATTTGGTTCCATTTCATAACCATGGATCTCATGATAATTTAAGGAACATTTGGAGGCTTATATAAGAACCATATGGCTTCTATTCAACCACGTCGTGTTAAGTGATATTGTATTTGTTGACTATACTGACACTTCGAGGGAGATCCGCTGATACGTAAGCTTGTCTGACATGAACCAGCATGTTCTGGGTTTTATATCTGTTGGCTTGGGTAGCAGATATGACAGACTCTCTTCTGCCAGAGGATGAGACTTTGTATATTCACTGTCAGAGCTTACAGTCCCGCTACCTGATCTGTTCAATTATTTGTTTTTCATTCTGCGTAACTCTGGTGTAACATAGATTCTGGCTTGTTTGCTTTTTTTCTCTGTAGCTTATTCAACATTTGTCGGCTGTTTTCCCCAAAGGAAGTGTTGTATATATGTATGAGTGTGGCACGCACTAAGAGGTATTTCACATTTTTCATCCATCACTCATTTTATGCGAGGCCAGGACTACAATGTTCCTGGCGCCCTCCTTGTGATGTCGAAACATTCGCTTTCAAAGCCGGAGAGCATTTTCTAGACTTATCCAATTTCCCAGTGGGCATTAAGGCTGTTTTCTAATACCGTACATATATAATTGATTTACTAGTAGTTCACATTTACCAAAGACTTCACGTTTTCATCATTGTGTTTAGAGAGTACCTATTGGGGGGTTTTCGAGGCCTGCATTTATTGATGTGTAATTGGGGCACTTTGTGCAAAAGCTTTGTGGCAAAATCAATTTCATCCAAATAATGCAACAAATTTAACTGTGATTTTAACAAAATGGCATAAAGCGAGGCTTTTATGATGTGGCATGTGAACTGGAGGAGCACTGGAAAGACAATGGGGGAAGTAAACCAATCCAGACTCACTATTAGTTGTCATAAAATGATAAAATTTACTTAGAATATACACAAGCATTTGACATGAACATAAAATTATTTTATAGTTCTCCAAACTGTAGATCCCTAACTATTGCAAAACTACAACTCTCATGAAAATTTCTTCCAAAAATAGGCTAGGCTTAGCCCTATCATCTTCAGTACTGTTGTATTGTCATATATTGGGAGAAATTTATGAAGGCTTAGAATTCCTCCAGTCTTAAAATTCTTCCCGCAGGCATTCCGGCGCCCATATCTACTGAGGGTGCAAACTACACCAGTTTGTACTTACGAGAACCTACGGATCTACTATAGTCTTCGCCGGGCCGGGTGTTCACCCCAAGCTTCCTGCCCTGACATGCACTGACACATGGGGGTCTGAGAGGCCAGGAAACTGGTGGGGATGAAGATGAGAAGGTATAACGAATCTCCCTCATTGTCTATAAAGATCTGACAGATGTAGAAACCATCCTGTAGCATCTCCATTTAGATTTTCTAAGATCAGTAGCACAAGAAGGCCAACATGGTTCACTTTGTCAGTTGTTGAGTTACGCAAAAGCTGGTCATGCCACTGATCTGAAGATATCTTGAGCCCAGAGAAAAAGTAAGGAAGGACACGTGTTTTATTGCAGTGATCCTTGTGAATCTTTGGGATCATCCCAATATAATCCAGTGTCTATGACCAGTGGATAGGGTAGTCTCACTTACTTAGTCTCACTCACTTAGCTTGCTTCCTAGTTGTTCTCACATTTATTCATGCTCTGATGGTCTCCCCCAAACCTCATGAAGAAAAAGTAATTAAAAAGTCTACAAACAGATTCAATTTAGATTAGAAATATGGGAAGCATTGCACTTTTTAGTTAAAATTAGTGGTGTAGGTGTAGACAGGAGGTTTTCCTACAAATACCCACAAAATGAGTTTTTTTACTTCAAGGTAGACTTGATTTGTGATTTAAAAAGTGAGGTAAACCAAGATGAAGATAGTGGACAACCATGGGTGTAGATACAAATATACTCTTATATGTGAACTGAGTGTTAAATAACAGAAGCTTGAGTCACCTCGACTAAACCCATAGTCAATGAGATTACAGAGAATTAGGAGTCAAGTCTATAGTTCAGGCTATACTTGTACAGAAACTACTGTGTATGAGTGAAGATCCAGTGAAAGCACCTTCTTTAGATTTTTTTTTATTTTATTTTACTCCAGTTTTACATTTTTGGATAAATTCTTGCTCTACTAATATCTATTGTTATCTGATTGCATAATCCAGATCTTTTCCAGCCCAGAAATAAAAAGATCCTACCTAACATCCTAAAGTGTTACATAAGATGAATGTCAGTTTGTAGCAGGACTAGACAATCATCTAATATGTACAGTGGTGTCCTCAATCTACGTTCCCAAAGAAGAGTCAGAGATGTTGGTCAACATGGCCAATCAATTGATCCCAAGAGAAGATTTTATAGAGGTCTTGGGCAGTGGCTTACTTCCATCTACCCATTGAGAATCTAGATTGAGGTAAGAGTGTATATGGCGGTTAGAGCGGTCAACTAGAAGCGTTAGAAGGGTTAAGATGACAGATATCTTTAGTGTCGGACTAGAATACATCAAGATGCAATCCACAGGACCACAACGTTCCTCTATCACTATAACTGGTCCGATGTTGCATGCAAATTCTTCATTTAGCTGGAGTATAAAATATTTATAAGGAACAACAATCCAAAGTTTCATCTTGTTCATTAAATGTATGTCCCACCAGAGGGTCTTCTAAAAGACCCAGTCCCAAGATTTGGAAGATTATGTAACTTCTAGAGATCATCAATTTATGAGACATCATGGGTAGGCTACTAGTACCTGGAGACCCAGCCCCAAGGTTTGGAAGATGATGTAACTTCTAGACATCATCAACTTATGAGACATCATAGGTACTAGCTACTAGTACCTGGAGATAACACAAATAATAGAATATTGGAATTTACTGAAGCAATAAAGAGGTGACCATGGATGGAAACCAGCTGATATTGGTGGGACAGTGGACCATCTAATATATATGAAATTTTCAGCCAATATTCGTTCTGGATGTTCTGGATTGGGCAAGCTCAATTCTCAACATACTCAATCTTTTTTGTTCTCAAAGATAAGCCATCACCAGAGATATAGGATGGGCCTTATTTGTCCCTTCCCCATCTATGGGTATGGAACTAGTAATGGTATAGCTAGAGAACTTATGTGCAAGCATTAGAATTCTGTTACTGAAGAAGCAATAAACTTTAGACTACCTCTAATATGACACTGTATTAAGACTTCCGAGGAGATTATAATGGAATATGCCATAACCGATATAAGAAATTAGCTTTGATCAATCCTCCAAGGAGCTCATTGTCTGTGATAGTTTATAGAGGTAGTTATTACCGAGCCGTCCAGGGCCACCGTACCTCATACGTCTCAATACTTGGCCATTGTCTCCAATTTTCTCTTCCTGACTTCCTCTGGTCGATTTCACCTCAGTTCCCTCATGCCGGAGGCCCATCATCTTAATCTGTCTGTGGCTTCTCATTTGCCTTTTAATTTAATTACAATTTATGTCAGATGCGAGAGCGTAACCTTAAAGCATTAAACGTTAACATTAAAGAGGATAGACGCGGACAAGAGAGGGAAAGCAAATAATCGTGACTGTTTTGTCTCGAGCCGCGTCACATGACGAACAGGCTTAGCCGTAACTAGCGTTCATCATTCCTGAGCCACAAATTAGATCTGTCCATACCACTTTATCTGTGCTGAACTAATACATGTTGGATTATATAAGCCGCGTTCCTTTAGCCGGCTATCCAAAGCCTTCCTTTAAATCATGACCCAGTTTCTGTGGAAAGCCAATAAAACACTCGGCAGGACGTTCTGTATTGTGGATATTCCGATTTACAGCACATCACTTTGTAGGATGTCTGTTTATGGGGTTTAGAGAAGGAGAGAAGGGCACAGAAGTTATAGGTGGTGCCCAGGTTGTAGGATCACATGGACCCTGAGGGCCCCAAAAGATCCCAGTGCTCTACAGGAGGAGACCAGAACTATAAATGGTGCAGGAGAGATACCCTTGTATCAGGAGCGACCATCTCTTACAACAGTGGTGCAATAGTCAATATCTATCTGTATATTAAACTCATATCTATCTTATATGTTCATCATCTACCTATCTCTCTCTGTCTCTATCTTTCTTTTCCATCCCAAAACTACATCAATCCAAAACAAATGGATTAATTACATACATCCAGCTTTTGGTGGTTTCTTTAGGGACTCTCTATCATCTATTTATCTATCTATCATCCATCTCTATTTCTTCTATCGATCTGTTTCATATCTTTCTAATATTTATCTATTGATTTTTCTATCTTTTTCATATCTATCTCTATCTCAAATCCATCTAATTTCTCTCTATTTATCTACTCATATCTATATCATATCTATCTAGCTACCTTTTATTTATCTACTTATTGTCAGGGTTCGGGGTCAGTGAACCCCCTGGACCACCCGGGGAGATGCTACTAGCTGACACCTGGGACCGGAGTATAAGTGGCACCTGGTTGTCACCAGAGCCCCCTGCAAAGCGGGATGGTCTTGCTGCGGTGGGGTGCCACCAGGTCGTTCCAGAGGTCCGACTAGCCCGGCTGGAGATACAAGGTCACAGGTCAGGTCCGACTAGCCCGCGGTGGCAGCTAATGTCGAAGTACAGAATCAGCGTTCAGGCGCGAGGTCAGGTACAGGCACGTAGTCAGGGCTGGCGGCAGAGATACAAGGTCACAGGTCAGGTCCGAGGTCAAGCAACAGAAGTTCAGGCAAGGCAGGGAACGGGAACAAGGAAGGTCACAGGAACAACACTGGGAAGCTTTCTCTGAGGCTAATGAGCGCAAAGATCCGGCGGGGAGTGATGGGGGCCGCCGGTCTTTATGGAAAAACCCGGAGGTGCCAGCGCCAATCAGGGGTGCGCTGGCCCTTTAAATCTTTGAGTGCCGACACGCGCGCCCTAGGGAGCAGGAGCGTGGAGAGGTAAGTGAGGCCCGTGCGCCAGATATAAGGTGCAGCAACGAGACTTGAGCTCAGAACAGTGATACATGTGGTGCAATAGTATTTATTGGCTGACATGGGACACCCCTTTAAGGCTTGCGCTGATCTCTAGATTTACATAGTAACATAGTTAAAAAGATCTGATAAAACGCTGATGTGACAAGTTGCTGTAAACGCCTGAATGACATCCCACATAGATATGTTCCAGAGAACAATCCCTGACAGCGGATACATTGATCCCTGGGTGGGTGGCACAGCTGGTATATAGAGGGTGCAGCGGGCACCAGCAGACGGCTGTCTGTGTTACATCCACATAAGTCTGGGATATTTTTGCTGTGGATCGTTCTCTTAAAGCCGCTCGGTCTGTCTTGCTGCAATCCACTGAGCCCATGATTGAAAAACTCCTAGGGGTCCGTCTCACAAAGCCTCTCTCATGTGTCACGTGACGGTAATAAGACGCCGCGCTATTTATTTCTAGGAGACTTACGTAAGCTTCATCACATCAAGGAGCGCGCTGTATTCTTTCCCTAATGGCAGAATGTGAAATTTTGATAGATGAGCCCAGGGATCCCAGACCCCATGTTTTTTTTCTATAATAATTCTCAATGTGGGAGCATTGTCCGTCGCACACGGCTCCACAATCCCTTTCCGTACGGCCAGACGCAGACTCCATTGACAATCACTGCACCTGGAGCAGATCCCAGATGTCTCCGTGCCCATTACTGACCCCTCGACGGTTTCTTCAGGTTCAGCCGTCATCTGCCAGAGTCAAACTTTTCATTGCTTTTTGATGTATGGCTGTGGATCCAGGCCAGGAGGCGAGGGGCTGCCAAATATATTCATTGTTACATTGCATTCCTCTCTTCTTCTTCTTATAGCTGTGGGAATCATTGGGAATAACCTGCCCTGTGCTGATGATGTACAAAGCGCTGCCCAAATGCCTCAGCTATCTGATGGATGATGTCCGACATGGGCTTCTGCAATGTCATATATAGACAACCAACTTTATTTGTTCTTATTTGTGCTTTATTGTTTTTATTGCAGGCGACAACAATTTTGGATATTATTGTTTTGATTTTTAAGGTAACATAAAGGGGAATGTAAGATACTATGATAGCTATTGATTTGCTGCTCCAGTGCCTTAAAGGAAATCTACCATAAACCAGGGGCACTTACTCATAGATCCAGGCTCCGTGGCTGTGGAAATCTTCATATAGTTGTTATCCATGGCTTCCTTCCTTCTAAAATCAACTTTTAAAATTATGCAGATGAGTCAGAAGGGCTCTGTTTCCAGATGTCCTCAGTGTAACTTCACAGGTTTCCACCCCTGCTCTTTCTGCTGCTAAATTACATAGATGGAAAAGGGATAGAGCTGGGGACATGTTATGCTCATTCTAATAACCTTTGAAGCTACAGCACTGAGGAGCTCTGGTAACTCCCCCAGAGCCCTTCTGGCTTATTTCCATAATTTTAAAAGTTGATTTTAGAAGGAAGGAAGCCATGGAAGCTATAAGAAGATTACCACAGTCAAGGTTCTTGGATCTATGAGTAAGTGTCTCTGGTTTATCATGATGGATTTTGATGGTAGATTTTCTCTAAAGGCGATCTACCATAAACCAGGGTCATTACTCATAGATCCAGGCACAGTGACTGTGGTAATCTCCTTATATTTGTTATCCATGGCCTCCTTCCTTCTAAAATCAACTTTTAACATTATGCTAATGAGACAGGGGTTACCAGAAACCCTCCGTGCTGTAGCTACACATGTTATGTCACTCATACTCCCCTGTGCTCTTTCATATTGCCAGAATCTTTGCAGCTACAACATGGAGGAGCGCTGGTACACACCCCAGATCTACCCTGGCTCATTAGCGTACTGTTATAAGTTGATTTTAGAAGGAAGGAGGCCATGGATAACAAATATAAGAAGATCACAGTCACGGTGCCTGGATCTATGAGTAATGTCCCTGGTTTATCATGATGGATTTTGATGGTAGATTTCCTTTAAGGAGAGATCAGAGTCAAGAAACCTTTTCACCTGAAGCATAGCCTGAATATAATGGCTCTATAGATTGCTATTTAAATGAGCTGCATGTTATATATATATAACCATGGTTATATATGGTGATATATCTAACCATCCAGGCACGTTGCTTTGCACTGATGAGGGCCAAACAACCCGAAACAGCTCTTTAACACTGGTTTGTCTGGCAGAAGGATACATTCTTCATATATTTTGCTAGTAAGAAACAGTACTCCTCTCCCTGAGCTGTATCTATGGTATATAATATAGCCATCCAGTAACTCTGCACTGATGAGGTCCAAAAACCCTGGAACAGCTGTCTGCAGCTCGCTGTGTCTGGTTTGACTGGTAGCAGCTATGCAATATAATTTTTTAGCAAATTTTGCCTTAAATACGGGCCCCATACACTGCTATCATGGCAAGCTCCAAAAACTTACCCCCGTCCATAGATAATAATAAAATACTGAGCCATAAAAAGTTTTTTTTTGCCGTTCTTTTGTGCAAGAATATTGACAATTTTTCCCTCTCATAGAACCATGAGACGGTGCCTCGCTGATTTTGTTTTCTCCTCTCTCCTCCTCATCTAAGAAAATACATCAAAGCAAATATCAAATCTATGTAAAAACATATTTATAAGAATGTGAAGCTTCCATTAAAAGAAATAAATCTGCCTCCCTAGAGCAGACATAAAACATAACTTCCGATGGGGCTATTACTTTACATTACAGTCGTTCTGCTAAAATCTTATTTTTTATACTACGGAAAATGACTTTACTTTGCACAAAGAAACAGGAAAGAGAAGAAACTATTTTAAAAGGTTTTTAGCTTTTAGATTAATGGTTTGGAAGAAATAATCGGAAAAAGCTATTATCGGAGTAATATTGGCAAGAGTTGTAGTCCTGGCTGATCCATGGGCCAACCACATCCAAGGACTAGGACACAGACCCTACTAGTCTCCATTTTGGGTTTTGGCTGGTCCTTCACAATCCATTATTAGGTTGGGGATTGGTCCTACCAGAGGATCCCCTGGTACTTCTATATGGGGTTGTCCAGTTTGCAGTGTTACAATTTACTAAATGAGGATCCAAGGTGGCAACTGATGAACCAAGAACAGGGTTATGGGGTCTCTGGGTACATTGAGGGGAGTCTACAAGCTCCCAACCACCCACAAGTGAGGACACTTTATAACCTTTCCAGACTCACTGGGGGTCATTTACTAAGGGCCCGAATCGCGTTTTCCCGACGTGTTACCCGAATATTTCCAATTTGCGCCGATTGTACCTGAATTGCCCCGGGATTGTGTCGCACGCGATCGGATTGTGGCGCATCGGCGCCGGCATGCGCGCGACGGAAATCGGGGGGCGTGGCCGAACGAAAACCCGACGTATTCGGAAAAACCGCCGCATTTAAAAACCGAAAAAGTGTCGCTTGGTGACCGCTTACCTTCACCTGGTCCGAGGTGGTGCATTCCGGCGCGTGGAGATGATTTTCAGCGCAGCAGCGCCACCTGGTGGACGGCGGAGGAACTGCCTTCATGAATCCCGGCCGGACCCGAATCCAGAGCAGAGAACGCGCCGCTGGATCGCGAATGGGCCGGGTAAGTAAATTTGCCCCACTGTGCTATTGCATAGTGATGTATCATATGCCATGTCGTATAGGTGCACTAGGGGCGGGGTTTTACTTGCTGGTGCACCTGTTTTCTTCTTTCTCTGCGTTCTTCTTAAGGGTGATGTCACTCGATGTGTAATGGGAGGCCACTGCCTGACATTAGGTACCATAGAAAGAAGAAAGTAGGTGCACCAACAGATATCCCCCAGAATTTGCTCTGAAAATGTTAATTTGCCTAAAAATTTCAATTTCATTTTCTCTACAATAATAAAAACAGGAACCGTATGTCTGGAAAGAGAATACAGTGTCCCATACAACCATTCTGGAAGCTGGAAGACTCTTTTTAATGCTGGTAGACTCTTCTTAAAGCGAACCTGTCACCAGCAATATCATTTTAGCTGGTGACAGGTTCCAATGGCATCTGTTATGCTGATTTAAAAAATGCTTTTGTCAGCATTGTGAATAATGCCGCTACTTTATACAACTTCATTTCACATTACCTGGCTCCCTGCCAGCCGTGTGTGGTGAGTCCTGGGGGTGGAGCAGCTGCAGCCTGTGTATCCCTTTGTCATTCTCCTTATGCAGTCCTCCTCTCTTCCACACCAGCCTCCTCCTACGTCTGCCTGCTTATTGTACATGACAGAAGGAGGGAAGGAGTGAGGGAGCTGGATGAGTAAGTAGAAGACTGATATATGGGCACCCATGCTGCTGCAGCTACCCCTTCCCCAGGACTCACCACACACTGCTGGCTGAGAGCCAGGTCATGTGAAATAAACTTATATCAACTACTGAAATGATTCAGAATGCTAACAAAGGCATATTTAAAATCCTCACAGCATAGACTATTGGAACCTGTCACCAGCTACAAATTACATTTCTAATGATTTGCTTTAACAGAAATTGAAGGCTATCAATCAGATGTGATCCCTCAAACCGCTACAATAACACAGATTTCTGAAAAAGTAACACATGACTGGAGATTTGACTACACATAGGGTTTGCTTGTAGTCTGTAACCATGGAAACACTTAGGTTTGCATAGGAGCTTTATACACATAATTGCATTCATTGGAGCTGTACAAAATTACATATTTCCTTTTGTTCTAAATTCAGTATGGGTTTAGCTCAGGACCGGCATCAGCTGGAGAGTCAATTTTAGTGACAATAATCTAGAAATAATCATAGTACAAGGAACATTTTACAGGTTTTTCAGGTTTAAATAGAATAATTTTGTCTATATACAATGATGCAGATCCATATTTTGACGTTTCGGAACATTCATGGGTTCAGGTATACGAGAAGATACATTGTTTCACTCATCTTCGCGGCACTGTTACAGCACTGGCATTAAAATACGTCTGTTCTTTTTAAATTTTTTGAAGAAAATCTTAATTTTTTTGACAGTATCAGTGTTGTTAGCACAGTATGCCCACCCCTGCACTAGATGATAAGCGGCTTCTATAACACCGGGTTTAATATATAAATGGGGAATGTATTACGTGGGATTCTCCTTCGTTCTGAGATCTGGCTCGTCACACCCTCGGTTGGTGCTCTTGGTGCCAGCTTTCAGCTGAGGCCCCGGTAACGCCAGTTTACGCTTGGTACGCTGCCTTGCACTGGTAAATAATCTACTTTTATGGGTTGTATCAATATGATTGAAAGGCGCCAGGAGCTGCAGTTTTCCCACCACAGGGCACAGTTGGTGCTTTGTGAAATTTCCGCCGTGGTAGCTTCCCCTCAGCTGCTTCGAGTCGATGCCAGTTTATAATTCAGCTCTTCACCCTTCCAGTTTTCGGATGCCATCAATTGCTGCTAAGGAGAAGTGAGAACAGCTTCGCAGCGGCACAATATGGGGACGGCCCCAGGTAATTTTCCAATAAAGTAAGAATCCGTGCAGTGGTGCCCCTTCTGCTTGGCGAGTGGGAATCTCGCAGCGGCATCCATCGTCGTTCCAGATGCCTACCTCCAACATTGCTCCACGCGTCTTAACACTTGCTAAGCCCATAGCCCAAACAGAAGATATACGTGTCTGTATCATCACATAAGCAACAAAATTGTCTAACAATCCAAAAATATCAGCAACAACAAAATTGTATCCAGACAAAGTATCAGATTAACTAGTTGAACAATCCTGCAACATGACATGTCCGCCCTCCTGACGTGTTGGTTTTTGTTTATACATTTTTCATTTTTTTACTTATGACTGTAGGTTGTACCTTTTCTCTAACATTCCTCCTTGAAAGATACAAATGAATTGCAAAATAAAATAAAAAGCTTTGAGTCCCCATTGGCCAGCATTGCACTTATGCCCAAATACTGAATTTGGGCATCTTGTCATACCCTAAAACATATCAACCCCATAATTTATCCATTAATTTAAAGGGGTTGGCCACTTTTTAATAAATATGTTCCATTAGACATGTAGCTGAATCATGTATACAGTATGTACCTGTGTCTTTTCCTCCTGATAGCTTCTCACTCCTCCAGTCCTTCTTAATGGCTTCACCCACTGGGCCTCTTTTTCTGACAGTCCGTCTCACTGCCAGACACAGGGCGAGGGGAGGGAGCAGGATGAGTCATAATCGCCTGGTGCAGCTCCTCCTATTCAGCAGAACTCACACATAGTAAACAAAGAATCATGGAGTGTCTGTGCATAGCACTGATGTCACCAATGCTGGATCACTTGATTAAGATTCAGGGATTATTATTAAAGGACATCTATCACCAGATCAAGGATTGTAAACCTGACATACCTGACACACTGACATACTGGTGTGGGCCCCCTCTGGCAGGATCGGCTTTTCTTTTAGCCCTCTGATGCCATTGTTTTTAAGAAAAAGGGGCTTGAAAAATTATTCAAATGAGCCTTAGGGACTCCAGGCTCCATTAATTCCTATGGAGTCTGGAGCCTCTCAGGGTCATTTGCATAATTTTTTAAAGCCTTTTTTTTCTTAGAAACTAGGGCATAAGCATCTAAAAGAAGATCTGATCCTGCCAGAGGGGGCCCACACCAGTATGTCAGTGTACTTGGTTTACAATCCTTGATCCGGTGAAAGATGTCCTTTTAGGTAGTAAAAGCACAAGGGCACCTATGTAAAAGAGTGGTTATTGGATTAAAATCTTATTGCTAATGTGATGTGTATAATAATACCATGAAAAAAAGATTGGACATGTTGAATTTCCTTTATTCTTTAAGGATTAATTTTTATTCTTTAAGGATTATTTTCTTCGAATTACATATATGATAAAATAAGATAATGTGAAGATAATTTCCCAGTTATTCCTTGGAAACCAGACAGTTGATCTTGGATAGTGTACCAGGTTAGATACCGGGCTGTCCTGCACCTCTCAGCAGATAATGTGGGGAGACGCTACAGAGCAATAGGCTCCTTCCAAAAGTCCGTTCTAGAAAATAATTCACATTCCCGCTGTACACCGAAAGCTTTGGGACCTGAATGAAATGATATTTTCTCACTCGCGGTAACATCAGGTGTGATCTCCTCACCTGCTGCAGTAATATACTTCTATCCCGCTGGTCCACTCAACAGTTTTTTCGGATAAAGTTCAGCCAAGTCCTGACATATTTTGGGCAATAACTTTGAGCACCTGGGGCGGTGGAGTCTACTACCCAGGAAAAGAGAAGGAAATAATAACTCAAATTAAAGTAGATGGATTCGGGCTTCGACGAAATTCATTCTTGTGATTTTATTTTTGTCGGAAGAAATAATATGAGAGCAAAATCACGTGATGGTGAATGAGGGTTGTGGTTGGGAGGGTTTGGGGAGAGTTAGGAAAATGAGGCTATTTCTCTCTCTGCGCTGGACAAGCCTGTATCCAGGAGGAGTTATTGTTAGCATGTGACTGGGGGGCGGTAAAGGGATCCGTTTTTGGGTGGCACTGCACCTTTTGTAGCTCCATCGGCACCCCTGGCGGTGGACAAAAGGATTGGGCATAGAAAATTCAACATGTCTGATACTTATCCCCTGCCACTTCATCTGAACACCCACATGCACAATTATTTGGGCTGCACCAAAATAATCTGGGGTTAAATGGGATCTATCAGCCCCCAAATCAGCCACAATTAATAGCCTATAAAGTACCCTATACAATTGTGTAGAGCACATATGTAACTGAGAAAGGGGTCATTCTTCCCTGAATAGGGTTCTTTCTGCATGTGTATGTATGTTTCCACTAAAAGAATCTTCACCGTCCCCGTTCACGCTACGTTAATAGCCATATGTTGTAAGAACACATCAGGAGGATTTTGACGTGTCCTCACAACATATGGCACAGACGTATTCCACTGCATACATCACCCAGCGACCCATCTTCCCCCCAAATGCGGGGCGACGAGTGGACATCGACAGCAGCCGGCTATTAACGGGGTGTTCCCCCAGTGATGTCACTGTCCTAATATGAACTGTGACTGTACCTCCCTTCTGGACGCTGTATAAAAAAAATAAAAGGGGGCATCAGCTAATTTACATAAATATGACAATGGAATTTACTGACAAATGAGAACAGGAACGACTTTCCTGGGAAGCTCATAAAATGCCTTATGATGATGATGATGGTGATGATTTTGCGGGGATTTGGGAGCTCCTTATCTATGTTGTATTTCTAGAAGTCTTGAGATAAAGAGACATTAAAGTGCATTACATTTTTGCCCTTGGTAAGGAGCGGCAGGCAACAGGAGGAGATTCAGACAGGAACTGAATATCTGAATATAATCTGTACCTTAGTGGTGATACAAAAATTGATGGAACAAATGTATTTTTCTGGATATTTTTGGCTTTTGGAGTTTATTTGAAATTACATTTTCTATTATTTCTACATTCCTAACAAATGACTGAAATATCATTTTTTATTTCAAATAAATAGTGTGTTTTTTTATTCTCTTTTGGGATTGGAATCATAGACCAGCACATGTTGTATCAGCTCCCACTATACACCCTTGTGGGAGAAGTCTATAGTAAGATAGAAGATGACTATTTAGGAATAACGCCATCAGCCAATCATCTTTGGTTTCCGATTGCTTATAATGGAAAGGGAAGTGATGTCATAAATGGGTGTGGTCTAACTTCCTGTTTTTCCTTACCAGGTGGCACGGTATTTTATCCATGGAGTATCTCCTGTTGGCTACAAAGTGAAAAGACTTCAAGACAATTTCCATTTCCTTTGTAAGGTAAGAGAAAATTATATTGTAATAGGATATAGCTAATCTACAATTTCCCATGTCTCGCCTCATTTATCAAAAAAGCACAGTGCAAAATACTTTAAAGGGAACCTGTCATCAAGAACAGGCAGAATAAACCTTACTCACCCCTCACTGTGACTTTGTTGAAAAGTGCAGTGCAGGAATCCCAGCTTAAATCAGCCACCTCCCACCATTAAAATTGTTTTCCCAAAACTTTTTCTGTCTTTGGCTTCACCCATCGCAGGGGTGCGTGAAATGGTGTGGAGATCTAATGTTTCCCATGCAGTGCAGTTAGAGGGAAAGTATTATGGTAAAGACAGAGGGAGGACTTAAGGAGACACAGGGCTGTCAATCAAAAGCAGGAGGTGTGGTTCACCATCAGCCTGGAAAAAACTTGACTCTTCTATTCAGAAGTTGACTCATCTATACTCATTTGCATATCAGAAAAACAAATAAAATTGTTACAGTAAAGTACTTCATTGGCAGATAATTTTAGGTGACATGGGTGGCACTTTTAACCCTTTACCAGCAAGTATTGCTGGTGTAAGGGGTAAAATTCTGGTGACAAGTCTTCTCTAAAAGCTTTCCAGACATATCGTTCTTATTTTCCAGTCATTTTTCATTATAAAAAAGTTTAAATTTTAAAATATTTATGCAAATGAGTTTCTTGTGGGCTGGGGGCGGGGTTTGGCTGGTTGGTGCAGCCATTTTATTTGTTCTAGGCTGCTCTTTGCTACACAGCACCATCATTTTTAACACTTTGACCCCCATGGAAATATTAGTGTAGAAATGAGTGCAGTTCCAGGCACAACCCCCTCCACCAATGCTCCAAGAAGCTCATGTACCTGAATATAAAAAATAAATCTTCTCTTAAACAACCAATTGCTGGGAAAGAGGAAAACTATAGAGTATAGAGGAACATTGGAGTATACACAGTATATACACAGATGTTGTTACTTGTGAGGTGATCTCGGAGCCTTAAGTGTCAATTATTTACTTGATTTCTACTACGGTAATTTTGTAGGATTTTTATTGCTCTGTCCCTAATTAAAAAAATCTGAAAATCTACAGGTTGATATTGTAGTAAAAGACTTAAAAAATGACTTCTGCCTTTCTGCTCAGTTATGAGGATCAACAACTGCTTTATGGATTTATTGGATATTTGTAAGTGCGCTTCACAGTCTTTTAGGCAGCGAGTTTAGCGCTCAGTGTGTGTATCGATAATCATACTCTAATTTTTAACTAAAGGAAGCAGAAATTTAATAAATCTCCCATTAGCCAATCAATAATTCATGTTTTTTTTTTTGCCTTTCTACCATAGATCTTATTGGTTTCAGAAACGCCTGCGGATGATAGCATTGATTGTATTTTACTACACTACCTGGTATAATCTTTACTATATTAGAAGTGAGGTAGAGTCAGATAATAAAGGGTTCATTTTTTTTTTTTTTATGGTCGAAACTGGTTTCCAGTGCTATGTAATAAATGACCTATCCACAGAATTGATCATTCATAGTCGATCAATGGGTGTGAGACACTTAGGACCTAGTCCAGTGGTGGCGCTATACTATGGTTAGAACTGAAGTGGATGAGTGGGGGGGTCGCCTGATGTTCTGCCCTCCCCGATCAACAATTGTTAGCCGGAAAATCCAATATAAAAATACTACTACTATGATTTATAAGTTTTAGTGAATTACTTAGAATGTTGTAGTAAAACGAACACCCATCCTCAGATTGTAAGGTCACGTCAGACCTACTGATCCTGGCAAGATTGGAAAGCCACCTAAGATATACTGCAAGTAATTTATTCAGACTGGTGTATTGAGTACCATTCTTAATTTTCCCACTACCGGCGCCGGATATACTATGAGGTACCGGCCTCTTAGTATATCCGGGGGCTAGCTCCACCACCAGAATGAAATCTCAGTAAGATGTGGTGGAGATTTCAGAAATTGTCTCCAATGGTTTTCCAATGGAGACTATAGTAAATATGGTAGGTCAGGGTGCTCCCGCTCTGCTTTCCATCACATCCAGGGCAGAAGACCAACAAAAATGTCGGAAGTGGGGGCTTCATACATGCCTTATCCGCTAGAAAACTGCTGGTCAAGGCATGTTAAATTTCCCCCGTGTCCAGAGGTATCAAACAGATACTTACTCCACCTTCCACTTCTCAACAGATATGGAAAGTGCTTTGCCAACTCTGTCTCTCATGCATGAAGGGGCAGATTTAGGATTTATGTGGCCCCAAGTAAAGTCATATGAGAAGAGCCCCTTTTGCTCTGCTCCACTCTGATGATATTGGGGGTGCTTATATGTGTACGCTCATCACAGTCCAGCGATGGAGTAATTCCAACAAGTTCAGGAAACCATTGAAAATCAGGATGCTTATCGCAGCCTCCCCAAAAGCTTTCATTTATATCGCCGACCTGAATACAGTTAAAAATTATGAAATGAGGCAGGAAGCGGTAGATGCCCTGATTTGTCAAAAATCATAAGTGTATTTATCGCCTCAGGTCGCTAATATAACATAAAGCATTTTGGGGAAGGTGCAAGTAAGAATTCAAATTTTTAATGGTTCCCAGAACCAGATGTTTTTTTAGGAGAAATAAACTCCATCCCTGTACTGCACCCCCAACGTCAGCTTCCCAGCCTCTCGTAAGGTTGGCAAAAGAGGATTGTTCCTTCCTTGCTATGTTTAACCCTTGTCTTTGACAGTTTCTATGAATCCCGATAGAAAAATATATACTGTTGACCCTGGCCCGAAATCTTCTCAAGTCATCCCTCTTTTCAGCATCCGAACAAACGTTTTACACCGCGTCTGATAGGAATTTATTTGCTGATTGTACTAGCATTCACCACATAGTAATAGCCTTTTTATGCCGTCCGCCTGTCGGAACGTGTCGGGTATTGTTTGGCTAATTGTGTGCACCTGGTCGGGTGTTAGAAGAGTGGGACCATTGGTGCGCTCTGACATCATTTCATTAACGGAGAATAATGGTCTGCGTTGAGCTCGACACATCCCTGCACTCGGCTATGAATAAATATTTCATACGATGAATAGGAAAATATTCATTGCTTCAAAGGACTAACTATCCACAATAAAACCGGCACAGGTCAATCGAGAAAAGTTACGCAGCTCAAGTGGATCTTCCTATCTCCTAAAGGAAATCTATACAAATATAAAAATACCCCTGCTTGGGATTTTAATGATAATGACTTCATTTAGTGAACACTATTTTTTTTTCTCCCGTTCTCCATCGAAAACAATTACGTATTAACAGCTTCTAATAGGGTTTTATATTACCATAAAATACCGGAGGAGGCTTTCTCTTCTTTTTGATTTTTTAACAGTGGGAAATGTTTTAATAACGCCATTATTACCATAAGTGCCTTTTTTTTTTCCCTTCGTACTCTTATGATTTCCGACACTATAGTTAATGAAAATGATACAAGCAATTGCTTGTTTGGAGAGATTTGCTGTATAACGTTGGAAAAGAGTGGGAGAAAGTGGCGGCACTGTACGAGGAGGCTGTGTACACAATGGCGGGTGACGTATATGACTGAGAGGAGATCACTTATGGATGCGATGCCGTTCTCCTCCTACGATTTGACAGGTTGTGATTAGCGGAGACGTGAACAGCTAAGAATCTTCGGGAGACATCTATTTATTGTAGATATCACATAAAAGGGGATCATTCTTTGGATATTTTCCAATTTAGTTAACGTTATGGTGATAAACAACTTCTCATAGTATTGAATATTATCTCCTTAAAGCTGCCATACACATAAGATGAAAATCTGTGGATTCAGCCTACTAGCTAATGGAGGACATTCATCAGGGCTTGATCTTCAGTTTTCTGGCAAACAAGGCTTGAAATAAGCTTAGAAAACCGCAAGGCTTTGTTGTTATTTTTCCCTGTATGCCACCACCATATCTAGTAAGTGTGAAGGGGAGGGAAGGTGGGCAAGTTCTTGCCCCAAACCTGGGCACTCACTGTAGTGGACCCATGTAATAGCGCAAGTATACTTTAGGCAGCGCCTGGCGTAGAAAATTGTGCCCCAGCACAGCTGGACGCCGAATACATCAGGAGACCGGAGCCACTTGATGTATTCAGTGGTGCAGGAGCGGCGGGCATATAACATGTCTCTCAATGAGTATGGGGCCTTTTGACTCCACCAAAAGACAATGTCGGGTAGACAAGGATTGGGCAAGTTGGAATCAATTCTTGTTCTCTGGAGATAGGCTGGTGTCAGAGGAGTGCCTACAGGGTTTTCTCCATTGAGCGCACATTTGTCTGATAGCTGTCACAGGTGTCTCAGAATTGGTGCTGGACCATCCCCCTCCCTGACAACAACCCTCCTTAACTTCCTGTATGGTATACCACTCCTATCCAGTGGCGTAACTTGAAGCTGATGGGCCCCAGTGCAAAGTCCGTGCCAGGCCCCCGACTATAATGTATGTTTAATAGTACTAGTCTTCTCATATGGGAAAGTGAGACCATATGGGCCCCCTAGCCTCTTGGGCCTGGGTGCAACCGCACCCTCTTCACCCCCTCAAGTTACGCCCTTGCTCCTATCCACAATACAAGTATTTGCAAAATGGCATCTCCATTCTCCAACCTTCCACTCGTCAAAGTACATAACTTCCTCAAACCATAATTAGAATTTTTGGGTCTCGTACTGCCATATAGCAGCTTTTAAAGAAGATGGCTCTCTGGACTTACTCTGACGCTCCTACACCCCCTCTAGACAATCTGGTATTCTGTGTTCCTCAACTCTATTCAATGATGTGATACATGGAATAATTTAAGAAGCTGAAGTAAAAAACTACTGCTGTAAGTTCCGGACCTAACTAAGTCACCAGAAATGTAAGTGTCTCCTATATTTACCTTGACGGAGTCCATTGGATCCACTTCTGCTTTGCCCTTCATGTTTATTTTCCTGCTTTGTAAAGCCTCTCATCATCACCTTTTACTTTATAAGTCTTATGTCTATTAGCTCCATAACTGTCTTCAGGTGACCATAGACACTGGAGCCCTAAAAATGTTAAGCAGTGTCCAATCCACTTGTAACATGTATCAAGATATGCAGTAAAGAAGTAGCGTGAATTACATTGGCTTCCGACTAAATTATGTGAAAGCAGGAAACCGTTTATATTAAATAGGGGGTTGTCCCAGCCTAAAGGCATTACAAAGAGCATCTCCAATGTTGGAGGACCAAGGAAGACAATGTATGTCATGCACAAGTCATTGATTGACATGATCACTGTGTAATGCTTTATATTACCTGCGGAGGTGCTGTAGGAAAGTTGAGTACAAGTTAATGTTCATCTAATCACTGGGGAACCTAGAAATAGTTGACCTTATAACCAATTTATGGCCTGGAGACTCTCCAAAGGATTGTTCAAAGATGATGGCCCAGTATAGGAAATCATGTTTGATTGGAGCCCACTTTAACATAGTATTAGTCAATGCCAGAGGAATTTCCCTTTAAATACAGCAGCGCTATGCTAATATTACCGCTATGTATAAAGGGATATGCATATGTACATATTGTTCACCTTGCTCTAATGAATTCTGTTGTGAAGCTAATTCCACGGCAGAGACAATTTACATGTCTTAACGGCAACATGCTGCGGCTTGTACATTTTATACCAACGTCAGCGTCTCGAGATTTGTAATGTAAATGAGAGATCCGGCCGCTACAGTAATTGACTATATATGTTTATGCATGAAATAAGGGACACTTAGATGGATAAGCCCCGGGGTTACTTGCAAGCAAACATGAGTTTGCTATATTTGATGGAATTTTATACAATGGTGGGAGAGAAGGGAATGTATGTGATATATGGTATGAATTGGCCACAAGCATTACATGTGTATTGTGTGAACCCCTCTGATTTTGAAGGCTTAGCATCTAATATTTATGAGAGACTTTCATGATTGGAGATGTTATGGGGAAATAACGATAGGGCTTTTTCCTTTCCTTCCTTTGTTTCTTGAGGAGTCAAGACCTAAAAACTGGACCAACTCAATCCACTTAAACTATAAGGTGCACACACACATCATTCCTATCCTTTAATTCTAAGATCAGACTCAAGTCTTGACCAAGTATCCATTGGTTCTTACGTAGGACAAAAAAAAGCCTCCACTAAACACTTTAGCTTCTCTTTTCTGAGAACAAAGCCAACGTGCCCACCAGAGAGTTGGTCCTCCAGTCCTTCCACTTCCACATTCATCTATTGTCTACTTGGAGTTGTGATTTAATGGACCACCACTGGTAATACCTGGGAGACGGAGCATCATTAAACTGATGGATGTTGCCTCGATTGAACTTCAAGTCAAGTACCTTTTCCGGTGAATTTGTCATGGACATTAATTACATGGTCTAAGCCTTCATTTGGCCATCACTAGTAGTTCTTCAAGATGACCCAGGGCATGAGGACCTAGCAATAGTTTATAGTGTGATGGTGTGGCTTGATGATGTGGAGTCTTTTTTTACCCTTGGGTCAGCTGTCTCTTTTCCTTGCCCGAATACCTACACGTTTGACTCAACTGTTGATGTCTTATGAATAGGACCACCTACGCGTGAAGGCTGAAAATATTGAAATCCATCAATCATCCTTGTCTTTCATTCTGCTACATCAGAAGGGAAATGGGCCACCATCCTTCACATTAGATGGTCAACCACACGTTTTGGACTTATATTTAAAGTTTTTCTTCAAGGATCC
The DNA here is from genome assembly GCA_019512145.1 of Engystomops pustulosus. Lineage (NCBI taxonomy): Eukaryota > Metazoa > Chordata > Amphibia > Anura > Leptodactylidae > Engystomops > Engystomops pustulosus. Next base: position 9,339,337 of record CM033648.1, on the reverse strand, counting down.
CATAATTTCCAAGAACCCTTTACATAGGTGTAGATTTTGACATAGTTGGGATTAAACTCCCAGGTAATAGCACCATAGCTGTAATTCAACTGGAGATTGGAGAACCAGTGTGACAATCTAATGAGCTACAAAGGGTCTAAAGATCAGCAAAAAAAAAAATTCTTCCAAAGTATTATAGGCAGTGAGTCTTCCAGTTTCCTTGTATTTGTAGAAACTCCTTACAGAAAGCTGACCCCAATACTTTATCAGACTCCTACACACACTTATATCCAATGTCGGATCTAAATGAAACACAATGATGGTCTGCTCTTTGCTGGAGGATCAGATTACAGAGAGAAGGATCAATCGGTAGACGTGCTTATCAAGGTGCTAAGATTTGTTAGAGACTTCAATCATATCTCTTCCCTGGTTCAGCGGGGCAGCAGAAGAGAAGAAGCTTCTGCGGTGATATTGCATATCTACAGGATATGACTGGCTGTCCCCATTTCCCGCAACAGTCTGCCGGAACGAAAAGCGTTAAACAATAAATCTAGAGAACAGCCACTTAAATCCAGTTGGCGGAGGGACAGAATGCTGATGTAGCTGGAGAATAGACCATAGACAATGCTGACTCAGCAATTATTCCAGAAATACATAGTCTGACCATTAGCGGGATTAATATACACTAAATGTGTGTGTGCTATTTTGGATAATGCAAACATGTTTCATAATTGCTCGAAATCCCTTCAGGGAGGAATCGGAGCTATAATAATATCAGCTCCTTTTAGCTGTATTTACAAAAACATTCTTATGTATAAGTCTACACGGGCAGAACTGTGCAAGACAATCAGCTGGTAATTGTCAAGTTGTCCATGAGAGGCCCCAATGGTCAACCTGTTGCAACATAAGGGAACTTGAGAACCCAAATTTGGTACTTGACTCAATCATGGGCATTTTTGTAATAGTCTCCATGTAGCCCAGCCTAACTGCGTGTATACTCTGTAGGTATTGGACTTCAGAAAATGCTGGTAACCGCAAATATTCCTTAAGAACAAGGAATAAGGCATAATGAAACTCAACATGCACAATCTTCCGATCCCACAACTAAATAACTATCAGGTGAACATCAAGCACCTGTAAGTTGATCAAATGGAAATACCCATATTAAAGGTTTCAGTTGACTTTAGTCTAATTTGTCATGGTCGAGGCAAGAAGTAGATGTTTAAGTTAAGGCCAGAACTAGATGTAGATGTCAAAGAACATTGATGTTATGAAGGCCATAAGATGTACATGGGATCAAACTAAGACCAGGACATACACAAGAACATTGTACTTTGAGAAGGCTAGCTCCAGAACAACATATGTAGTAGACATACAAAGACATTGCATTACATGAAGACCAGGAGAAGATATAGATGTCAAAGGACATTGCACTTTGGCCAAGACAAGGGTTTAAACCAGTAGAAGGACTAAATATACAAGAAAATTAAGCTTCCAGAATGTTAGGTCATGGCCGAGACACATCTTAGATGTACAATAAAAATAATTGCATTACATGAAGGCCAGGGAAAAAGTAGATGTCCTTGGACTTTGTAAAGGTAGGACATAATGTAGATGTCAATGGACATTGACTTTGTGAAGGCCAGGGCAAATTGTAGATGTGCATGTAGGTTGCTTTAAATTATGACCATGACAAGGACAAGATATACAAGAACATTGTGCTTTGAGAAGTCTTGGTCAAGGCCTAGACATGTCTTTGATGCACAAGGACACTGCATAAAGCCAAGACCAGGACATGGACTTTAGTAGATATATAAGAACATTGCATTTCGCAAAGGCCAAGTCAAGGACAAGACATGTATTGGGCATACAAGTATGTTGCTTTTTGTGAGGGCAAGGAGAAATAATAGATAGTTGTACAAGGACATTATATAAAGTCAAGGTCAAAGCAAGGAGTATGTCTTGTAGAATGTTATGCTACTTTAGACCTAGAACATGGAGTAGATTTTGAGATTTTCACTTAGGACTCAGGACTTACCATGTGTCATTGGATTTATGAGCACTGTCAGTAATGAGCACTATTTGGACAGTGTAAGACTGTAGGGATAGGACACACCCCTTTGACAAAGGGATATGGTAAGACCCAGATATCAACTTAACCATACATTGGGTCACATTTACTTACCCGGTCCAGTTGCTATCCCGCGGCGCCTTGTCCGACGAGGATTCGGGTCTGCCGGGATTCACCAAGGTCGTTCGCCCGATATCCAGCAGGTGTTGCTGCTGCGCCGAGGTCCGCCGGAGTGCGCCTTTTTCTTCCTGGTGCATGTGAGCGCTTGATCTTGCGACACAAATCTTTTTTAAAATTCCGCAGTTTTTCCGAATCCGTCGGGTTGTCCGACGGCCACGCCCCCCCCCCATTTCTGTCGCGTGAAAGCCGGCGCCGATGCGCCAAAATACCGGAGCAATTTGCCCCAGTGTCATGAAATGTACCAGAAGAATTGTACAATCCAGGCAAAGATTCATCATGAAGAATAAAAGTTATAACTAACCAGGCATGGCAGGAGGGATGACGGGTCCCCTTTGAATATGGAATTTTATGCCTTAATAACATATTTATAACACTAGCCTGCGTGCATTTCTATTGGCTAAAGTTACTAGGTCTCAAGCTTGTGTCCTCATTGCACGCGGAGGTCTTCTGATGGCTACATAGGGAATCATTTGCAGATGTATTAGTAAATAGCGCAATAACCATATAGTATATGGCGTAATGTAACGGGCAGTGGAAAAAAAAATATTCAAACATTAACATTGCTTTATGGTGGCCATCAAAGATGTGAAGGTTGATAGATGGCACGCTTGGCCGGTCACGAATGGCTCTGCTGCATAGACGCTGCACTTAGCTGACAATGCACTTGCATATTCAACACCATTTGCAGGCAAAGACATACAGTAACGGTTATATAAGGCGGAATGTATTATTATTGTGAAATAAGAAAATAATTGGCTTCTTTTGAGTCAAATAATATGTTCCTTTTCATTACATTCCCTGCAGAGTTTAGATTTATTGAAACCTTTGCATCCTTAAAGGCTATGTACACCTTTGAAGTCAACTTTATGAATATTATTATAATTACTAGAATTTTTTTGTTGATTTGTATATCTTTTTGAAGAAAATAGAAGGTTTTCTTAAAATGTGACCCATTAAAAAAAATATATATATTTTTTTTACCAAACCCAATCTTGTCCATGGACAGGTGAAAGTCATGGGAACTGCAAAAGTCTAACACCCAGCACCCTCACAGATCTGATAAACAGAGAATGGAACAGGAAGCAGACAGCGCAATTCTCTGTGTAGTGATCAGACCAGGTTACTACTATTCATTTGAATTGGATTAGCTGCAGTGACTTGGTTTAGCCACTACCTATAGACTGGCGCTATCCACTTCATGACCCCCATATTCCATATTTATCAGATGCAGAGAACAGCTGATAAATGTGGGTGCTGGTTATTGCAGCTCATAACATACTCATAGCTGAGGTCATCAATATTTGTAACCTCCAGAATATACAGGAGTATATACCACCTCAGAAAAAGTAACAACTTACAGTACAAGTACACTGAGAAATGTTTACTGCATGCCTGGTGGTCTAAGACATTAAAGGAGATTTAATATCGTTGGTGATCTCGGATTCTACCTATAAAGGTAGAAGGGGTGGTAGGTGGATGGATGGGACGTGAGGATAGCCCTTTTTTGTGTATGCTAATTTTTTTATGCGGCTACTGGGGCGTGGAGTAGCCGGACATGAGGCTACTAGTCGCGGCTACTCCATGCCCCAGTAGCCACGTTACTCCGCCTACCGGTAATCCTCGTCCGGGCCCCCTGCGTTCTGCTACCAGGAGCTGCGCGCTGAAGATTACCTGGTAGGCGGAGTAACGTGGCTACTGGGGCGTGTAGTAGTCGCAACTAGTAGCCTCATGTGCGGCTACTCCACACCCCAGTAGCCGCATAAAAAAATTAGCATACACATGCAATAAAGTTTTCTAAAAGACAACCGGGACGTGAGGATTAGCCCAAAAAAGGGCTATCCTCACGTCCCATCCATCCACCTACCACCCCTTCTACCTTTATAGGTAGAATCGGGGTGGTAGGTTCCCTTTAATATCGTTGGTGATCTGGGAATGTGAAATTGGCAATTTTAATATACATGTAGACCTAGAGCAATGACAAGGATAATGTCAGAAACCCTGATTATCTAGAGTATGACCATATCGATCTCTGCTAGTAAAGGGTTAAATGTAAATATTCTATCAAATGTTATATCATGAGATCCCTGTTAAGCATACGGTGATAACTTTTATACTAGTAACTGGTCAACTTCCTGCATTATCTGTGCACTGGTCTTGTAGATAAATGCAGTGACAGAGAGAACTATGCAGCCATAACTGTGCAGCTGCATAGCTCTCTCTATGATAGAGCAAAGCAGTTCTGGAGCATTCTCCCTCAACGGGGCGGGCTCATAGAGCCTGGGTGGGGATAATTTGCGTAGAGTGCATTTAATACGGAAGATTAGGCCCATGCATTAATAGGGCGAATAACCTAAGATAAAAAAAAGTAGTAGTAAATGTACAATGAAAACTTTGCCCAATTTTGTAATTTCTTTATGCATTCACTCTGCACAATTATCAACATTTCTACTTGCTGCAAACAAATGGTTTGATACTCCATGATTTGATACTCCAATACTGTTCTCACGTCCAAGTACCAGTGACATATCTTAAAGGGGGTTTTCAAAAATTCTCGAAAACCCAGTGGTAGTGGGAGGAGGGGTAAGATACTTCTCCAGCTCCATGAACTCTTGTACTGTAGATTTACGGCCCTGCATCCAGCTCGGATTTCCCATTGGTCCACGGAGGCCACTTATTAGCTGAATTATGTCCCGACATCCTCCAGAATTATAGGCCAAACACACAGCTTTAGTATGCCTTTTTTTACCACCCCTGTCTGGGCCCCCACAGGGTTTTCCAGGATTTCTGTATAGTAGACCCCTAATGGTCCCCAATTCTCCTGTATAACTGTACCCCCTCCTCCCAGTTGGGCTCTCAGGGCTTGTCTCGTTACAGTGTATCAGAGCTCTCTGCAGTCGGAGCTTCTATTTCAACAAGACTAAGACACCTGTGACCCCGAGACCTGTATTTGCCTCCCTGAAAGTCACGCTTATGGTCGTACAGAATATCCAGTTAAATATAACGGAGACATATTGTACCATTATAAGTGAACCCATTTGACCTGCTCATAGACACTAATAAATTGTGCGTCCCTACCCACTGATCGCATAATATAACATCTCATACGCCGGGTGAGATCAGCCCTTGCCTTTGTCTTCCATGTATTGGTATGATGAAGATTTTCGAGAGCTTTGCGCAGCTGCTTTTTCCCGGGGATCAAAGTTCCCGTCTTCTGTTTAACCTCTTTCTTTCACATAATAATAGAGCCAGTATAATAGAGACAACAGCTCCACACAAGAAGCATTAATTATAATAGGAAATAACTCAGAATCTCCGTTCCTCCATAGGAAACGGAGAAATCGCTTTACAAAGTGAAGAAATAAAATGGCTCGCAAGCACTTTCAGATGTCTCAATGAGATACTTGGAACGTACACGATTATACTTCATGTGTCATCTCGTAATGTGATGGAGATGAGATAACAAGTAGAGAGGGACCTAAAAAAAGGCACAAAACAGTCAAACATGAACTTCCGTATAATGCCAATGGGTTGTCTGTATGATGGGCATGCGATGTCCAAGCAAAGAAATGGGCATGCAGTTAAATGGACAACACTAGATTTGCATAACTAAGCAGGGGCGGAGTTAGAATTTCTGAGGTTCCTGGTGGTCCTTCAAAGTTCTGCCTTGAACAGTAGGGTGATAGCCCCTAACATTTAACTTGAAACTATTGGTATTGAATAGAAGTTGATCGGATACAGTTTAGGGCATGCCGGATAGATGTAGATCAAAATCTCACTGGTCCCTAATTTCTCTATTTGGGAGAATCCACTTCATCCCACCACTATGTGGGGATCCACCTTGTTGCTTAGAATGAATTATCCGTAGGAGGAGATATGATTTTTCTGGGGCTCAAGGCAAACTCAAACCTGGGGACCCCATAATGTATTACTCCACTCTGAATGGTGGAACAAGAAATCTAGAACTCCCTGCTCCGCCATTACTTTAAAACGTTTCAGTGTCCTGAGGACATTGGTGTACAGTCAGAGCACTTGAGTATCTTTCCATCGACCTCCGCTTCATCCCAATGCTAAGCCCCAGAAAACAACATAATTTGGAGTATACTTCACTCTATTGTATATGTTTGATAAAGGGTGAGCACTCTTAAAGGAAATCTACCATCAAAAATCCATCATGATGAACGAGAGCCACTTCCTCATAGATCCAGGCACTGTAACTGTGGTAATCTTCTTATATTTGTTATCCATGACCTCCTTCCTTCTAAAAGCATATTTTTAAATTATGCTAATGAGCCAGAAGGGCTCTGGCGGCATTACTGGAGCCCCTCCTTGCTGTAATCTTATAGGCTGTTACACTGTCTCATCCTCTCCTTGCTCCCTCAGCACTTTACTCCCTCCCTCGGCCTCATATAATTTCACACAGGGGGAGGGGGGAAGTTCTTCTGCACAGTGTAACAGGGACTCTAGAAACACCCACCTAGATAGCATAATTTTAAAAGCTGATTTTAGAAGGAACGAGGCCATGGATTACAAATATAAGAAGATACCACAGTCCCGTGCCTGGATCTATGAGTAATGACCCTGGTTTATCATGCTAGTTTCTGATGTGAGATTTGCTTTGAAGAGGTTATCCCACCTCTGTCAGTAAACATATATGTAAGTACATGAACATCAGCAATGTATTGCTATGAGGCAAGGTGACAACTTCATTGCCTTCCAGCAGCCACATTCTCTGTATTCAGGCTCTTAGTAAATCATTAGAATCTGTTTTACATACGAATATTGGTAGGAGGGGATGGAGCGGTGATATCTATCTGAAGTATCTGTTTATTAATCTATCCATCTATCTCTTATCTATCTATCTACAGTATATATTTATCTATCTAATCTCTATCTATCTATCTATCTATCTATCTATCTATCTATCTATCATATATCTATCTGCAGTATCTATTTATCTATATACAGTATCTCTCTCTGTCCCTCATATAATACTCTTCTATACGGTAACACCACACATTGTATTGTGCCTGATCCCTTTTGACCCTGCACTGCAGTAATATAATATTATACACTCTTTAATGTATATAAATGGCTTTCAGTGGAAGGTGAGGGAGTCATCAGGAAGCCGCCGCTCACGTAGATGCAGTGATGGGTGAAGTACGTGCGTTCTTGTAACGCTTCGCCCATGTAGGTTTGTTTATCTCCGAGCATTAGGCGTTTTTCTGAGATAATAACATGTGGTTGGAGGTGATGTGACACTTCCTCTCAGGCAATGTGACAATTATGGGTTCAGTAATGATATACAAAAAGGGGGTCAGGAGGCAGAAACTGCACTGTGGTCCCTACTTCTGAGGTGGAAGGGGGGTTATTATTACCATATTTTTCGGACTATAAGGCGCACAAAAAATCCTTTGATTTTCTTAGAAATGAAAGGTGCGCCTTTTAGTCCGAAAAATATGGTAATAATAACCGTACTTACAGACAACAGCTGCCTTGAACTGTGCACAGGTCTGCCACCTGCTGGTCATTCATCCTTATAATCCGGTGCGCCTTATATATGAACCTAGACGTTTTAGCAGGCATTTATTGATGGTGCGCCTTGTAGTCTGAAAAATTACGGTAGATAATGGCTGTCATATAGGCAGCACAGATGTCTTCTTCTGATCCATCCTGTCATCCTATAATGTAGTATGTAACATTATTAGTGGTTAATAGTATCTATGATTTTTGAAGGAGCTCAAAAGAGATATTTCAGAACTGGAACATACTGTAAAGACTGTGGTTACAGAAACAGCACCATTTTCATCATGTAGGTGTTTGGAATTTGCAATACAAATGGTCTCGCTCTTAAGGACCCCCGACTTATAGACGACCCATAGTTACAGACGGACCTCTCTGCCCACTATGATCTCTGGTGACCTCTCTGGATTTTACTTTACTCCTAGACTGCAATGATCAGCTGTAAGGTGTCTGTAATCTTTATTGATCATCCTTGGTCCCATGACAGCACAAAATTTTGAAAATCCAATTGTCACAGCGACAAAAAAAATTAGCAATCCTAAAATATACAGTTCCGACTTACATACAAATTCAACTTGAGAACAAACTAAAAGAACCCATCTTGTAAATAAACCGGGGACCATCTGTAGTCACGAGCCAGAATCTGATCTGTAATAACAGACCCAACCCCTAGACAATGGAGGCGCTATATCTGTATCATACCAGTTACTAGAGACCCATCCCTCCCTCAGCCATATTCGAGACCCCCCCACTCCTCCACTAACCATACAGCCCGTTGAAATTAGACATGTTTTGTCTCTCTCCAATTCCTTCACATAATAACTTGTTCTACAGAAATATTATGCAGAGCCACGTACTAATCCTGAATAAATCCACCGCCAACAAGACATAAATGTAACAAAACACCCAAAAATACCACATTTTTTTTCCCCCTCCTGTTAATCCTCCGGCATAAGCAGTTTATACACATTGGGAGCGGATGGCGCGATGACAGTGATCCCAGAATTCTTTGAGAAAATCACTAGAGAACAAATTAATAGCATCCCAGTTATGTTTCTTCTTACGAGAACACGTCGCGAATAAAATAAGTGAAAGACCTGCAAAACTTCAAACAAAACCGGCAGGCAAATTGGGTCCTCGAAAAAAAATAAAATAAAAAGATACATGGCCGGGATTGTAAACCAATTAGAGCTGAACTTGTGCCGAATCTCACATTACCGGTGCTCGGCGCTACGCGCTTCCCCTTATTAGTATCAGTGTCCAAAGTTGTTACAAACTTAGTGAGACGTGATCGTAGAGAGGTATGCCGAAAATAAAAAAAATGTGCTTAAAGGGAGCTCTACCTCCAGGATATTTCTAGGGGTTGGGCACTTTACCTCGTGCTTTTGTAATGCGTGTAAGTGTGTGTGTGTGGGGGGGGGATATTAGGTAATTTACCAAAATACATCTACTAACCCCTTCGTGTTGCAGCGTTTTTTCGCTCATTTTTCACTCCACCTTCAAAAACATTTTCATTTTTCAGTGTACAAAGCTGTGTGAGAGATTATTTCCTGTGTAACAAATTTTACTTCTCAGTGACATTATTTATTATTCCAAGCCGCGTACTAGGAAGCTGGAAAAAATACCAAACTCCAAATGTGGTACTTTCTTGTGGGCTTAGTTTTTAAGACTTTCACTGTGCGCTGCAAATGATACTTCTACTTTATTCTTTGGTTTGGTAGGATCACGGTGATACCACATTCATATAGGTTTTATTGTGTTTTAATATACAGTACAGATCACAAGTTTGGACACACCTTCTGATTCAAAGAGTTTTCTGTATTCTCATGACTATAGAAATTATAGATTCACACTGAAGGCATCAACTTTTATATTTTTTCATGTAGAGAACTGTGTGAACTGTATCTCAGTTTTAGGGAAATGGGATTTGAATTTTTATTTTATTTTATTTTATTTTTTTTACAATTTTTCAGATGCCGTAGGGTACTTTAGGGTACTGCCATAGTACAGTATGGTAGTTAATGGCGATTTTCCACATAATTTATTACAATGTGCAGCCTTGGGTCTTTGTGTGACCCAAGGCTGTCATAATAAGAGATCGCCGCTCCCCGATGACATCATGGGCGAGGGGGACGATGATCTAACTGAACATGGCAGTGCCCTCGTGAGCAAATACTCACTGACTATGGAGAGGACTCAGCCCTAAGCCCTCTCTAAACACCCACAGCCAACATAGTAATTCGTCAATTGTCATTAAGGGATTTATAGATGTATATTGATCAATTACCTTATATTCGCCCCCCACCCCCACACACACTTACACACATTACAAATAAATAAAATAGGGAAAGTGGCCAACAGACATAAAAAATGTAAAACTATTAAAAAAAATTATCTCAATAATAACTTTCCCATCTTTTGTGAGCTGGAATTGTGAAGGGGGTTTGAGGGATTGTTCAGAATCAGGAAAACATGACTACTTTATTGTGGAAACAGCGCCATACTAATCCACAGGTTGTGTAAGGTATTGCCACCCAGTCCCAATATTCCATTAGCCACAATACCAGACATATCCTCTTGACATGTGTCGCACTGGAATAAAGCAGCCATGTTTTCAAACTTGCCTTTCCTTCCATCATCTATTTCTGGAATTATAAGACAAGTCGAATGACATGGACAGGGATGAGATGTAATACGGACAGTATTGGGGAAGTATGAGCCATGTTTTTTCTGATCCCTTTAAGATTCTGACCTCATACAGAAAGGATATTTCTGGTTCTCATTGAGAAGATCAAGGTGGTGTTTTCTGACTTGTGTAAAGCGAAAGCTTCATGGGGGAAAAGGATGCAAATTAGATGCAAACCCCATGTAGGAATGATGTCCTTATATACAAGGATGCCTAAGGTTCCCACCATCACCCATGTTGTCTTCCTTCATGGGAAGTCTCAGGTTTCACAGCAAAGTGAAAATATCTCATGTGAGGTTTGCTTCCTCTTTCACAATATGTCAGGAGAAACTCACATCAACCGTGACATGTACAGTAACCCTGACTGTGGCATATGACGGCAGCCACAAAATGCTCTCCAAGATACAGATGTTTATTCAGCGGTGAAGCTCCCTGAGGAGGCTTTGTCAGGAGTCACTGGTGAGCGTTGGCATGTGTTCCTTGGAGAGCCCAAAGGCAACGTGTCCCGTACATCCATGTCTCTTTCATTTTCTTATTGCCTTGTCACTGCCCTTCAGGATGGAAAATGTCCATCCCCTATAGCTCAAAGATCTACCAGACAGAATACATGAAGGTGACTTGTGGTGGTGTCGGAAATCCTTCCTCAACGACATCTCCCATATGATGTCACACTGTATCAGAGGCTTGACAATTAGGATTAATTTTGACTAAATTTGGGAGCAAGAAGTGAGCTATATATCAAAGGAACCTAGGGGAACATGGTGACCACTGCTGCCAATCTGTCTCCGATGTCAAGTACTGAAAGTAGTATCCACCTTAGGCAAGACAATGCCTTAAATAGGGACAAGATCCTATAAACTCTTTAAGGCAGGGGTCTCGGGAACATCCTAAACATTATGAAAGGAGAGAGCTGTTCATGTACTTTTACTAGAATTTAGTGGACCCAAACTTTAGGTTTGGCACGTCCATTTGGCAGTTCTGCCTAATCTGGACATGTTGCTTGATGGGTTGCAGAGTAGCCAATCAGGCAGCTTTATGTCCCTGCACCTAGGTATGACTGTGATTGGCCAGGTGTCAATGCTGTATTTTTGTTAATAACAGTAAATTCGAGAATGTATTATTTTGTTATCCTGAGTATATTTAAGAATCTTGTCTTTGTTGGGAATACCGCTTTAATGATTTAACCTCTCAGAGGCACTTCAATTCCATCAGCTCTTGATATAAGAATTTACCTCTCCAGCTGAATGAGTGGAACATCCCTTTAAATTTCAGACTCAAACATTTTGGGGCAGATTTACTTACCTGGTCCTGTCGCGATCCCCGATGTGCGTTGTCCGACGAGGATTCAAGTCTGGATTCAAGGTCATGCGTCCAATATAATGCTTTCCCGCTGACTGAGGTCCGCCGGAGTTCACCTTCTTCCTGGTGCATATAAGTGCTTGATCTTGCGACACAATTTCGTTAATTGTCCGAATCAGTCGGACCCCCCACCCCCGATTTCTGTCACATGCAAGATGGCGTCGATGCGCCACAATCTGATCGCGTGCGCAAAAGAACCGGGGCAATTAGGCGCAAAAAGGAAATATTTGGGAAACCCGACAGAATCGCGGTCCGCGGACCCTTAGTAAATCTGCCCCATTGAGCTGCTTCAGATAATGGGATTCCCAAAAACAGTATAATAGAAGCAATACATATTAATAACATGGCCCCATTACATCATAGGATGCCCTTCAGGGACTAAAAGCAGATGTCGAATGTCTTATTTTTTTAAGCTCAGCTGATTCCTGAGACAGTGGGGCAGATTTACTTCCCCGGTCCGTTCGCGTTCCAGCGGCGCGTTCTTTGCGGTGGGTTCAGGTCCGGCCGGGATTCATCAAGGTAGTTCCTCCGCCGTCCACCAGGTGGCGCTGCTGTGCTGAAAAGCATCTGAACGCACTCAACTTCACCAGGCTGGACCAAGTGAAGGTAAGCGCGTCCCAAGCGACACTTTTATTGTTTTAAATGCGGCGGTTTTTCCGAATCCGTCGGGTTTTCGCTCGGCCACGCCCACCGATTTCCGTCACGTGCATGCTGGCGCCGATGCGACACAATCCGATCGCGTGCGCCAAAATCCCGGGGCAATACAGGGAAAATCGGCGCAAATCGGAAATATTCGGGTAACACGTCGGGAAAATGCGAATCGGGCCCTTAGTAAATTACCCCCAGTATCTGGTAATGTAAGGTGCAATACCACCCTCTGCCTATGGTTAGGGGTGGCGCTGTTTACTTTTCTAGACCCATGTGACCCCTTTTTTGTAAAGTCCCCTTACCCTGTTCACATCATTTCTTTTAATCCCATTACTTGATGAATTTTAGGAGGCACGGTGATGAGTACTTTATGTAAAAAGTCACATTTTGCTAAATAGTTTTAATAAACACGCACCAAAACATCTCCTCGGTGACTTGTTGCTTCGGGGCAACTTTTATTACAGCATGAATATTTTAGAGGCAATATAAACACCGGCGATGTCTCGGGCTATATAATATCCGGGATGCTGAGTCTTCCTGGAAAAGGCTCTCATTCAATGTTATTAAGTTATCCAGCTCGGGGCGGCCCCCCAAATGTTGTGTTGTGTGACCATTTTTAGGACCCTTTAATTGTTACTGTAACTTGTAATATATTTGTAGTCAGGTCCTATGTTGTTGTAATGTCTCAGGGCAACGTTACTAATACACATGAAGTAATAGCAGTGGCAACTATTACAACTTGTACCACAAATCGAGAAGTTTTTCCTTAGGGTTTTTGACATTTTTATGGTTTATCTTTGATTTATAGTTTGAGGGGGGTCTCCTATAAGGGTCTCTGCCATCTGTGTAGGTTAGTAGCAGACAGAGGTATAAGCTCCTTGACCCCAGTGGGACCTCCACCTGTTATGTGCCATAATTCTATCATGCTAATTTTTCATTATTTAGTAGGGCAGTTATTAGCCCCCCTTAGGCTTCGGATGGGGTAGTAACTGCTACCTCCTTATAGCTATGCTCCTGGTAACAAATTTCCTGGCAAAATTACTGCCACGCCAATGGACCTCAATAGAATAAATAGTATAAAACAGGGCTAAATATGGAGCCTTTAATGTAACAATAACAAAAAAGGAATCGCCTAACCCCAATTTCCTCTACTGTAATCCAGGCACTACCAACGACTAAGGGGTGGAGCGCAGTTTGGAGCAGTACATGACTGAGTTTCACCCCTTAGCATTTGGTATCCAATCACTGGCTAAGGAAAATCCCCACGCTGGCCAGTGATTGGCTAAGTAGGAATGACCATGCATTTCCTGGATTGGCAGAACCACAGAAAGTGGAGCACTCTGGGACAGAACTGGATCGGAACAGCCAGGGATCTGGGATCGGTAAAGAGATTTTTTTAATATAATTCATTTCCATGAAAAAAAAAGACCCTACAAGTAGAACAGTTCATATTTATAAGAATTTTACACTACTGTTTCTTTAAAATTTGTAGCCTCAGATGTAAGTGTTGACGGGGTTTTTTTTTTTTGCAGTTTTTATATGAATCATTCTACTCTAGAGACCTGCACGTGTGAATACACCCGTAAGGGACCTCGTAGAAACACCTGACTCTGAGTACACAGAGCACTCCCGCTTTACTGTGAAATTTGTCTTTGTTATTTAGAAGTGAATGGACCAATGGAGGATATGATAGAAAGTTCTCTCTGTTATTTGATACCGCTATCGTGGATTTAGGAAGAGATTCACTGCTCTGTTTAACGGTAATGGAAAATTCCACCCGCTGTCCTCTCTAGTGATTCTGTCCTTCCCGTACTTAATCATTTGTGATTTATAGCGGGAAAAAAGATTTGCTATGTAACAAAATTCTATGTTCCCTGGTGTGTATCTAGCTCCTGTGTTTGCCGATGTTCCTCTCCCCTGGGCCCAGTGGTAGCTGCTGCCGGGTTATGTATAATCCCCAGGCACCACCATCTCCCGTGTGGTGCTGTGGCCTTGGTAAAATGCAAAGGTGCCAGTTTCTCTGCCCCTTGCCTGAGGATCCCTAATTATAAAAGGCACCTTGCACCATAGACAGTAACATGTACATTGAGAACCTACTACATATTGTCCTGAAAAGGTGTCCTGAATTTCTTCCATGTTCTGATCTTAGCTTGATCTGCCACTGCGCTCCTGTATCCAGCATGTATGCCTCTTTCTCTTGAGTGATGCCAGGGACTTTACTACCCACCACATATGACCATCTGCCCCACATAAGGTGCCTTTATGAAATTTAGAATTTCCAAAGACCACTAGTTATAAAAGGCACCTTCTCCCACAGACGGCATGGGCATGTAGGACCTACTACAAAGTGTCCACCAAATAAACAGGACTCTGCCATGTTCTGATTCTGCCCTGCTCTGTGACTCTTTTCTTTTATCCTGATTCATCCTAAATGTAATATGGCCAAGTACTATCCCCCTACCAAACATAAGAGTGAAGGATGAACAAATAAAAGTAGGTCCACTCTCAAACTTGAACATACAGGCGGTCCCCGGGTTACATACAAGATGGGTTCTTTAGGTTTGTTCTTAAGATGAATTTGTATGCAAGTCGGAACTGTAGATTTTATAATTGTAACTCCAGACAAAATTTTCTTGGTCTCTGTGACAATTGGATTTTCAAACTTTTGGGTTGTCTTAAAAACCCGGGATTAACAATAAAGCTTAATTGTGGACACGTTTGATAACTGTTACAGCTGATCATTGTAGCCTGGGACTAAAGTACAGTAAATTACCAACATACAGAGGTCCGTTTGCAACTAGGGGTCATATGTAAGTCAGGTGTTCTTAAGTAGGGGACCGCCTGTACTAGATCAGAGGTGGTCTCCTGAAAACATAAGCAGGGATGTGGTTGGAGTTGACATTCAGGACATTTGAGCTGGGTGCTAATTCTCCGGGGTGGCATGTTTTTAGATGCAGGGTAAGGGCAGTGAGCTGTAACTTGCCAAAGATCATAATGATCCTATTGTCAGATCTCTGGATCAAGATCCCAACACCCACCTCTACGACAAGTCTACCACCAATGGATGACCACCAGTGAGTGGTAAATAAAGGTTGGCCCTCTCTCAAACTTGGGTATGCTAAATCAGAGGTCTACGACAAGTCTACCACAAATGGATGGAAAAAGTGGTGGATCCAACCATCATACAATACTATAGGTAAAACCCTACCTGCTCTCTCCAGAAAGCTAGTAAATATACTACATATCATAATCACTCTGAAACCCAAAGGCATCGGAGAAGCAGCCACACCTGCGCAGAACCTCTCTCCGGAGGACCATTTTCCAGGGACTCCTAGGATTTGAATCTTGCTGCGTCTGCCACTCATTCGGCTCCTGAATGCTTTTAGTCAGCGCAAAGCACAAAGTGTAATGCTCTATTTTGTCATTTTCCCTGACAGCGGGTCTATGAAATAACCATAGTAATGTTATATTGCAAATTGCCTTATTTTCCATGCAATTTCGGAAGGTGCTTGTGTGTGGGGTCGCTCTCTGAATGCAATATGAATCGGTTAGCTATTTCATCTCATTTGTGTTTTATTACATTCAGTAAGTAACTAACATCCCTTCCCTTTCCTCTCCTCTCCTCTCCCGTGGGCAGCTAACTTGGCAGGAGGATTGTAAATTACTTAGCCCGGTATAAGATTATTGTCATAGGAAAGGTTGAAAAATTGATACAACAAATTAAGAAAAATACATGTTGGCAGCATCTAGGCCGGATAATGGAGGGACAAGCGCCGCGCAGGGTTTCTGCCAAGTTACAGTGATCCAGACCCACAGATGAGCAGGACATTGGCAAAACAGGCTGTTCCCTTCACAGCTGCCAAGGAAAAAAAATTGGAATCATCTCCAGTTCTATCCGGGCTCAGATTACTAACCCAAGGTGTAATACACCCAATTACGAAGTTAGTAAGAGCCAACGACACCCAAAAGCCCAATAACCCATTTTATCTACTAGACTGTACATCTCGATCTCATACTCAACACATTTTATGCCGCTTCAATAATGAAAAGTGGAACTCGGACGGAAACAGAGAAATCGCTTTACAAAGTGAAGAATAAAATGGTCCGCAAGCACTTTCAGATGTCTCAATGAGATACTTGGAACGTACCGATTATACTTATGTGTCATCTTGGAATGTGATAGAGATGAGATAACAAGTAGAGAGGGACCTAAAAAAAAGGCACAAAACAGTCAAACATGAACTCCGTGTAATGCCAATGGGTTGTCTGTATGATGGGCATGTGATGTCCAAGCAAAGAAAGGGCATGCAGTTAAATGGACAACACTAGATTTGCATAACTAAGCAGGGCGGAGTTAGAATTTCTGAGGTTCCTGGTGGTCCTTCAAAGTTCTGCCTTGAACAGTAGGTGATAGCCCCTAACATTTACTTGAAACTATGGTATTGAATAAAGTTGATCGAATACAGTTTAGGGCATGCCGGATAGATGTAGATCAGACTCTCACTGGTCCCTAATTTCTCTATTTGGGAGAATCCACTGCATCCCACCACTATGTGGGGTCCACCTGTTGCTTAGAATGAATTATCCGTAGGAGGAGATATGATTTTTCGGGGCTCAAGGCAAACTCAAACCTGGGGACCCCATAATGTATTACTCCACTCTGAATGTGTGGAACAAGAAATCTAGAACTCCCTGCTCCGCATTACTTTAAAACGTGTTCAGTGTCCTGAGGACATTGGTGTACAGTCAGAGCACTTGAGTATCTTTCCATCGACCTCCGCTTCATCCCAATGCTAAGCCCCAGAAAACAACATAATTTGAGTATACTTCACTCTATTGTATATGTTTGATAAAGGGTGAGCACTCTAAAGGAAATCTACCATCAAAATCCATCATGATAAACGAGAGCCACTTCCTCATATGATCCAGGCACTGTAACTGTGGTAATCTTCTTATATTTGTTATCCATGACCTCCTTCCTTCTAAAAGCATATTTTAAATATGCAATGAGCCAGAAGGGCTCTGGCGCATTACTGGACACCCTCCTTGCTGTAATCTTATAGGCTGTTACACTGTCTCACTCTCATCCTTGCTCCCTCAGCATTTACTCCCTCCCTCGGCCTCATATATTTCACACAGGGGAGGGGGGAAGTTCTTCTGCACAGTGTAACAGGGACTCTAGAAACACCCACCTAGATAGCATAATTTTAAAAGCTGATTTAGAAGGAACGAGGCCATGGATTACAAATATAAGAAGATACCACAGTCACGGCGCCTGGAGCTATGAGTAATGACCCTGGTTTATCATGTAGTTTCTGATGTGAGATTTGCTTTGAAGAGTTATCCCACCTCTGTCAGTAAACATATATGTAAGTACATGAACATCAGCAATGTATTGCTATGAGGCAGGTGACAACTTCATTGCCTTCCACAGCCACATTCTGTATTCAGGCTCTTAGTAAATTATTAGAATCTGTTTTACATAGAATATGGTAGGAGGGGATGGGCGGGTGATATCTATCTAAGTATCTGTTATATGATCCATCTATCTCTTAAATCTATCTCCATATATATTACACTAAGCTCATACTATCTCCATATCTATCTATAATCTCCTGTCTATCTTAATATCGATCTATCACTATCTATCATCTAATATCGACTCTATCATCTATCTATCTATCTATCTCATATCTATCTATCTCAATTCTATCTATCTATCTCATATCTATCTATCTACTATCTATCTATTCCATCTATCTTCAGTATCTATTTATCTACCGGATATACAGTATAACTCTTGTCCCTCATATAATACTCTTCTTACGTAACACCAAACATGTATTGTGCCTGATCCCTTTTGACCCTGCACTGCCAGTAATATATTATTATACAGTCTTTAATGTATATAAATGGTTTCAGTGGAAGGTGAGGGAGTCATCAGGAAGCCCCGCCGCTCACGTAGATGCAGTGATGGGTGAAGTAGTGCGTTCCTGTAACGCTTCGCCCATGTAGGTTTGTTTATCTCCGAGCATAGGGTTTTTCTGAGATAATAACATGTGGTTGGAGTGATGTGACACTTCCTCTCAGGCAATGTGACAATTATGGTTCATAATGATATACAAAAAGGGGGTCAGGAGGCCAGAAACTGCACTGTGGTCCCTACTTCTGAGGTGGAAGGGGGTATATTACCATATTTTTCGGACTATAAGGCGCACAAAAAAATCCTTTGATTTTCTTAGAAATGAAAGGTGCGCCTTTTAGTCCGAAAAATATGGTAATAATAACCGTACTTATCAGACAACAGCTGCCTTGAACTGTGCACAGGTCTGCCACCTGCTGGTCATTCATCCTTATAATCCGGTGCGCCTTATATATGAACCTAGACGTTTTAGGCAGGCAGTTTATTGATGTGCGCCTTGTAGTCTGAAAAATTACGGTAGTAATGGCTGTCATATAGGCAGCACAGATGTCTTCTTCTGATCCATCCTGTCATCCATAATGTAGTATGTAACATTATTAGTGGTTAATAGTATCTATGATTTTGAAGGAGCTCAAAAGAGTATTTCAGAACTGGAACATACTGTAAGACTGTGGTTACAGAAACAGCACCATTTTAATCATGTAGGTGTTTGGAATTTGCAATACAAATGGTCTCGCTCTTAAGGACACCCGACTTATAGACGACCCATAGTTACAGACGCGACCTCTCTGCCCACTTGATCTCTGGTGACCTCTCTGGATTTTACTTACTCCTAGACTGCAATGATCAGCTGTAAGGTGTCTGTAATCTTATTGATCATCCTTGGTCCCATGACAGCACAAATTTTGAAAATCCAATTGTCACAGCGACAAAAAAATTAGCAATCCTAAAATATACGTTCCGACTTACATACAAATTAACTTAAGAACAACAAAAGAACCCATCTTGTACATAAACCGGGGACCATCTGTAGTCACGAGCCAGAATCTGATCTGTAATAACAGACCCAACCCCTAGACAATGGAGGCGCTATATCTGTATCACCAGTTACTAGAGACCCATCCCTCCCTCAGCCATATTCGAGACCCCCCACTCCTCCACTAACCATACAGCCCGTTGAAATTAGACATGTTTTGTCTCTCTCCAATTCCTTCACATATAACTTGTTCTACAGAAATATTATGCGAGCCACGTACTATCCTGAATAAATCCACCGCCAACAAGACATAAATGTAACAAACACCCAAAAATACCACATTTTTTTTCCCCCTCCTGTTAATCCTCCGGCATAAGCAGTTTATACACATTGGGAGCGGATGGCGCGATGACAGTGATCCCAGAATTCTTTGAGAAAACACTAGAGAACAAATTAATAGCATCCCAGTTATGTTCCTTCTTACGAGAACACGTCGCGATAAAAATAAGTGAAAGACCTGCAAAACTTCAAACAAAACCGGCAGGCAAATTGGGTCCTCGAAAAAAAATAAAATAAAAGATCCTGGCCGGGATTGTAAACCAATTAGAGCTGAACTTGTGCCGAATCTCACATTAACGGTGCTCGGCGCTACGCGCTTCCCCTTATTAGTATCAGTGTCCAAAGTTGTTACAAACTTAGTGAGACGTGATCGTAGAGGGTATGCCGAAAATAAAAAAAATGTGCTTAAAGGGAGCTCTACCTCCAGGAATTTCTAGGGGTTGGGCACTTTACCTCATGCTTTGTAATGCGTGTAAGTGGGGGGGGGGATATTAGGTAATTTACCAATATACATCTACTAACCCCTTCGTGTTGCAGCGTTTTTCGCCTCATTTTTCACTCCACCTTCAAAAACTTTTCATTTTTCAGTGTACAAAGCTGTGTAGAGATTATTCCTGTGTAACAAATTTTACTTCTCAGTGACGTTATTTATTATTCCAAGCCGTGTACTAGGAAGCTGGAAAAAATACCAAACTCCAAATGTGGTACTTTCTTGTGGGCTTAGTTTTTAAGACTTTCACTGTGCGCTCCAAATGATACTTCTACTTTATTCTTTGGTTCGTAGGATCACGGCGATACCACATTCATATAGGTTTATTGTGTTTTAATATACAGTACAGATCACAAGTTTGGACACACCTTCTGATTCAAAGAGTTTTCTGTATTCTCATGACATAGAAATTATAGATTCACACTGAAGGCATCAACTTTTATATTTTTTCATGTGAGAACTGGTGAACTGTATCTCAGTTTTAGGGAAATGGGATTTGAATTTTATTTTTTTTTATTTTATTTTTTTTTACAATTTTTCAGATGCCCTAGGTTACTTTAGGGTACTGCCATAGTACAGTATGGTAGTAAATGGGGATTTTCCACATCATTTATTACATGTGCAGCCGGGTCTTTGTGTGATCCAAGGCTGTCATAATAAGAGATCGCCGCTCCCCGATGACATCATGGGGGGGGGGAGGGCGATGATAACTGAACATGGCAGTGCCCTCGTGAGCAAATACTCACTGACTATGGAGAGGACTCGGCCCTAAGCCCTCTCAAACACCACAGCCAATGTAGTAATTCGTCAATTGTTGTTAAGGGGTTTATAGATGTATATTGATCAATTACCTTATATTCGCCCCCCACCCCCACACACACTTACACACATTACAAATAAATAAAATGGGGAAGTGGCCAACAGACATAAAAAAATGTAAACTATTAAAAAAAATTATCTCAATAATACTTTCCATCTTTTGTGATCCGAGTCATGAAGGGGGTTTGAGGGATTGTTCAGAATCAGGAAAACATGACTACTTTATTGTGGAAACGCGCCCTACTATCCACAGGTTGTATAAGGTATTGCCACCAGTCCCAATATTCCATTAGCCACAATACCAGACATATCCTCTTGACATGAGTCGCACTGGAATAAAGCAGCCATGTTTTCAAACTTGCCTTTCCTTCCATCGCCTATTTCTGGAATTACAAGACAAGTCGAATGACATGGACAGGGATGAGATGTAATACGGACAGTATTGGGGAAGAATGAGCCATGTTTTTTCTGATCCCTTTAAGATTCTGACCTAATACAGAAAGGATATTTCTGGCTCTCATTGAGAAGATCAAGGTGGTGTTTTCTGACTTGTGTAAAGCGAAAGTCATGGGGAAAAAGGATGCAAATTAGATGCAAACCGCATGTTGTAGGAATGATGTCCTTATATACAAGGATGCCTAAGGTTCCCACCATCACCCATGTTGTCTTCCTTCATGGGAAGTCTCAGGTTTCACTAAAGTGAAAATATCTCATTGAGGTTTGCTTCCTCTTTCACAATATGTCAGGAGAAACTCACATACACCGTGACATGTACAGTAACCCTGACTGTGGCATATGACGGCAGCCACAAAATGCTCTCCAAGATACAGATGTTATTCAGCGGTGAAGCTCCCTGAGGAGGCTTTGTCAGGAGTCATGGTGAGCGTTGGCATGTGTTCCTTGGAGAGCCCAAAGGCAAACGTGTCCCGTACATCCATGTCTCTTTCATTTCTATTGCGTTGTCACTGCCCTTCAGGATGGAAAATGTCCATCCCTATAGCTCAAAGATCTACCAGACAGAATACATGAAGGTGACTTGTGGTGGTGGTCGGAAATCCTTCCTCAACGACATCTCCCATATGATGTCACACTGTATCAGAGGCTTGACAATTATGATTAATTTTGACCAAATTTGGGAGCAAGAAGTGAGCTATATATCAAAGGAACCTAGGGGAACATGGTGACCACTGCTGCCAATCGGTCTCCGATGTAAGTACTGAAAGTAGTATCCACCTTAGGCAAGACAATGCCTTAAATAGGGACAAGATCTATAAACTCTTTAAGGCAGGGGGTCTCGGGAACATCCTCAAAATTGAAGGAGAGAGCTGTTCATGTACTTTTAATAGAATTTAGTGGACCCAAAATTTAGGTTTGGCACGTCCATTTGGCAGCTCTGCCTAATCTGGACATGTTGCTTGATGGGTTGCAGAGTAGCCAATCAGGCAGCTTTATGTCCCTGCACCTAGGTATGAATGTGATTGGCAGGTGTCAATGCTGTATTTTTGTTAATAACAGTAAATTCGAGAATGTATATTTTGTTATCCTGAGTATATTTAAGAATCTTGTTCTTGTTGGGAATACCGCTTTAATGATTAACCTCTCAGAGGCACTTCAATTCCATCAGCTCTTGATATAAGAATTTACCTCCAGCTGAATGAGTGGAACATCCCTTTAAATTTCAGACTCAAACATTTTGGGGCAGATTTACTTACCTGGTCCTGTCGCGATCCCCGATGTGCGTTGTCCGACGAGGATTCAAGTCTGGATTCAAGGTCATGCGTCAATATAATGCTTTCCCGCGACTGAGGTCCGCGGAGTTCACCTTCTTCTGGTGCATATAAGTGCTTGATCTTGCGACACAATTTCGTTAATTTCCGAATCAGTCGGACCCCCACCCCCCGATTTCTGTCACATGCAAGATGGCGGCGATGCGCACAATCTGATCGAGTGCGCAAAAGAACGGGCAATAGGCGCAAAAAGGAATATTGGGAAACCGACAGAATCGCGTCCGGGACCCTAGTAAATCGCCCCATTGAGCTGCTTCAGATAAGGGGATTCCCAAAAACAGTCTAATAGAAGCAATACATATTAATAACATGGCACATTACATCATAGGATGCCCTTCAGGGGCTAAAAGCAGATGTCGATGTCTTATTTTTTTAAGCTCAGCTGATCCTGAGACAGTGGGGAGATTTACTTCCCCGGTCCGTTCGCGTTCCAGCGGCGCGTTCTTTGCGGTGGGTTCAGGTCCGGCCGGGATTCATCAGGTAGTTCTCCGCCGTCCACCAGGTGGCGCTGCTGTGCTGAAAAGCATCTGAACGCACTCAAATTCACCAGGCTGGACCAAGTGAAGGTAAGCGCGTCCCAAGCGACACTTTTATTGTTTTAAATGCGGCGGTTTTTCCGAATCCGTGGGTTTTCGCTCGGCCAGCCACCGATTTCCGTCACGTGCATGCTGGCGCCGATGCGACAAACCGATCGCGTGCGCCAAAATCCCGGGGCAAAACAGGGAAAATCGGCGCAAATCGGAAATATTCGGGTAACACGTCGGGAAAATGCGAATCGGGCCCTTAGTAAATTACCCCCAGTATCTGGTAATGTAAGGTGCAATACCACCCTCTGCCTATGGTTAGGGGGGGCGCTGTTTACTTTTCAAGACCCATGTGACCCCTTTTCTGTAAAGTCCCCTTACCCTATTCACATCATTTCTTTAATCCCATTACTGATGATTTAGGAGACACGGTGATGAGTACTTATGTAAAAGTCACATTTTGCTAAATAGTTTAATAAACACGCACCAAAACATCCCGGTGACTGTTGCTTCGGGGCAACTTTTATTCGCAGAATATTTTAGAGGCAATATAAACACCGGCGATGTCTTGGGCTATATAATATCCGGGATGCTGAGTTCTTCCTGAAAAGGCTCTCATTCAATGTTATTAAGTTATCCAGCTCGGGGCGGCCCCCAAATGTTGTGTTGTGTGACCATTTTTAGGACCCTTTAATTGTACTCGTAACTTGTAATATATTTGTAGTCAGGTCCTATGTTGTTCTAATGTCTCAGGGCAACATTACTAATACACATGATAATTAGTGGCAACTATTACAACTTTACCACAAATCGAGAAGTTTTCCTTAGGGTTTTGACTTTTTTATGGTTTATCTTTGATTTATAGTTTGAGGGGGGTCTCCTATAAGGTCTCTGCCATCTGTGTAGGTAGTAGCAGACAGAGGTGTAAGCTCCTTGACCGAGTGGCATCCACCTGTTATGTGCCATAATTCTATCATGTAATTTTTCATTATTTAGTAGGGCAGTTATTAGCCCCCTTAGGCTTCGGATGGGGAAGTAACTGCTACCTCCTTATAGCTATGCTCCTGGTAACAAATTTCCTGGCAAAATTACTGCCACGCCAATGGACCTCAATGAAAAATAGTATAAAACAGGGCTAAATATGGAGCCTTTAATGTAACAATAACAAAAAGGAATCGCCTAACCCCAATTTCCTCTACTGTAATCCAGGCACTACCAACGACTAAGGGGTGGAGCGCAGTTTGGAGCAGTACATGACTGAGTTTCACCCCTTAGCATTTGGTATCCAATCACTGGCTAAGGAGAATCACCAGCTGGCCAGTGATTGGCTAAGTAGGAATGACCATGCATTTCCTGGATCGGCAGACCCACGGAAGGGAGACTCTGGGACAGAACTGGATCGGAACAGCCAGGGATCTGGGATCGGTAAAGAGATTTTTTAATATAATTCATTTCCATGAAAAAAAAGACCTACAAGTAAACAGTTCATATTTATAAGAATTTACACTACTGTTTCTTTAAAATTTGTAGCCTCAGATGTAATGTTGACGGGGGGGGGGGGGGGGTTTCCAGTTTTATGAATCATTCTACTCTAGAGACCTGCACGTGTGAATACACCCGCAAGGGACCTCGTAGAAACACTGACTCTGAGTACACGAGCACTCCCGCTTTACTGTGAAATTTGTCTTTGTTATTTAGAAGTGAATGGACCAATGGAGGATATGATAGAAAGTTCTCTCTGTTATTGATACCGGTATCGTGGATTTAGGAAGAGATTCACTGCTCTGTTTAACGGTAATGGAAAATTCCACCGCTGTCCTCTCTAGTGATTCTGTCCTTCCCGTACTTAATCATTTGTGATTTATAGCGGGGAAAAAGATTTGCTACGTAACAAAATCTATGTTCCCTGGTGTGTATCTAGTCCTGTGTTTGCCGATGTTCCTCTCCCTGGGCCCAGTGGTAGCTGCGGCGGGTTATGTATAATCCCCAGCACCACCATCTCCCGTGTGTGCTGTGGCCTTGGTAAAATGCAAAGGTGCCAGTTTCTCTGCCCCTTGCCTAAGGATCCCTAATTATAAAAGGCACCTTGCACCATAGACAGTAACATGTACATTGAGAACCTACTACATATGTCTGAAAAGGTGTCCTGAATTTCTTCCATGTTCGATCTTGGCTTGATCGCCACTGGCGTCCTGTATCCAGATGTAGCCTCCTTCTCTTGAGTGATGCCAGGGACTTTACTACCCATCTGCCCCACATAAGGTGCCTCTATGAAATTTAGAATTTCCAAGGACCACTAGTTATAAAAGGCACCTTCTCCCACAGACGGCTGCACTGACATGTAGGACCTACTACAAAGTGTCCACCAAATGAACAGGACTCTGCCATGTTCTGATCCTGCCCTGCTCTGTGACTCTTTTCTTTTATCCTGATTCATCCTAAATGTAATATGGCCAAGTACTATCACCCTGTGAGTGAAGGATGAAAACTTGAACATACAGGCGGTCCAGGTTACATACAAGATAGGTCTTTAGGTTTGTCTTAAGATGAATTTGTATGCAAGTCGGAACTGTAGATTTTATAATTGCAACTCCAGACAAAATTTTCTGGTCTCTGTGACAATTGGATTTTCAAACTTTGGGTTGTCTAAAAACCCGGGTAACAATAAGCTTAATTGTGGACACGTTTGATAACTGTTATAGCTGATCATTGTAGCCTGGGACTAAAGTACAGTAAATTACCAAATACAGAGGTCCGTTTGAACTAGGGGTCATATGTAAGTCAGGTGTTCTTAAGTAGGGGACCGCCTGTACTAGATCAGAGGTGGCCTCCTGAAAACATAAGCAGGGATGTGGTTGATATTCAGGACATTTGAGCTGGGTGCTAATTCTCCGGGGTGGCATGTTTTTAGATGCAGGGTAAGGGCAGTGAGCTGTAACTTGCCAAAGATCATAATGATCCTATTGTCAGATCTCTGGATAAGATCCCAACACACCTCTACGACAAGTCTACCACCAATGGATGACCACCAGTGAGTGGTAAATAAAGGTTGGGCCTCTCTCAAACTTGGGTATGCTAGATCAGAGGTCTACGACAAGTCTACCACAAATGGATGGAAAAAGTGGTGGATCCAACCATCATACAATATAAAGGTAAAACCCTACCTGCTCTCTCCAGAAAGTAGTAAATATACTACATATCATAATCCCTCTGAAACCCAAAGGCATTGGAGAAGCAGCCACACACCTGCGGAGAACTTCTCTCCGGAGGATCATTTTCCAGGGACTCCTAGGATCTGAATCTTGCTGCGTCTGCCACTATCGGCTCCTGAATGCTTTTAGTCAGCGCAAAGAAAAAGGTAATGTCTATTTTGTTGTATTTTCCCTACGCGGGTCTATGAAATAACCATAGTAATGTTATATTGCAAATTGCCTTACTTTCCGTGCAATTCGGAAGGTGCTTGGTGTGTGGGGTCGCTCGAATGCAATATGAATGGTTAGCGTTTCATCTCATTGTGTGTATATTACATTTAGTAAGTAACTAACATCCTTCCCTCTCCTCTCCCGTGGGAGCTAACTTGGCAGGAGGATTGTAAATTACTAGCCCGGTATAAGATTATTGTCATAGGAAAGGTTGTAAAATTGATACAACAAATTAAGAAAAATACTTTGGCAGCATCTAGGCCGGAAATGGAGGGAACAAGGCCGCGCAGGGTTTCTGCCAAGTTACAGGATCAGACCACAGATGAGCAGGACATTGGCAAAACAGGCTGTTCCCTTCACAGCTGCCAGGGAAAAAAATTGGAATCATCTCCAGTTCTACCGGCTGGATTACTAACCCAAGGTGTAATACACCCAATACGAAGTTAGTAAGAGCCAACGACACCCAAAAGCCCAATAACCCATTTTATCTACTAGACTGTACATCTCGATCTCATACTCAACACATTTTATGCCGCTTCAATAATGAAAAGTGGAACTCGGACTTTGATTAATATTGTCCCAGTAGTGAGTCGTAGAGTAGGAAAGAAACTTTACCTCTTATGTTGTGTCTTCTCTATGTATGTAAGTCGTCAAACAGGATCCGGACAATTTCATATAATAGAAACCATCAACAAGCATCCGTTGGTCGATTCACATGTATCTTTTGGTTTGCCTTTTTCTTTAAAGGGGTTATCCGGGTTTTAAAAATTACTGAGGGCAGGGCTGGGGTGGGCTATTTAAAATAATAAACATG
This sequence comes from Engystomops pustulosus, assembly GCA_019512145.1. NCBI lineage: Eukaryota > Metazoa > Chordata > Amphibia > Anura > Leptodactylidae > Engystomops > Engystomops pustulosus. Next base: position 9,311,800 of record CM033648.1, on the reverse strand, counting down.
TACTTACCTCGTCCGGCGCCGCCGATGTCCGCGCTGCGGCTGGTCCTCTACACTCACCGGCCACTTTATTAGGTACACCTGTCCAATCTGCTCGTTAACACTATTTCTAATCAGCCAATCACATGGCGGAAACTCAGTGCATTAGGCATGTAGACATGGTCAAGACAATCTCCTGCAGTTCTCCCGAGCATCAGTATGGGGAAGAAAGGTGATTTGAGTGCCTTTGAACGTGGCATGGTTGTTGTGCCAGAAGGGCTGGTCTGAGTATTCAGAAAACTGCTGATCTACTGGGATTTCACGAACAACCATCTCTGGGTTTACAGAGAATGGTCCGAAAAGAAAAAAACATCCAGGAGCGGCAGTTCTGTGGCGGAAATGCCTTGTTGATGCCAGAGGTCAGAGGAGAATGGCAGACTGGTTCGAGCTGATAAAAGGCAACAGTGACTCAAATCACCACCGTTACAACCAAGGTAGGCGAAGAGCATCTCTGAACGCACAGTACTTCGACTTTGAGGCAGATGGGCTACAGCAGCAGAGAAGACCACACCGGGTGCCACTCCTTTCAGCTAAGAACAGGAAACTGAGGGCTACAGTTTGCACAAGCTCATGAAATTGGACAGTAGAAGATTGGAAAACGTTGCCTGTTCTGATGAGTCTCAATTTCGCTGCGACATTCGGATGGTAGGGTCAGAATTTGGCGTCAACAACATGAAAGCATGGATCCATCCTGCCTTGTATCAACGGTTCAGGCTGGTGGTGTCATGGTGTGGGGAATATTTTCTTGGCACTCTTTGGGCCCCTTGGTACCAATTGAGCATCGTTGCAACGCCACAGCCTACCTGAGGTATTGTTGCTGACCATGTCCATCCCTTTATGAGCACAATGTACCCTGTAACATCTGATGGCTACTTTCAGCAGGATAATGCGCCATGTCATAAAGCTGGAATCATCTCAGACTGGTTTCTTGAACATGACAATGAGTTCACTGTACTCAAATGGCCTCCACAGTCACCAGATCTCAATCCATAGAGCATCTTTGGGATGTGGTGGAACGGGAGATTCGCATCATGGATGTGCAGCCGACAATTGCGGCAACTGTGTGATGCCATCATAGTCAATATGGACCCAAATTCTGAGGAGCTTCCAGCACCTGTTGTATCTATGCCACGAAGAATTGAGGCAGTTCTGAAGGCAAAAGGGGGTCCAACCCGTTACTAGCATGGTGTACCTAATAAAGTGGCCGTTGAGTGTATGTGCGCCAGTTTCATTTCAAGGGTGCACAGGGAGCTTCCGGTCGGCACCATCTCCCAGCGCTCAAAACACTGAGAGATAGGGACGGATGGGAGGAGCCGGCCTCATCGCGAAACAGAAGTTCCCTGTGCGCGGCTTCCATGTCCCTGTAAACAAACAAGGCCACGGATCGAAGGGACCACAGCGCAGGACATTGGTGGCGCCAGAGGAGGTAAGTACAGGTTTATCCCCAGCCCTGCCTTCAGTAATTCTTAAAACTCGGATAAACCCTTTAACTTTTGAGACTTTTCATGGAGCTTGTGCTAATTTGCGACTTTTTTGGTCTAATTTCCTGCAGTTTCAATAGTCTAGTTTCCTGCAGTGTTCCCTAAGTTATTACCTTAATCCAGACGCAAAAGTTGTGACTTTTTTTTAAAAAGTCCCAAAAAAGTCTCCAATTTTGGCACAAATCTATGACTGCCGCTGACCAGGCATATAAATTAGCTTGGAACTGATTGAGACTTTTGGAGACTTTTTGTGACTTTTGTTTTAAAAAGTTGGAGATTCACTAAACAGCAAACGCCACATATATCAATATGGAAAAACCGCTAAAATACATCTGAGCAAGAGAAAAGTCCCAAAAAACAGACAGATAAAGCTCCATTGTTTTACTGATTTCTGTATTATTATTTTTTTATTATAATGGTTACAGATGAGTGAATCAGCCAAGATTCGATTAGTTGAAGCTTCGACACATTTTTCGCAAGATTCAACTTGGCTCTGTATCAATTAGTTCTGCACCGATGCTGCTTTAAGTTGTCCTGGAAATCGATATATATCACCCCCCCTAGTCCTCTAAAATATAGATTTTTCTTAAAAACACTTTTGTTAATTTTTTACAGATATAATTTTGAAAGATTTGTCTAAAGCGAATCAGAAAAGATTCGGATTTGATTCAGTGCCTGAAAAATGGCAGATCAGTACCAAATCTAGGAACCATGGAAAAGATTCATTCATCTCTAATAATGTTGTAGAGTTACGTCCATGCAAGGGGTTTCACTGGTGAAGGATCCTAGATGTGACATTAACTAATCACTAAGGAAGGGGTGAAAATAATAATTGAATATCCAAGGAATATGACCTCCCTATCAGATTGGATGGAGTCTAACACCTAAGAGCAACCCAACATCAGTTATTCTCCGTAGCTGATACAGAGAAGGGAACAGGAGGCAAACAGCTCCGGTCTTAGTGTAGTGGTCAGGTCAGGTTACTGCAGAACATCAAATGAATGGCAGCTGAGCTGTAGTGACACGGTTCAGCCACTACTCAGAGAATGGTGTTGTCTGCTTCCTATTTCATTCTCTATCAACTGCTGAGTACATCTGCGGGTTGATGGTTGTTGGACACCTGGATGTATCTTTAAGGTAGGTCAAATTTATCACAGGGATTTCTGTATGATTCAAGGACTCCCATCATGCGGCCCCCGCACTGATTAGCTGATTGGTGCGCTAAACAAGGGGCGTGGGTGCTGTTGTGTCTTCCAGCTACTACAGGGACATGTTTCGAAATGTATCAGAAGTGACTCAGAGCAACAACGGGGGCAACCAATCAGAGCTCAGCTTTCATTTTCTCACAAAATTTGTGAGAAATCTACCCCCACCCCCATCTCTGTGTCCCTGCCCTGGAAACAGTTGATCATTCTGGGGGGTCAAGGGATATCCCCGCACCAATCAACTATTGACAGTTACTGTCAATAGTTGACAACCCCTTTAAGTACAGCATGATTGCTTTTTTTATGGAAACTGACTTTATTGCACTTATTTAGGGATGAATCGTCTTACCCTTGTCCTAGATTCTTGTGGATCTTCTCAAGGAGTTGGTGGTCTTCTGAAGAGGTCTCCCATTATTATGCCTCCAGCTTTACCATTACGGTTGTGACATTATAATCCTCTCAGCTCTGGGACTTCGCAGTTAAGTGTAATTGAAATTCGGTATAAATTGATAGTTTGCCAGATGTCCTCTTGATTTCACGTACCTGGTTCCCGATCCTGTCCCTTGGTAAACTGCTATCTGCATTTGCCATCATTAAAATTAATTAGGATATGATTATCTTCACTTCTCTTACTGTGCCGTGATATTTAGGTACTGAAAAAGTTGAGACGGCGCAGATGAGAGGCAGATGAGATTTCCGTCTGTTATCAATTTACAACTAAGATAATTTTTCTTAAAGGGGAAGCAGAGGATGAGAAAAAGATGATAGCGCCACACCTGTCCATAGGTTGTCTCTGGTATTGCAGTTTAATAGTTATCTCGCGCACAAGAAAGTTATAACTTCTATAACTATGCCTGTGCTTATGGAGTCAAATTTAGTACACCAAGATAGCGCTCACTCCCTGAGTAGGACCCTGAGTATGACTTCTAAGTCTAGAATGAGCAGAGGTTTCAATAAAAAAATTACTCCTCCTGCTCTGTAACATGCTGCCTGCAGATATGACACTATGTATAATCTGCTCAGCTCATCCTGCTCTATAACATGCTACCTGCAGATAGGACACTATATACTCATACAATCTGTTCAGCTCATCCTGCTCTATAAAATGCCGCCTGAAGATAGGACACTTTGTACAATCTGCTCAGCTCCTCCTACTCTATAACATGCTGCCTGCAGATAGGACACTATATACTCGTACAATCTGTTCAGCTCCTCCTGCTCTATAACATGCCGCCTGCAGATAGGACACTATGTACAATCTGCTCACCTCTTGCTCTATAACATGCTGCCTGTAGATAGGACACAATGTACAATCTGCTCAGCTCCTCCTGCACTATAACATGCTGCCTGCAGATAGGACACTACGTACAATCTGCTCAGCTCTTCCTGCTTTATAACATGTTGCCTGCAGATAGGACACTATGTACAATCTCCTCTTCTTACAGCAGCCTGTAGTCTGTCATTGTGCAGACTTCTAGCAGTCCTATATCAGTATGTACAATATTAGACATCCACGGATTACAACTCCCATTATTCTGGTTAGAACAGAAGCCGACGTGACTGTATTACAAAGAGAGAGTCCATTTCTAATAGACGAGACCCGCTATGAACCCTCCACATGAATAATAGAGTGTTGTGACGTCTCCACTGCCGATGCATAAGGATTTTAGGGCCAAACTTAAAAAATGCTGATCTCTTCGGAATCTGAAAACCTGGGAAATGTAATGCCCGTAATCCTCAGAAACTAAATATGTTCCCGTCTGTGGGGAAGGTTTTAAATGAAATATATATCAGTAATGAAAATGGAAATAAATCTAAGGATGGAAATAATAAATCCAGGGAAGCATCTCTGGCAATCCGCAGGTTCTCAGATAATAGGAAGATATTTCATGGAGGAGACTCGTATAGGGAGGGAAGGTTTATCCATCTAACATCTCTTTCTTGTCAACCAACTATGGAACTATGGGTAAGGAGAACATCAAAATCACTTAAGGAGAGCTCCGACTCTGACCTTGGGATAATTCACCTGCCAGTAACTTCTAGTACAGGCAGTCCCCAAGTTACGTACAAGATGGCTTCTTTAAGGGGGAGATTTATCAGAAGTGTCTGAGGTAAAATTGTTCTAGTTGCCCATGGAAACCAATCAGAGTTCAGTTTTCATTTCATAAACAGCTGTGGGGAAATGAAAGCTGAACTCTGATTGGTTGAACAGTTCTTCTCTCAGACACTTGTGATAAATTTCTCCTCTTGAGTTTGTTCTTAAAAGTGCTGTTCCCATTTCAGCAAATTAATGTTATTGTTTGTATTATAAAAAGTTGTACAACTTGTCTAATATACTTTCTGTATCAATTCCTCACGGTTTTCTAGATTTCTGCTTGCTGTCATTCTATAGAAAGCTTCTGCGTTTACTTCCAGTGGACAGAAATCTGACCATGGTCACACAGGTGTCACAGAGAGTAAGGCCGGCGGCACACGTTGAAACCGTTTTTGGGCAGTCTGTTAAAAACGCATCCATTTTTCAGTTTTTGTCCGTTTTTCCCAATTACCATAATTATCATAATTGGGGAAAAACAAAAATGGAAAAAACTGATGCGTTTTCAAAAACACATGCGTTTTTTAACGGACTGCTTAAAAATGGCCCAAAACAGGTTCAAAACGCCACTGGCCTAATCAGATATGGGCGTTATAACGAGCTGTGCACCTGTGTAACCATGTTCAGATTTCTGTCCACTGGAAGTAAACGCAGAAGCTTTCTATAGAATGACAGCAAGCAGAGATCTAGAAAACCATGAGGAATTGATACAGAAAGTAAATTGGAAAGTTGTATAACTTGAATAAAGTTGTGTAATACAAACAGTAACATTAATTTATTAAAACTTTATTTTTAACATTTTATGCTGTCATACAAACACTGTCAATAAAGCTTCATTACAGACACCTTACAGCTGACCATTGCAGCCTGCGACTATAGTAACATCCAGAGAGCTTCACCAGAGGTCACAGTGGGCAGAGGGGTCAGTCTGTAACTAGGGGTCGTCTGTAAGTCGGGCGTCCTAAAGTTGGGGACGCCCTGTATTCCATGAACTTATAGATTTATACTTATGTTATAGTTTAATTATCTTTATGCTCTAAAAGTGTCAATCTGTGCTAATATTGCCCCTGCTCAAAGAAGGGACACACCCCTGTGACACACCCACATGTCAATTATTCATCAATTTCTAAGAGGAATAAATGAGAAATGGCACAAAGCAGAGGGGCAGATTTATCAAAAGTGTCTTACAGTTAGACTAGACAGTAGTGATGACCGGAGCCAAACCCACACATCCCCCACACACACGCCCCGTTAAAACTCGTGGTCGGTTCTGGCACCAATCGTGGATGTTAACTCTTTGAATGCCGTCATTTAAATGCCATTGGAGAGTAACGATCATCAGGAAAACGGTGGGGTGCACACCGGCATTTAAAGGATAACACACTTGGCAGCACCGTTTGCAGGTGTTACCAGTTGGGGTGAGCATTCGGTACCCAAACAGTTACCTTAACCGGTCCGCTCCTCCCTATTAGACAGACTTGTACCGCACCAGATTTATCAAAGTTTCTGCTATTGGCTGATAAATCGGTCATAGCAGAAGACTTGTGTAACTTTGTACCTTCTATTAGTTTGCTTAGTTTGGCACAGAAAAACATCAAGATTCTCCCACATTTACAGAATTTTTGGCGCATGCCGTTTTCGCCTCAAAGCCACTTCCCCCTTTTCAAGGTTCAACTTTACTAAATACTTCTTGATGAGGACTTCACGTTACAGAGAAACCACATTGTTCTGAAACTAGGGGTCATTAAGAGTCCTGACAGAAGCAGGAAGAGGGGAGTGTGGGAGCAATGTGAGTTATAACTCTCCTGCTACAGCTCCTCCTATTCATCAGAGATCAGACATGTGAACAAAGAAGCATGGAGAGTCTGCACACAGCACAAAATTAAGTATGAGGACTGCTCAATCACTTGTTGAACACTCAGGGATTATCCGTACGGCAGTTAAGGCACGTGGGCAACTTATGTGAAAGAGAAACCAACCTCACTAATAACCCCCAGAACAAATTGTTTAGAGTTATTCTTGTCTGCAGCCTATTTGTTTGTACGTTTTGGATGCGTCCAGAGTAATTCTGACCAGAACATGACATCAGATCATTTCCATTACTTCCCTTTATCTAATTTCACATGAAAAATGTGTCCATAGGAGGAAGCGTCACTTTCACTAGATCAGGGAGATGGCTGTGGGCGAGAATTACTGAAATGATTTTTTCCCGGATATATTTATATTAAAATTTTACTTCATTGACACTAATGTCACTTTTCAGCAAAAAACACAAAAAATTGCCACCACAACTTAATACATTTTTTTTAATCAAGGTTCACATTTTACCAAATATCCATAAATCGTTTTTCAGGCATAATTGGCCATTTTGTAATCATTTCGGTGTAATTGAAGTTTTTTAGCTTTCTACATCGCACCCAAATGTCACCTTCAGTAGGGCAGGAGAAGGCGGATGTAAATATGGAGTTATCCAGGCTTTGATCATCCGAAATTCATCCACTCCGATGCTGATTAGTGACATCAAACTGCAGCTTGGGGTCTGTCTACAAATATTATTTAGAAAGCATGCATTAAAGCATCGATTTATATCAAACAACCCCCGAAAAGGGAATCTGTCAGCAGTTTTGACAGCGCTACGTTTTGTCCCCGGAGATTTGTATAATCATACCTTTTTGTGTGATGTTAGTAGCAGCAGGACTGTGAAATTCGGATTTACATTGCAGGGTTGTAGCTTCTCTAAGTGCACTGGGGGTGTGTCCTCACACTGCTGTGCTCTTCTCTGTGTACTCTGCAGCCAGTGTTAGGTAATGTCCCTGGAGAGCTATGTGTGGTGTCGAAGGGAACCTGTCAGCAGGATTTCACATATTAGGTTAATGGCAGCTGCTGTAAGTCTCGTTATATGTTACACAAACATTGTACAGGTACTCCCCTACTTAAGAAAACTCGACTTACATATGACCCCTAGTTACAAACGGACCACTGGATATTTGTAATTTATTGTACTTTAGTCCCAGGCTACAATGATCAGCGGTAACAGATATCACAGGTGTCTGTAATGAAGATTTATTGATAATCCTGGTTCTTATGACAACCCAACATTTTTAAAATCCAATTGTCACAGAGACCAAAAAAGTTCTGGCTGGGATTACAATGATAAACTATACAGTTCCGACTTACATACAAATTCAACTTAAGAACAAACCTACAGACCCTATCTTGTATGTAACCCAGGGACTGCCTGTATTGTATTTAACATTTGTATGGTTTGTTTTTTGAGAAATCATATTAAGAAAAAAAAGCATGTTTTCAACGTGACTCCATGACTTGGCTACTTTGAAAATGTGATCTTAATGTAATCAAAAACCAACTTCGAAATCTTAGTCAAATATATGTTTGTGTTGCATATAATGGGATCTGCAACAGCTGCCACTATCAGCCTGATATGTGAAATCCTGATGACAGGTTCCTTATGATAGCAGCAGGACTGTGAAAAGTGCTGTGCATCAGCACCAGAGCTCTCTGAATTCAGTTACAATCCTGGAATATGAATCCATATTTCACAGTCCTTTCACACACGATGGTATGGTTCTCTGGGGACAATGCCTAACACTGGCTGCTGATTGTATGACCACACTGCTGACAGGTTCCCTTTAAAGGACAATTATGTGCATGTGGCTTATACCTGATTCTATGTACTCAAACAGATGAGGAGTAGAAGAAAACAGTGGCTACAGCAGATAGAGAAAAGAGGCGCCGACTGCAGCTAGATGTTACCGGATCGGTCGGAGAAGGGGGCGGTTCTTCTGTCCAGCTGTCATTCTAAAAACTTGTTATGTTAGAAGAAATTTACAGTACAGTGAGAACATGTTGGGAAGATGGGGAAATAATAATGAAATAAGTAAGAGCGTTTTCAAAAAGGTCATATTTCTTTCGACTCAATAAGCAAAATGCCAAAGGAATGAACTACAGGTACATCATTATTTAACTTTAAAACAGCAGTAGTACTTCTCGGGACCCAAGTCCTTTAACTTGGCAGGAAGGTGGTTCCAAATATCTAAAAGGAGCAACCAACTATAAAATGAAGTGTGTATGAGTTAAGCCACTTGCCTCAGGCAGCGCCCCCCTGCAGCAAGGTGGGGTGCAACATCAGGGACACAGTTATCTGCTACAAAGAAGGACCTGCCACATAAAAATATTGTCTTTTTTTAGACTCTCTTTACACCAGATGTCAGCATAGGTGTGAGACATGGCATGGAGAACCCACATTACTATTGGATGGAGCGGAGAAGGCTCTAGTCTATAGCTTGTCTTAGGAGAAGGGAGTTTAGGTTCACCCCTGCTTCTTTCCCTCGCCAGTAACGACCCTATTATAATTTGATAGTTCGGGGCCTCATTACCTCTCTGTATGCCTCTGGATGTCCTTGTGTGATCACAGCTTCCCATGGTATAATATGTGATCATCATATGACAATGTGTCTACCTCTGAAGGTAAGTGATGAAGGTTCCATTCAATGACAGCAGGCAGAGAGCTTGAGAAATTTAGAAAATTCTGTAAAAAATTACATAACCTTTTTATTCTTTCCCTTTAAAATCTCTATTGTTAATCACCAAAAATAAACTACCCCATACCCACACTGGGACCCCTGTGACTTACAATTAGGCGTTCATTGTGCGTCTACGAGAGGCGCAGTACATTACATTTGAGAGCTTCATTAGAGATTTTTTTTTAGTCGGCGCTGAACTCCCCGGCAGAACATTGGATCACAAATTTCAATTAGAACGTCTTTTTAACCTTAGCGAATGGGTTACAGTAAAACATTCACGGCAGAATGAAATAGCGCCTTAATGGACCGGCGTCCTATAAAATTTACTTTTCAGAGGTTTTTAAGCGTGAATTGTAGAAACCGCAAAACAGGATCTATAAAAAGAAACTTTTTTTTTTCTCTCCACCTTTTATATTTTAGTAGCGCAGGTATTTAAATTAATGGCCGCCATTGGCTTTATAGGGATATAATAGATTCAGTCTGTAAAGAGTCGTTTGGAACGGCGCCATTTCCAAACAGAAGTAATTACACATAAAACATGTCCGCGCAGGGGAAACGCTTTGTTTGCTTGTGTCAAATTTATAGAGGCTATTTGTAGAATCCACTTTTATGGTGGATTTTATATTTTGTATCTGAGATGCTAATGAAGGCGATGCAGCCGGTTGATAATGATTTCACAGTTTACTTGCTCGGCAATGAAGAGCGGAGACGGATCGAGAAACAGCGCCACTTATGTATACAGGTTGTTTTAGGTATTGCAGTTTCAACCAGTTTTACTTTAAAATGAGTGGTAACTTTTGAGTTCTGAGGATCTGATCACTGGGACCCCCACTGATCACAGGAAGAGGGGTCCTTTGCCCACATATGCGGGTCTTTAAGGTGCACTGCCGCTCCTATTCTGTACTCATTCTTTTTTGTCATTGAGCAGAATGGAGATAGAGCTACGGTTGACATACTGCTGCATTCAAATGATGAATAAGGGCCCCCCTTCTCATAATGGGTGGGTCCCCCATGGATTAGACTATGGGCGGATTCATTTTGTCCGTGATCAGTGCCATGTCCCGAACTGACCACAGTGCTAGTAATGGATCTCTGCCAATCATATTGATATATGATGGAAGTTCCAGCTTCCCCGATATTCAGCAGAGCCAACAGTGTAATAATTATGGGGGAAGCAGTTACTCTGAGCATCAATCCCTGCAGTCTAATCAGTTTGTGGCATCTTTCATGTTCCTTGAACACATACCGGTCATGGAAAGTCTAAATCCAGCCTATAGGTAAGTCATAACAAGTGAACTCGATGCAATACCAGACTGGGTATGAAGAAGAGCTGTGTGTGTGAATTAATGTAGTTATGTAGCAGTGCTGCATGTGAGTGAATGTATATAGAATAGCTGAATTAGTGAGTGAATGGATGTAGCAGAGATGTGTGTCAGTAAAGGGATGTAGCAGGGCTGTGTGTGAGTGAATGGATGTAGCAGAGCTGTGTATGAGTGAATGGATGTAGCTATCTATTTGTGAGTGAGTGGATGTAGCAGAGCTGTGTCTATGACTCTAGCAGAAGAGTAGCACAATGGTTAGCACACTTACATTGTGGCGCCAGGTTGATTGTTTTTAGGGCTAAATTCACACCTGTTCGGTGGGTTCTGTTGCCCCTGCACAGTCCACGCCTTTTTTATTTCCCACTATTTATAACAGAAGCGAAATGAAATGTAATCATCCATACATTGACGTCAATGGGGAATGGAAGTTGAACAGAAGACCTTCTGCCTGCTAACAGGTCATGGGCAACGTCTACATGGACATTCCGTATTTTTAACATCTCTTATGTATGAAAACATACTCGGAAAACATACTAAGGGGTACACTTGGTATTACAACTGGAGGACCCAATCTAGACAGATGTGAGTGACAATCTCTGTATTACCCTTTATAATGTGTTGGGTGCTAATTAAATAAATAAACAAAATATAAAATTTTTTGCATTGAACAGTCTAAAAAATTATAGTTAAAAAGTCTCTTCTAAAGACCAGTAATAACAACTCGTGCCCCCATTCCAGTGCAGCTGCTCCTGGTCCCCATTAAATTGCACTTCCTAGATGTTTCCTGATACCACAGGAAACACAAGTGGAGGTTCAAACCACTAGGGTCGCAACTCAAACCAGTGATTGGCTGAGCAGTCTCCCTTAATGTTTCCCAGGAGGTAAAGTTGAGCGGGGACCATAGCGGTTCTATGCCGCAGTGATGGAGTGGAGGACGGTAAGTATAGAATTATTATTATAAATATTTACTATAATTTCTGATAACTGCAGAGCCCCCCCCCTTTAAGTAGATTATAAGATTGACAGTAATTGGCTATTATTAGATATTGTTCATATTATATACAATACCGTACAAATCTGATCTACACATAATACCCCATGCTGGTGCTTAGCTCTAACCTTTACTATAATTTCCTCCCGCTGCAATGTAAGAGCGCAGCATATTTCATACTAAACAATGGGATTTTATCTGTGCCTGCGTCCTGCGCTGCGTGAAGCTATGTGGGAAGCCCAGCGCTGGGACTCGACGCCCGCCGCAGGCCTTTTAAGTGGGTGGATCTGATTGATGTGGTGATTTCAATGCTTCTATCACCCACGAGATTGTCGTGCACATAAGTCTTTTGTTCCTATCCATTTTGATCACTTGGAGCCGACTCTAATACACCTAATTACGGCTCTTCTTATCTCCGGCAAATCTTTCACTATTTTGAATATATATTGGAAATCCAATAATCGCCATTGTTAATGAAAAGTGAATATTCATTATCAGATTTACACATTGGGTCATAATAGACACAAATGCGCCTCTGAATAGACGGAAAATAGCAAGTTTTAAAGTTACTTTGAGATTAAAATAAGTTTCCAAATTAGCTGCCATCCAAATATTAGGGAGCCTAACAGAGGGGTGTGACTTAAAGAGCTTTAGTTGCACCCTTAGGGCGTCCATATAGAGTCTCTTCCCAATATGTGAAGACCAGTATACAAGATGCAACAAAAAAGGGCAGGATGGTGGAATATCTCCCAAAATCCAAGAATCCAAATCTGGAAGATTTAAAGTTTCCCCACCAAATTTTGGTATAATTGGATAGATTTTTTTAAAAAATATTTGACACATATATCTGATGTGTATTTTGCGAGAGATACCACCGTCCCGACCTTGTTGTTACACCCTGTATAAACAGTACCTTAAAGTTTGGGTGCCTGGTATTGATTATACAACAGGGTGAGTTGATCGGTTAAAATATTTTAATGTCCAAAACTCTAAGTTATATCTCCTTCCAATCTTAAGTTGCACCATTTAAGTCAATTAAACCTTATCTAAAGTTGAGAAAATCTGTACTTTACCAATCTAATAATGTGTAAAATGCAGCAAAGATGGTAAGAAAACCCATTAATAACCATAATAACGCATTTCTCATTTCTTAATAACCAGACGGGTCCCAATCGAAAACCGGTTGTAAATCTGATCTCTGAATAAAGTGCCATTGTATCCCCTCAACCCCTGATGTACACTCACCGGCCACTTTATTAGGTACACCATGCTAGTAACTGTCGGAAAATCCTTGCCCACGACATTCTCCCAAGGATGTAACTGTTTCGAAGGCACTCTTGACACTATGATTCATTTTGACAAATTGGGAGCAAGAAGTGAAACGCTAATATCAAAGGAACCGGGGAACATGTGACCACTGCTGCCAATCGGGTCCTCGATTCAAGTAACTGAAAGAGTTATCACTTAGCAGGCAATGACAATTTGCCTTAAATAGGGACAAGATCCCATAACACTCGTAAGGCCCAGGGTAGGGGTCTCGGAAAGTCTCAACATTATGAAAAGGAAGAGCTGTTCAGTACTTTTGTAAAGAATTTAGTGGACCCAAATTTAGGTTGTGGCACCGTCATATTGGCAGCTCGCCTAATCTGGACATGGTTGCTTGATGGTGCAGATATAGCCAAGCAGCTTTATGTGCCTGCACCTATGTAGACTGTCGATTGGCCAGTGGCAATCTGTATTTATGGTTAAGAACAGTAAAGTGTCGAGAATGATTATTTTTGTTATCTTGAGTAACTATTAAATCTTGTCTCTTGTTGGCGATATCGATACTTTAATGTTAAACCTCTCAGAGGCACTTCAATTCCATCAGATTTGATATAAATTATACCTGCTTCCAGCTGAATGCCATGGATCGCATCCCTTAACATTATCAGACTCAAAACATTTTGGGGGCAGATTAATACTTACTGGTCCGGTGCGCGATCGCCCGATGATGCGTTGTCCGACGAGGATTCAAGAGTCTGATTCAAGGTATGGCGTTCCAATATAAGTGCTTGTCCCGCTGACTGAGGTCGCGGAGTTCACCTTCTTCTGGCTTCTGGCAATAAGGTCTTGATCTGCGACACATTTCGTAATTGTCCGAATCAGTCGGACCCCCACCCCCCACCCATTTCTGTCACATGCAAGGAGCGCGTCGAGTGCGCCACAATCTGATCGCATGCGCAAAGAGAATCGGGCATTAGCGCAAAAAAAGGAAATATTTGGAAACCCGACAGAATCCGGTCGCGGACCCCTTAGTAAATCGCCCCAGATTGAGCTGCTCCAGATAAGTGGGATTCCCAAAAACAGTTACTAGAAGCAATACAGATTAATAAACATGGCCACCACATTACATCATAGAGGATGCCAGCTATCAGGGCTAAAGCAGATGTCGAATGTCTTATTTTTTAAGCTCAGCATGATCCTGAGAAAGTGGGGAAACAGATTTACTTCCCCGGTTCCGTTCGCGTGCTCAGCGGCGCGTTCTTGAGGTGGGTTTCAGGTCGGCCGGGATTCATCAAGGTAGTCCTTCCTCCGCCGTCCACACCAGGTGGCGTGCTGTGCTGAAAAGCATCATGAAACGCACTCACTTCACAGGCTGGACCAAGTGACGGTAAGCGCGTCCCAGCGACACTTTTATTGTATTAAATGGCGGGCGGTTTTTTCATTTCCATCGTCGGGTTTCGCTCGAGGGCCTCCACCGATTCCGTCACGCATGCTAGATGCGCCGATGCGACAAACGCATCGCGTGCGCCAAATCCCGGGGCAATACCAGGGAAAATCGCGCAAATCGAGGAATATTCGGAACAACCGTCGGGGGAAAATGCGAATCGGGCCCTTAGTAAATTATACCCCCAGTATTGGTAATGAGGTGCATACACACCCCTCTGCCTATGGTTAGGGGTGGCGCTTGTTTACTTTCCAGACCCATGTGACCTTTTCTGTAAAGTCCCCTTACCCTATTACATCATTTCTTTTAATCCCATTACTGATGAATTTTAGGAGACACGGTGATGAGTAATTTATGTAAAAGGTCACATTTTGCTAAATAGTTTTAATAAACCCGCACCAAACATCTCCTCGTGACTGTTGCCTTCGGGCACCGTTTATCAGCATGAATTTTTAGAGGCAATATAAACCTCGATTGTTTGGGCAATAATATCCGGGATGTCTGATCTTCCTGGAAAGGCCTCGCATTAATGTTATTAAGTTATGCAGCTCGGGGCGGCCCCCCAAATGTTGTGGTTGTGTGACCATTTTTAGGACCCTTTAATTGTTACTGGACACTTGTAATATATTTGTAGTCAGGTCCTATGTTGTCTCTAGATGTCTCAGGGCAACTTACTACTACACATTGAGTATATTAGTGGCAACCTATTACACTTTTACCGACAAATCGAGAACGTTGTGCACCAATTTCATAGGGTTTTGATCTTTTTTATGGTTATCTTTGTTTATAGTTTGAGGGGGTTCCTATAAGGGCCTCTCTGACCATCGGTGTAGGTTTTTAGTAAACGCAGACAGAGGTGTAGCTCTGACCCGAGTGGGACCTCGCACCTTGTTATTTCATAATTCTCTCATGCTAATTTTCATTATTACGTAGGGGCAGTTATTAGCCCCCCTTAGGCTTCGGATGGGGGAAGTAACTGCACCCTAACCTGCTAATGCTCTGGAACAAATTTTCCCCTGGCAAAATTACTGCCACGCCAATGGACCTCAATAGAATAAATAGTATTAAAACATGGCTAAATATGGAGCCTTAATGTTAACCACTAAAAAAAGGAATCTGCCTAACCCAATTTCCTCTACTGTAACCAGGCATACCAACGAACTAAGGGTGGTGGAGCGCGTTTGGAGCAGTACCATGACTGGTTCACACCCCTTAGCATTGGTATCCAACACTGGCTAATGAGAATCACCCCGCTGCGCCAGTGATTGGTAAGTAGGAATGGCCAGCATTCCTGGATCGGCGCAGACCCAAGGAAGTGGAGCACTCTGGGACAGAAAAATGATCGAACAGCCAGGGATCTGGATCGGTAAGAGATTTTTAATATGAATTCTATTCCATGAAAAAAAAGACCCTACAAGTAGAACAGTTATATTTATAAGAATTTACACTACTGTTCTTTAAAATTTGTGAGCCTCAGATGTAAGGTGTTGACGGGGGGGTGGGGGGGGGGGGGGTGTTTCCAGTTTTTATATGGCATCATTCTACTCTAGAGACCTGCACGTTGAATACACCCGCAAGGCGGACCTCTAGGAAACCACCTGACTCTGAGAGTACACAGAGCACTCCCGCTTACGGTAAATTTGTCTTTGTTATTTACGAAAGTGAAGGACCCAATGGAGGATACTGATCGAAAGTTCTCATATCTGTTGATTGATACCGGTAACGTGGATTTAGGAAGAGTTGCATTGCTCTGTTTTAACGTAATGGAAAATCCACCCGCTGTCCTCTCTAGTGATTCTGTCCTTCCCGTACTTAATCATTTGATGATTTTATAGGGGGGAAAAAGATTTGACTACGTAACAAAAATATGTTCCCTTGGTGTGTATTCTAGCTCTTGTTGTTGCCGATGTTCCTCTCCCTGGGCCCCGTGGTAGCTGCTGCGCCGGTATTATAATCCCCAGGCCCACCAATCTCCCGTGTGTGCTGTGGCCTTGGTAAAATGCAAAAAGGTGCCAGTTTCGGCGCCCCTCTAAGGATCCCTATTATTAAAAGGGGGGGGGGGGCACCTTGCACCATATGACAGTAACATGTACATTGAGAACCTACTCACAATGTCTGAACAAAGGTGTTCGAATTTCTTCCATGTGTCGATCCTGTGGCTTGATCTGCCACTGCGCTACCGATCTCCAGCATGGTAATGCCTCCTCTCTGGAGTGATGCACGGGACTTTACTACCCATCTGCCCCACATAAGGTGCCTCTATGAAATTTAGAAATGTTCCAAGGACGCACTAGTTATAAAGGCACCTTCTCCACCAGACGGCTGGCACTGACATGAAGACCTACTACAAGTATGTGCCACCAAATGAACGGCACTCCTCATGTTTGATCATGCCACTGTCTCTGTGACATCTTTTCTTTATCCGTGGCTATCCTAATGTAATATGGGCCAGTCACTAATCACCCTGGAGTGAAGGATTGAAAACTTGAACATACAGGCGGATCTCCCAGGTTACAGTACAAGATAGGTTCTTTAGGTTTGTCTTAGATGAATTTGTATCAAGTCGGAACTGTAAGAGTTTTATAATTGCAACTCCAGACCAAAAATTTTCTTGGTTCTCTGTGACCAGGATGGTTTTTAACAAACTTTCGGGTTGTCTTAACATACCCGGGATTAACAATAACAGCTTAATGTGGTACACGTTGATACTGTTATAGCTGCGATCATTGTAGTCTGGGACTACAGTACAGTAAATACCAACATACCGAGGTCGTTTGCAACTAGGGTGGTCATATGTAAGGGGTCAGGTGTTGTCTTAAGGGGGACCCGCCTGTACTAGATCAGAGGTGGCCCTCCCTGTAAAACATAAGCAGGGATGTGTTGATATTCAGGCTTGGCTGGTCGTAATCTGGGCGCCTGGTCGTACTGCCTAAGTTTAAATCGTTCGCCGGTGGATGGGTGGCATGTTTTTAGATGCAGGTGTAAGGCATGAGCTGTAACTGCCAAAGTCATAATTGATCCTATTGGTAAGATCTCTGGATCACGACCAACACCACCTCTACGACAGTCTACCCAATGGTGATTACCACCCACGTGAGTGGGTAAATAAAGGTTGGGCCTCTCTCAAACTTGGTATGTAGATCGAGGTCCTACCGCAAGTCGCCACAAATGGATAGGAAAAAAGTGGGTGGATCCACCATCATAAATAATAAGCGTAAAAAACCTACCTGCTCTCTCCAGAAAGCTAGTAAATTATCACTACATATCATAATGCCCTCTGAAACCCCAAGGCATTGGAGAAGAACAGCGCCACACCTGCGGAGATCTCTTCCTCTCCGGAAGGAATCATTTTTCCTGGCTCATAGGATCTGAATCTGGCTGCGTCTGCCACTCATCGGCTCGGAATGCTTTTAGTCAAGCGCAAAGCACAAAGTGTAATGCCTCTATTTGTGCATTTTGCCCCTGACCAAGCGGTCTAGAAATACCCACAGTATGTTATATTGCCAATTGCCTTAGCTTTCCGTGCAAGTTTCGGAGGTGGCTTTGTTGTGTGGGGGTCGCCTTAGCCTGAAGGCAACATGAATCGGTTACTGTTTCATCTCTTTGTGTTAATTACATTCAGTAGTAAACTAACATCCCTTCCCTCTCCCTTCCCGTGGAGGGGCAGAACTTTGGCAGGAGATTGTAAATTAACTTAGGCCAGGCGGTATAAATTATGTCAAGGAAAGGTTGTAAAATTGCAATACAACAAATTAAGAAAAATAAAAGTTGTGCAGCAATCTAGGCCGGTAACTGGAGGGACAAGCGACGCACGCCCGGTTCTCGCCAAGTTACAGGATCCGACCCAGATGAGCAGGACATTGGCAAAACAGGTCCTGTTCCCTTCACAGCTGGCGCAGGGAAAAAAGGAACCTATTGGATTCATCATCTCCAGTTCTACCCGGGCTTCGGATTACTTAACCCAAGGTGTAATACAACATTACGAAGTTAGTAAGAGCAACGACACCCAAAAGCCAATAACCCATTTTAATCTACTACTGTACACTCGATCTCATACTCACACATTTGATGCCCGCTTCATAAGTGAAAAGTGGGAAACTCGGACTTTGATTAATATGGTCCCGTAGTGAGTCGTAGGAGTAGGAAAGATAACTTGTTACCGTCTTAATGTTGTTGTCTCTCTATGTTTAAGTCGCTAAAGAGGAATCCGGATACAATTTCATATAATAAGACAACCACATAACAGCATCCGTGGTCGATTTCACCTGTATTCTTTTGCGTTGCCTTTTTGGTAAAAGGGGTTATCCGGGTTTTAATAAATACTGAGGGCAGGCTGGGGTGGTGGGCTTTAAAAAAATATAAAGCATGTACTTACTACTCGTCCGTCGCTCGCGATGTCCGCGCTGCGGCTTGCGTCTCTCTACACTCACCGGCCACTTTATTAGGTACACCTGTCCAACTGCTCGTTAACACTTAATTTCAATCAGCCAATTCACATGGCGGAAACTCAGTGCATTTAGGATGTAGACATGGTCAAGACAATCTCCTGCAGTTCTCCCGAGCATCAGTATAGGGAAGAAAGGTAGATTTTGCGACTGCCTTTGAACGTGGCATGGTTGTTGGTGCCCAGAAGGGCTGGTCTGAGTATTTCAGAAACTGCTGCATCACTGGGATTTCACGAACAACCATCTACTAGGGTTAAGAGATGGTCCGAAAAAAGAAAAAACATCCAGTGAGCGGCAGTTCGGTGGGCGGAAATGCCTTGTGATGCCAGAGGTCAGAGGAGAATGGGCAAGACTGGTTCTGAGTGATATAAAGGCAACAGTGACCTCAATCACCACCCGTTACAACCAAGGTAGGCAGAAGAGACATCTCTGAACGACCCAGTACTTCGACCTTTGAGGCAGAGATGGGCTACGCAGCAGCAGAAGACCACACCGGGTTGCCACTCCTTTCAGCTAATGACAGAAAACTGAGGCTACAGTTTCACAAGCTCATGAAATTGCGACATAGAAGGTTGGACAAACGTTGCCTGTTCTGATTAGTCTCAATTTCTGCTGGCGACATTCGGATGGTAGGTCAGAACTTTGGCGTCAACAACATGAAAGCATGGATCCATTCCTGCCTTGTATCAACGTTATTCAGGTGGTGGTGTCATGGTGTGGGGAAATATTTTCTTGGCATTCTTGGGCCCCTTGGTACGCATTGAGAAACTCGTTAGAAACGCCACAGCCTAACTGAGGTAATTGTTGCTTGACCATGTGCCATCCCTTTATGAGCACAATTCCTCTGTAACATCGATGGCTACTTTAGCAGGATAAGCGCCATGTCATAAAGCTGGTAACTCCATCTCAGACTGGTTCTTAACATGACAATGAGTCACTGTACTCAACTGGCCTCCACCAGTCACCAGATCTCAATTCCAATAGAGCATCTTGGAGTTGGTGGAACGGGAGGTCGCATCATGGAGTGCAGCGACAATCTGCGGCAAACTGTGTGATGCCATCAATGTCATATGGACCCAAATCTCTGAGGCGCTTCCAGCACCTTGTGTATCTATGGCCACGGAAGAATGAGGCAGTTATGAAGCAAAAGGAGGGTCCAACCCGTTACTAGCATGGTGTAACCTAATAAGGGCGTGAGGTGTATGTGCGGCCAGTTTCATTTCAAGGGTGCACAGGGAGCTTCCGTGGCACCATCTCCCAGCGCTCAAAACACTGAGAGATAGGGACGGATGGAGGAGCCGGCCTCATCGCGAAACAGAAGTTCCCTGTGCGCGGCTTCAGTCCGCCTGTAAACAACAAGGCCACGGATCGAAGGGACCCACAGCGCAGGACATTGGTGGCGCCAGAGATGGTAAGTACACGGTTTATCCCAGCCGCCTTCCAGTAATTCTTAAAACTCGATAAACCCCTTTAACTTTGAGACTTTTCATGGAGCTTGTGTGCTTTAATGTGCGACTTTTTTGGTCTAATTTCCTGCAGTTTCAATAGTCTAGTTCCTGCAGTGTTCCCTAAGTTATTACCTTACCAGACGCAAAGTTGTGATTTTTTTTTAAAAAGTCCAAAAAAGTCTCCAATTTTGGCACACTCTAGACTTGCCGCTGACCAGGCATATAAATTAGTTGGAACTGATGAGATTTTGGAGACTTTTTGTGACTTTGTTTTAAAAAGTTGGAGATTCACTAAACAGCAAACGCCACATATATCAATATGAAAAACGCGCTACTTAAAATACATCTGAGCAGAGAAAGTCCCAAAAAACAGACAGTAAAGATCCATTGTTTTACTGATTTCTGTATTTTATTTTTTTATATAATGGTTACAGATGAGTGAATCAGCCAAGATTCGATTAGGTTGAAGCTTCGACACATTTTTCGCAAGATTCAACTGGCTCGATCAATAGTTCTGACACCGATGCCTGCTTAAGTTGTCCTAGGAAATCGATATATACTCACCCCCCCTAGTCCTCTAATATAGATTTTTCTTAAAACAACTTTTGTTAATTTTTTACAGATATATTTGAAGATTTGTCTAAAGCGAATCAGAAAAGATTCGGATTTGATTCAGTGCCTGAAAAAATGGCAGATCAGTACCAAATCTAGGAACCATGGAAAAGATTATTCATTCTAGAAAGTTGTAGAGTTACGTCAATGAAGGGGTTCACGGTGAAGGATCCTAGATGTGACATAACTAATCATAGGAAGGGGTGAAAATATAATTGAAATCCAAGGAATATGACCTCCCTATCAGATTGGATGGAGTCTAACACCTAGAGAACCCAACATCAGTTTCTCCGTAGCTGATACAGAGAAGGGAACAGAGGCAACAGCTCGGTTCTTAGTTGTAGTGGTCAGGTCAGGTTACTGCAGAACATCAATGAATGGCAGCTGAGCTTAGTGACACGGTTCAGACACTACTCAGAGAATGGTGTTGTCTGCTTCCTATTCATTCTCTCTAAACTGCTGAGTACATCTGCGGGTGATGGTTGTTGGACACCTGATGTAATCTTTAAGGTAGGTCAAATTTATCATCAGGGGATTTCTGTATGATGCAAGGAACTCCCATCATGCGGCCCCCGCACTGATTAGCTGATTGGTGCGCTAAACAAGGGCTGTGGGTGCTGTTGTGGTCTTCCAGGCACTACAGGGACATGTTTCGAAATTAGCAGAAGTTGAATCAGAGCAACAACACTGGGCACCAATCAGAGCTCAGCTTTCATTCTTCCCAAAATTTGTGAGAAAATCTACCCCCACCCCCATCTCTGTGTCCCTGCCCTGGAAACAGTTGATCATTTCGGGGGGTCAAGGGATATCCGCACCAATCAACTATTGACAGTACTGTCAATAGTTGACAACCCCTTTAAGTACAGCATGATTGCTTTTTTTATGGAAACTGACTTTATTGCACTATTTAGGGAGAATCGTCTTACCCCTTGTCCTAGATTCTTGTGGATCGTTCTCAAGGAGTTGGTGGTCTTTTGAAGAGGTCTCCCATGTATTATGCCTCCAGCTTTACCATTACGGTTTGTGACATTATATCCTCTCAGCTCTATGGGACTGTCGCAGTTAAGTGTAATTAATTCGGTATAAATTGATAGTTTGCCAGTATGTCCTCTTGATTTCACGTACCTGGTTCCCGATCCTGTCCCCTTGGTAAACTGCTATCTGGCATTTGCCATCATAAAATTAATTAGGGATGATTTCTTCATTCTCTTACTGTTGCGTGATATTTAGGTACTGAAAAAGTTGAGACGCGCAGATGAGAGGCAGATGAGATTCCGTCTGTTATCAATTTACAACTAAGATAATTTTTCTTAAAGGGGAAGCAGAGGATGAGAAAAAGATGATAGCGCCACAGCCTGTCCATAGGTTGTCTTGGGTATTTGCAGTTTAATAGTTATCTCGCGCACAAGAAGTTATAACTTCTAACTATGCCTGTGCTTTGGAGTCAAATTAGTACACCAAGATAGCGCTCACTCCCTGAGTAGGACCCTGAGTATGACTTCTAAGTCTAGAATGAGCAGAGGTTTCAATAAAAAAATTACTCCTCCTGCTCTGTAACAGCTGCCTGCAGATATGACAACTATGTATAATCTGCTCAGCCATCCTGCTCTATAACATGCTACCTGCAGATAGGACACCTATATCCATACACAATCGTTCAGCTCATCCTGCTCTATAAAAATGCCGCCTGAAAGATAGGACACTTTGTACAATCTGCTCAGCTCCTCCTACTCTATAACATGATGCCTGCAGATAGGACACTATATACTCGTTACACTTTTCAGCGCTCCTGACTCTATAAACAGGCCGCCTGCAGATAGGAACTATGTAAATCTGCTCACTCTTGATCTATAACATGTGCCTGTAGATAGGACACAATGTACAATCTGCTCAGCTCCTCCTGCACTATAACATGCTGCCTGCAGATAGGACACTACGTACAATCTGCTCAGCTCTTCCTGCTTATAACATGTTGCTGCAGATAGGACACTATGTACATCTCCTCTTCTTACAAGCAGCTCTAGTCTGTCATTGTGCAGACTTCTAGCAGTCCTAATCAGTATGTACAATTTAGACATCACGGATTACAACTCCCATATTCTGTTAGAACAGAAGCCGACGTGACTGTATTACAAAGAGAGAGTCCATTTCTAATAGACGAGCGCGCTATGAACCCTCCACAGAATAATAGAGTGTTGTGACGTCTCCACTGCCGATGATAGGATTTAGGGCCAAACTTAAAAAATGCTGATCTCTTTCGGAATTGAAACCTGGGAAATGTAATGCCGAATCCTCAGAAAACTAAAATGTTCCCGTCTGTGGGAGGTTTTAATGAAATAATATCAGTAATGAAAATGGAAATAATCTAAGGATTGGAAATAATAAATCCAGGGAAGCATCTCTGGCAATCCGAGGTTCTCAGATAATAGGAAGATATTTCATGGAGGAGACTCGTATAGGGAGGAAGGTTTATCCATCTAACATCTCTTTCTGGTCACACACATGGAACTATGGGTAAGGAGAACATCAAAATCACTTAAGGAGACTCTCCGACCTTGGATATTCACCTGCCCGTAACTTCTAGTACAGGCAGTCCCAAGTTACGTACAAGATGGCTTCTTAAGGGGAGATTTATCAGAAGTGTCTGAGGTAAAATTGTACTAGTTGCCCATGGAACACATCAGAGTTCAGCCTTAATTCATAAACAGCTGTGGGGAATATGAAGCTGAGCTCTGATTGGTTGGAACAGTTCTTCTCTCAGACACTTCTGATAATTTCCCCACTTGAGTATGTTCTAAAAAGGGTGTCCCATTTCCAGCAAATAATGTTATTGTTTGTATAGAAAAGTTGTACAACTTGTCTAATATACTTTCGGTATCAACTCCTCACGTTTTCGATCTCTGCTTGCTGTCATTCTATAGAAGCTCTGCGTTTACTCCAGTGGACCAGGAAATCTGACCATGGTCACATAGGTGTCACAGAGAGTAAGGCCGGGTGGCACACGTGGCGTTTTGAACCCGTTTTTGGGCAGTTTTTATGCAGTCTGTTAAAAACGCATTCGTTTTTTGAAAACCCATCCATTTTTCTGTTTTTGTCCATTTTTTCCAAATACCATAATTGGACAAAAATGGAAAAAACTGATGCATTTTTCAAATACACATGCGTTTTTTTAAAGGACTGCTTAAAAACGACCCAAAAACAGGTTCAAACGCCACCTGTTCCACCAGCCTAATCAGATGTGGGTGTTATAAAGAGCCGTGCACCTGTGTGACCATGAAAGTAAACACAGAAGCTTTCCATAGAATGACAGCAAGCAAAGATCTAGAAAACCATGAGGAATTGATACAGAAAAATGGGAACACCCCTTTTACGTTGAATTTGTAAGTAAGTCAGGAGTGGTATATATTATAATTGTAACTCCAGACAAATTTTTATTAAAATTTTTATTTTATTTTAAAGATTTTATGCTGTCATACAAACACTGTCAATAAAGCTTCATTACAGACACATTACAGCTGATCATTGCAGTCTGGGATATAATAACATCCAGAGAGCTTCACCAGAGGTCACAGTGGGCAGAGGGGTCCGTCTTTAACTAGGGGTCGTCTGTAAGTCGGGCGTCCTTAAGTTGGGGACGCCCTGTATTCCATAAATTTATAGATTTATACTTATTTTATAGTATACTTATCTTTATTCTCTAACAGTGTCCAATCTGTGTTAATATTGCCCCTCCTCAAAGGGGGGACACACCCCTATGACACCCAGATGTTAATTTATTCGTGAATTTCTAAGAGGAATAAATGAGAAATGGCACAAAGCAGAGGGGCAGATTTACAGTGAGACTAGACAGTAGTGAGGGCCCACAATATTCTCAGCTAAAAGTTTCTCATTTGTCTAACAATCCCCCACACACGCGCGCTATTAATACCCGTGATCAGTTCTGGCAGCCATCGTGGATGTTAACTCTTTAAATGCCCCCGTCACTTAAATGCCAATTTCTCAAGGATCATCAATCCCCATGACGTCATCGAGGAGTAACGATCATCAGGAAAAACGGTGGGGTGCACACCGGCATTTAAAAAATAACTCACTCGATGAGTGACACAGGTGTTACCAGTTGGGTCGAGCATTCGGTACCCAAACAGGTACCTTAAAAGGTCCGCTCCTATTAGACAGACTTGTACTTCACCAGATTTATCAAAGTATCTGCTACTGATAAATTGCTCATAGCAGAAGACTTGTGTAACTTTGTACATTAGTTGTCTTAGTTTGGCACAAAAAAACATCAAGATTCTCCCACATTTGCAGAATTTTTGGCGCATGCCGTTTACGTCTCAAAGCCACTTCCTCCTTTTCAAAGTCCAACTTTACTAAATACTTCTTGATGAGGACTTTGGGTTACACAGTCACCACATTGGGCACATTTACTTACCCGGTCCTGTCGCGATCCGGACAGTCCAACGAAGATGAAGTCTGCCACGATTCACTAAGAGCGTGCGCCCGATATCCTGCATGTGTCGCTTCCCCGCTCAGGTCCACCGGAGTTCACCTTCTTCTTCCCAGTGCTTGTAATTGCTATGTTAAATCCTGTGCGTTGTCAGAATCCAACGGACCGCCCCCCCCCCATTTGTGTCGGGTGAAAGCCGTCGCCAATGCGCCAAAAAACCCTTTCTAAATGCAGCGCACATCGGAAATTGTCGGGTATTCCGACGATAGCGCAGACCCTTAGTAAATGAGCCCCAATGTTCTGAAACTGGGGGTCATTAAGAGTCCTGACAGAAACAAGAAGAGGGAAGTGTGGGAGTATTGTGAGTTATAACTCTCCTGCTACAGCTCCTCCTATTAATCAGAGCTCAGATATGTGAACAAAGAAGCATGGAGATTCTGCACACAGCGCAAAAGTAAGTATGAGCACTGCTCAATCACTTGATGAACACTCGGGGATTATCCATGCGGCAGTTAAGGCACGTGGGCAACTTATGTGAAAGAGAAACCAACCTCAATAATAACCCCCAGAACAAATTGTTTAGAGTTATTCTTGTCTGCAGCCTGTTTGTAAGTTTTGGATGCATCCAGAGTAATTCTGACCAGAACATGACATCAGATCATTTCCATTAACCTTATCTAATTTCACATGAAAAATGGGTCCAAAGGAGAAGGTCACTTCACTAGATCAGGGAGATGGCTGTGGGCGAGAATTACTGAAATGATTTTTTCCGGATATATTATATTAAAATTTTACTTCATTGACACTAATGTCAATTTTCGCAAAAAAAACCCTTAAACAATTGCCACCACAACTTAATACGTTTTTTGTAATCAAGGTTCACATTTTACCAAATACCATAATCGTTTTTCAGGCATAATTGGCCATTTTGCAATCATTTCGATGTAATTGAAGTTTTTTTAGCTTTCTACATCTCGCACCCAAATGTCACCTTCAGTAGGGCAGGAGAAGGCGGAGTAAATATGGAGTTATCCAGGCTTTGATCATCCGAAATTCATCCACTCCGATGCTGTGATTAGTGACAAAACTGCAGCTTGGGTCTGTCTACGAATATATTGAAAGCATGCATTAAAGCATCGTTTATAAAACAAGCCTGAAAAGGGAATCTGTCATCAGTTTTGACAGCTACAAACAGCACTACGTTTTGTCCCCGGAGATTTGTATAATCTACCTTTTTGTGTGATGTTAGTAGCAGCAGGACTGTGAAATTCGGTTTACATTGCAGGGTTGTAGCTTCTCTAGTGCACTGGGGGTGTTGTCCTCATACTGCGTGCTCTCTCGTGTACTCGCCGCTAGTGTTAGGTAATGTCCCTGGAGAGCTATGTGTGGTGTCGAAGGGACCTGTCAGCAGGATTTCACATATTAGGTAATGGCAGCTGCTGTGTAAGTCTCGTTATATGTTACACAAACATGTACAGGTACTCCCCTACTTAGGAAAACTCGACTTACATATGACCCCTAGTACAACGGCACCACTGGATATTTGTAATTATGTACTTTAGTCCAGGCACCAATGATCAGCGGTAACATATTCACAGGTGTCTGTAATGTAGATGTATTGATAATTCCTGGTTCTTATGACAACCCAACATTTTTAAAATCCAATTGTCACAGAGACCAAAAAAGTTCTGGCTGGATTACAATGATAAACTATACGTCCGACTTAACTACAAATTCAACTTAAGAACAAACTACAGACCCTATCTTGTAGTAACCCAGGGACTGCCTGTATTGTATTTAACATTTGTATGGTTTTTTTTTGAGAAATCATATTAAGAAAAAAAAGCATGTTTCAACGTGACTCCATGACTTGGCTACTTGAAAATGTGATCTTATGTAATCAAAACCAACTTCGAAAATCTTAGTCAAATATATGTTTGTGTTGCATAAATGAGACCTGCAACAGCTGCCCCATCATCTGATATGTGAAATCCTGATGACGTGTCCTTATGATAGAGCAGGACTGTGAAAAGGCTGTGCATCAGCACCAGAGCTCTCTGAATTCAGTTACAATCCTGGATATGAATCCATATTTCACAGTCCTTCACAACGATGGTATGGTTCTCTCGGGGACAATGCCTAACACTGGCTGCTGATTGTATGACCACACTGCTGACAGGTTCCCTTTAAAGGACAATTATGTTGCATGTGGCTTATACCTGATTCTATGTACTCAAACAGATGAGGAGTAGAAGAAAACAGTGGCTACAGCAGATAGAGAAAAAGAGGGCGCCGACTGCAGCTAGATGTTACCGGATTGGTAGGAGAAGGGGGGCGGTTCTTCTGTCCAGCTGTCATTCTAAAAACTTGTTATGTTATCAGAAAATTTACAGTACAAGTGAGAACATGTGGGAAGATGGGGAAATAATAATGAAATAAGTAAGAGCGTTTTCAAAAAGGTTCATATTTCTTTCTACTAATAAGCAAAATGCCAAGAATGAACTACAGGTAAATCATTATTTAACTTTAAAACAGCAGTAGTACTTCTCGGGACCCAAGTCCTTTAACTTGGCAGGAAGGTGGTTCCAACATCTAGAAGAGGCAACTAACTATAAATGAAGTGTGTATGAGTTATAAGCACTTGCCTCAGGCAGCGCCCCCGCAGCAAGGTGGGGTGCAACATCAGGGACACAGTTATTGCACCAAGCAGGACCTGCCACTTAAAAATATTGTCTTTTTTTAGACTCCCTTCACCAGAGCAGACATAGGTGTGAGACATGGCATGGAGAACCACATTACTATTGGATGGAGCGGAGAAGGCTCTAGTCTATAGATTGCTTAGGAGAAGGGATTTAGGTTCTCCCTTGCTTCTTTCCCTCGCCAGTACGACCCTATTATAATTTGATAGTTCGGGGCCTCATTACCTCTCTGTGCCTCTGGATGTCCTTGTGTGATCACAGCTTCCCATGGTATAATATGTGATCATCATATGACAAGTGTCTACCTCTGAAGGTAAGTGAGAAGGTTCCATTCAATGACAGCAGGAGAGAGCTTGAGAATTCAGAAAATTCGTAAAAAATTACGTAACCTTTTTTATTCTTTTCCTTTAAAATCTCTATGTTAATTACAAAAATAAAACTACCCCATACCCACACTGGGACCCCTGTGACTTACAATTAGGCGTTCATGTGCGTCTACGAGAGCGCAGTACATTACATTTGAGAGCTTCATTAGAGATTTTTTTTAGTCGGCGCTGAACTCCCCGGCAGACATTGGATCACAAATTTCAATTAGAACGTCTTTTTAACTTAGCGAATGGGTTACAGTAAAACATTCACGGCAGAATGAATAGCGCCTTAATGGACCGGCGTCCTATAAAATTTACTTTTCAGAGGTTTTTAAGCGGAATTGTAGAAAACCCGCAAAACAGGATCTATAAAAAAGAAACTTTTTTTTTTCTCTCCACCTTTTATATTTTAGTAGCGCAGGATTTAAATTAATGGCCGCCATTGGCTTTATAGGGATATAATAGATTCATCTGTAAGAGTCGTTTGGAACGGCGCCATTTCCAAACAGAAGTAATTACACATAAAACATGTCCGCGCAGGGGAAACGCTTTGTTTGCTTGTGTCCAAATTTATAGAGGCTATTTGTAGAATCCACTTTTATGGTGGATTTTATATTTGTATCTCTGAGATGCTAATGAAGGCGATGCAGCCTGTTGATAATGATTTCACAGTTTTACTTGCTCGGCAATGAAGAGCGGAGCGGATCGAGAAACAGCGCCACTTATGTATACAGTTGTTTTAGGTATTGCAGTTTCAGCCAGTTTTACTTTTAAAATGTTGGTAACTTTTGGGTTCTGAGGATCTGATCACTGGGACCCCCACTGATCACAGGAAGAGGGGTCCTTTGCCCACATATGCGGGTCTTTAAGGTGCACTGCCGCTCCTATTCTGTACTCATTCTTTTTTGTCATGAGCGAATGGAGATAGAGCTACGGTTGACATACTGCTGCATTCAAATGATGAATAAGGGCCCCCCTTCTCATAATGGGTGGGTCCCCCATGGATTAGACTAGGGCGATTCATTTTGTCCGTGATCAGTGCCATGTCCCGAACTGACCACAGTGCTAGTAATGGATCTCTGCCAATCATATTGATATATGATGGAAGTTCCAGCTTCCCCGATATTCAGCAGAGCCAACAGTGTAATAATTATGGGGGAAGCAGTTACTCTGAGCATCAATCCCTGCAGTCTATCAGTGTGTGGCATCTTTCATGTTCCTTGAACACATACCGGTCATGGAAAGTCTAAATCCAGCCTATAGGTAAGTCATAAACAAGTGAACTCGATGCAATCCAGACTGGGTTTGAGAAGAGCTGTGTTGTGAATTAATGAAGGTATGTAGCAGTGCTGCATGTGAGGGAATGTTGTAGAATAGCTGAATTAGTGAGTGAATGGATGTAGCAGAGATGTGTGTCAGTAAAAGGATGTAGCAGGGCTGTGTGTGAGTGAATGGATGTAGCAGAGCCGTGTGTGAGTGATGGAGTAGCTATCTATGTTGTGAGTGAGTGGATGTGCAGAGCTGTGTCTATGACTATAGCAGTAGAGTACACAATGGTAGCCACTTACATGTGGGGCGCCAGGTTGATTTTTTTAGGGCTAAATTCACACTTGTTCGGCGGGTTCTGTTGCCCATGCAACTCAAACCAGTGATTTGCTGAGCAGTCTCCCTTAATGTTTCCTGGGAGGTAATTTGAGCGGGGACCATAGCGGTTCTATGCCGCAGTGATGGAGTGGAGGACGGTAAGTATAGAATTATTATTATAAATATTTACTATAATTTCTGATAACTGCAGAGCCCCCCCCCTTTAAGTAGATTATAAGATTGACAGTAATTGGCTATTATTTTAGATATTGTTCATATTATATACAATACCGTAAAATCTGATCTACACATAAACCCCATGCTGGTGCTTAGCTCTAACCTTTACTATAATTTCCTCCCGCTGCAATGTAAGAGCGCAGCATATTTCATACTAAACAATGGGATTTTATCTTGTGCCCGCGCGCGCTGCGTGAAGCTATGTGGGAAGCCCAGCGCTGGGCTCGACGCCCGCCGCAGGCCTTTTAAGTGGGTGGATTGATTGATGTGGTGATTTCAATGCTTCTATCACCCACGAGATTGTCGTGCACATAAGTCTTTTGTCCATCCTTTTGATCACTTGGAGCCGACTAATACACCTAATTACGGCTCTTCTTATCTCCGGCAAATCTTCACTATTTTGAATATATATTGGAATCCAATAATCGCCATTGTATGATGTGATATTCCTTATCAGATTTACACATGTGGTCATAATAGACACAAATGCGGCCTCTGAATAGACGGAAAATAGCAAGTTTAAAGTTACTTTGAGATTAAATCAAGTTTCCACTTAGCTGTCATCCAAATATTAGGGAGCCTAACAGAGGGGTGGGTTGACTTAAAGAGCTTTAGTTGCACCCTTAGGGCGCCATATAGAGTCTCTTCCCAATATGTGAAGACCAGATACATAGATGCAACAAAAAAGGGCAGGATGGTGGAATATCTCCCAAAATCCAAGAATCCAATCTGGAAGATTAAAGTTTCCCCAATTTTGGTATAATTGGATAGATTTTTTAAAAAATATTTGAACACATATATCTGATGTGTATTTTGCGAGAGATACCACCGTCCCGACCTTGTTGTTACACCCTGATAAACAGTACCTTAAATTTTGGGTGCCTGGTATTGATTAACAACAGGGTGAGTTGATCGGTTAAATATTTTAATGTCCAAAACTCTAAGTTATTCTCCTTCCAATCTTAAGTTGCCACCATTTAAGTCAATTAAACCTTTCTAAAGTTGAGAAAATCTGTACTTACCAATCTAATATGTGTAAATGCAGCAAAGATGGTAAGAAAACCCATTAAAACCATAATAACGCATTTCTCATTCTTAAAACCAGACGGGTCCCAATCGAAAACCGCGTTGTAAATCTGATCTCTGAATAAAGTGCCATGTATCCCCTCAAACCCTGATGTACACTCACCGGCACTTTATTAGGTACACCATGCTAGTAACGGGTTGGACCCCCTTTTGCCTTCAGAACTGCCTCAATTCTTCGTGGCATAGATTCAACAAGGTGCTGGAAGATTCCTCAGAGATTTTGGTCCATATTGACATGAGGCATCACACAGTTCCCGCAGATTTGTCGGCTGCACATCCGTGATGCGAACTCCCGTTCCACCACATCCCAAAGATGCTCTATTGGATTGAGATCTGGTACGGTGGGAGGCATTTGAATACAGTGAACTCATTGTCATGTTCAAGAAACCAGTCTGCGATGATTCCAGCTTTATGACATGGCGCATTATCCTGCGGAAAGTAGCCATCAGATGTACAGGGTACTTGTGCTCATAAAGGGATGGACATGGTCAGCAACATACTCAGGTAGGCTGTGGCATTGCAACGATGCTCAATTGGTATCAAGGGGCCCAAAGAGTGCCAAGAAAATATTCCCCAACACCATGACACCACCACCACCAGCTGCTGAACCGTTGATACAAGGCAGGATGGATCCATGCTTTCATGTTGTGACGCCAAATTCTGACCCTACCATCCGAATGTCGCAGCAGAAATCGGATCATCAGACCAGGCAACGTTTTTCCAATCTTCTACTGTCCAATATATGAGCTTGTGCAAATTGTGACCTCAGTTTCCTGTTCTTAGCTGAAAGGAGTGGCACCCGGTGTGGTCTTCTGCTGCGTAGCCCATCTGCCTCAGAGTTTCGACATACTGTGCATTCAGAGATGCCTTCTGCCTACCTTGGTTGTAACGGGTGGCGATTTGAGTCACTGTGCCTTTCTATCAGCTCGAACCAGTCTGCCCAGTTCTCCTCTGACCTCTGGCATCAACAAGGCATTTCCGCCCACAGAACTGCCGCTCACTGGATGTTTTTTCTTTTTCGGACCATTCTCTGAAACCCTAGAGGATGGTTGTGCATGAAAATCCCAGTAGATCAGCATTTCTGAATACTCAGACCAGCCCTTCTGGCACCAACAACCCAGGCCACGTTCCAAAGGCCCTCAAAGCTCACCTTCTTCCCCCAATAGATGCTCGGTTCCTAATGCAGGAGATTGTCTGGACATGTCTACATGCTAAATGCCACTGAGTTCCGCCTGGTGATTGCTGATTAGAAATAAGCGTTAATCGAGCAGCAGTTGGAAAGGTGTACCTAATAAAGTGGCCGGTGAGTGTATATACACAATATGTGAGGAGGGCTGAAGATAAGGAGGGTAGTGAAAAACCTTAATTGTGATAATGAATTTACAACGCGTTTCACATTTTCTTATTAAACAGATCAGTCACATTCTGAAGTGGGTTGAAATGTGCTATTCTTATATAGATAAACCATATAATGCCTGGTGCAGGGTCTGTGGGGGTGGAGAATGATGCAGGGATTCTTTGATTGCTGAAGCATAAATCTATTTGTCTTGTTCTAAACTGGGAATGTAACTGTTATACATTATACTGAACAGAACTATTGAAGAAATCAAAAGTCAAGTACTGTATTTTTCGGACTATAAGA
This sequence comes from Engystomops pustulosus, assembly GCA_019512145.1. Lineage (NCBI taxonomy): Eukaryota > Metazoa > Chordata > Amphibia > Anura > Leptodactylidae > Engystomops > Engystomops pustulosus. Next base: position 9,278,851 of record CM033648.1, on the reverse strand, counting down.
TGCACCGGTATATAAGGCGCACCATCAACAAATGCCTGCTAAAACATCTAGGTTCATATATAAGGCGCACCTTTGTTTTCTGGGAAAATCAAAGGGTTTTTTGTGCGCCTTATAGTCCAAAAAATATGTTACCACCCAAATATCTATAATGGAATGGTCCTGAGTTGATCAAAATCGGTCTTGACTGGTAAAGTCCTGGTATAATTTTTTGGGAAGTCTGTCACCAGGACCATTATGATGTTAGCAAGTGATCAAAAAGATCTCAGATACAATAATTTTATAGAGATGTCATTGGACTGGATAAAAATAGTTGAGAACCTAGACTTGGTCTCGTGTATGGACCATGTATGGTGGCACAAAGGTCTGGATCCTAGGACCATAGGTACCCAAAGTCTCTGTGAGGCACCATAAGCAACTTAAAACCATTGGCTTTAGGGGTTGATCTGTTGGCTCAGGGGTGTGTGGGTTGAATAAAGTAATATAGCAAAGGATATAGTATATCATTATATTTATACTCACCCACTATCGTTCAAAAATGTAATCTACTTTTTGCCTGTTCCCTGTATATGTGGTCAATCGACTATCTCTTCCATTTGAGTCAATTTTGCCCACTAAGGGTACATTTCTGCTGGAGTTGTTAGCAAATGACTCTCTTGATATTGTACATTTACTAAATATATTTTGTGCCAGGTAAATTACATCAAGAGCAAGCGCACTGAATCTGCAACGCCGCCTTACGAGAGTAATCGCGGGCCGGCACTTGGCACAAAAGTCATTTATTTTCACAGTGTTTCTCAAAAAAAAAAAAAGCACAAAGAAATTTATATTTTACCAAACAAAACCCATTCTTCTTGCTAATCTTGGACTGACTCCAAAGCAACGGTGGAGGGAGTTTTGCTTGTCAATAGGCCATAGATTTTTTTTTTAATAGCGGAACACCAATAAACAAGGTTTCTTTAAATTAAAAGTTTTCCACTGTGGAGGTTTTTTTTCCTGGACTATTGTAAAATCCAATTTCTTCACCTTTGCTTACAAAACAAATAAAATAATTTACCTATTGAATAAACACTATTTGAAAGCTTAAGAGCTGTAATGCCTGGGGGGAAGGGCAGCAAAAAGAGAATTTCTGCCACATGCCCGCCCCCGAGGAGCTATACTAAGGAAAATCGCCTGGGACCACCCAGGTCCTGTTTCTAAAACTGTTGTCTCCTTATGAAGTAAAGGGTTAAATGTTTCCCTAAGGCAACAGGGACTTGATGCAAACACTACCTCTGCACGTTTCATGGCTACATCTGACTTGTAGTTAATGACTAAAACTAAAAAAAACCTGATAATATCGTGTTTAAATTATGGTTCCAGCTATTTACAGCCTGATCCTCCATCATACCCAGGACTCTGTTTTGATTATGCTCCTCCCTTTTTTATAAATATTGAAAAATGTGGGTCCCAGTTTGGGAAATGTGGAAAACATGCAGTCCCTATTTCTAGGACTGAACAAGGGCTTGTGCTTAATGGGGTTGTCCGAGAGTATAAAAAAAACTGTTGTGGCTGGGAGAGGGCTGGCTAAAAAAATTAAATATTTACTTACCTCCTGGCACCCTTCTGGTGTCCCGCGCTGCCGTCTCTTCGGTCCGTGCCTCATGTAAACAAACAGGGGCACAGATGCCACACTGCGTTCAGCTTCCAGATGGCCGAGGTTGTCGGTCAAGTCCACCCGTCCCACGTTATACAGTGCCGGAAATAGGGACAGATGGGCGTGGCTGTCCGAAAGCTGAACGCAGCGTGACTTCCATGTCCCTGTTTGTTTACATGAGCCATGGACCGGAGAGATGGCAGCGCAGGACACCAGGAGGGACTGCAAAGGTAATTAACTGATTATTTTTTTTAACCAGCTCCCTCCCAGTAACCAATAGGTTTTTTTATGCTCTAGGACAACCCCTTTAATTATGCTGCCTAACATCTCCAATACAAATGGTTACAGTGATATTCATCCCCTTCTGTTGTCACATAACTTCATTATGAACAATGTATTTTATATATATATATTTGGGGTGGGCGGCCAGGGGCAAATGCTACCCTTTAACATTCCGTAGCTACTCCCCTGCTTGTTCAGGGTACAAAGTATAAGTATCCTGTTTCCCCCAATATCACTGAGTACATATAACCCCCATTATGAGGTTGTGAGCTTGACCTCTCACCCCAGTCCCATCAAAGCTGATGATTCAGTTGCTTTGAAGCTTGAGCCAGGAACTAGCGCTCCTTTCCTTAAAATCAATCCTTTTCAATGGTCTTTCAGCTGTAATTAATGTTCCCTGTATAATTAGATTGATTTTTTATGTACTGTGCAAGAGGAAGAAAATTTATGGACTAAATGCAGCGGGACAGATGCTGAGAATGCAAAGCTGGAGAGAAGGAATATTGTGCGAGGGTGCACGGCGGGGACAGCGGGGCGGCCCCATGGCTCCGATGCAGACGTCTGCTCCTGGCATCTGCCTGTTCTTCACGCTTCTTCCAGGATAGCTTCTCTGTAAGCGTATTAGATGGTCAGTTCTTAATCTTTTATCTTATTACTAGTCTGTTGCATCAAGGAGAATACAGTCCTCTGTCACCTCAACAGCTAGGATAGAAATGTGCACAGGTGGAGCTGGAGGTGAGTTGGTTTAGATGTAGACACTTGAGTTTGTCGGCTCGTCTTGATGTCACAACTAGCTATCACAGAGAACATAGCCCTGACGTACTAAATTACAGCTTCAGCTTTGATACATCTGCATGTAATTACCTGTTATTAATAATAGAGGTAAATTTGCCAAGAAAACAGATGTCTATTTTCTCGTCATGTCAAGTGTGAACAACCTACAGATGTATCATATACAGACAGAAGGGGATCCATTATAATCCAACTTATAATCCAACAGTATTGATCCAGATGAAGGTAAAAAAAATAATATATGGTATCTTGTTTCTTTATATCTGCTACCCCTCTTGGCGTGACAAATGCCAGAGGAAAACTGAAGCATTTTTTTCGATGATGCTATACTCTCCCTATGGACACCAGATGGATGTGGTGACCTGGATGTCATGAGTTGTGTCTGACTCCGGCATGAAACTGCTGGCCGGGCACAACTGATGAATGTGAACCCACTCTAAGGCCTCATGCACATGTCCGTGTTGGGGGCTGTGATCTGGCCACACAAATTTTAGCCCCGATAGAGGTCTATGGCACCCAGTCACGATGCGGTGAGCACACTGGGGCACATTTACTTACCTGGTCCTGTCTCGATCCAGCAGCACGTTCTCCGTCAAGGATTCTGGTTTTCCGGCGATTCACTAAAGTAGTGCGCCTGATGTCCACCAGGTGTCACTGCTGCACTGAAGACCACCGAAGTTCACCAACCTATCCTGGGTGCAGGTAAAAAATATTGCGATTTTTCCGAATCCGTCGGGTTTTCTGACGGCCACGCCCCCCCATTTCCGTCGCATGCATGCTGGCGCTGCTGCGCCACAATCTGATCGCTTGCGCAAAAAACCGGTGGCAATTCAGGGAAAAAAGGTACAAATCGGTAATATTCGGGAAACCAGATAAAAAATAGCCCTTTGGGCCCTTGGTAAATGACCCCCACTGTGTCTCACCACAACGTGACAAAGTCGGGTGGCCACACCGCAGAAGATGGAACAGGTACTAATCCTGCCCCGATTTGAGGAACATGCACTCAACTTTTTATGGAGTCGGGAGGACTTAGAAGCACCCAATCGGCCCATAATGGGGTAAGAGATTCTATTTCTAAATGTGGTAGTCAGAATTAATACCAGGATAAAGGTCCTATTACCATAAATCTATTTCTCATTCCCTGTCGACACCTGTAGATTTACTAAAGGGGCAAAATGTGGCTAATTTGGAAATAGAAATCTTCGTCACTGTCAGATTGTGGTATTAGGGAGAGGGGGATATATGGCCTCTATTTCTAGTGGGAACATATGTGCTCCCTTCAAATATCCGGTCTTACACGGATGATCCAAAGAGGTCCCACGATCTTGCAGTCTATTGGTACGTAACAATTACCCTTCTTCTCATGTGACATTTTAATGATGAAGCAAATGGGAATGCTATCTTCATGTAGATTGTCCTTTGTAATATTCTCAACTAACTCAATCCCCGCAGAAATTCGCGCTTCATTAAACTCACGTCAACCGGCAGAACACTGAGTTTGGGCAGAATAATAGAACTCAACCTTTTGCTTCGTAACGTGCGTGCAAATGTCCCGTAGACTTAGGCCTCCGCAAAACTTAATTAGTGGAACAAGACGAAGAAGCCGCTATCTAAAGGTCTGGAAGCACCAGGTACATGTAGGATTTAAGTTAATACAGGTGGGCAGCGAAAGGGCTGATTAATTCCGAGCAGGACTACATCAGTTTCATTAGGAGGATGCTCCGAACAGCTACATGATACGTTGTCGGGAATTAGGTTAGGAAATATGTTTTCAATAATATAGACTTAAGCATAGAAAATGCAACATTGAGTATCATGTCTTGAAATATAGGAACCAAATAGGGTCACGTTCTGAAACCAGTATACTTTCTAGAACGTCCCTTCATTACCGAAGGACCTGCAGGAAGTCAGCTGATAATCCGGGTCCAACAACAGTAAAATTCAGATAACTAGTTGTAATCACTGGGGATCCAACCACTGGCACTACCAAAGTAACCAAGAGGTTACTTCCCAGAATCCTATAGTAATAATGAATTTGAGGAATATGTTGGTGCTTGTTTGCCACCCTAGGTTTGGTCACCCCTCTCCTTGATTAATCATAGAAATAATAGACTTGGACTGACCCACCATGGTCATTGAATTTCTCAGTGGGCCAATAAACCAAGACTGAGCAAAGGGAATAGTCCGAGTCAGCACTGCTTACCCCTCTGGCCACCTTTGCTCCGGTTCTCAGGTACCTCACCAGTTTTTTAAGCTGTACTCTAGGTCTAGGGTCAAATTCATCGTGGGGTCTGGTCTGGGGTTGGATTCATATACTTGTCTGGTTTTGTATGAAATTTTTTTGGTCCAAAAGCCTTTCGACCAGGTGTTTGCTAGATATCCCCCACATTTTTGTTAAAGCTGCTTTCGTCCACACATATTTATACTTCAGTGACATAACTTTATGGAATTGGGCAATATGATGGAATGGGGACACAGTTTTGCTGGTATTAGTGTTGAACATTGGATGCTTTGTTTTCATATGGCCAAATATTAGAAGTTGTCATTGCAATGTGGGTCAGGTGAGAGTCACCGGATGCAATTTCTTATGGGTTTCTAATGTAATCAGAGTTTCTGAATAACGTTTGTCTAGAAATGTTTTTTTATATCATGCCCCGACGAAGGGATCTTGGCAGTTCCCAAAAGCTTGCTTCTAACATCTTATATTTTTGTTAGCCATTAAAAGGTATCACAATCCCAAGAAGTTTACTTCATTTGATCTATCAAAAGCAATAGGAATTTCTTCAACTGTCTAACACGGTACAAAACTTTTTTACCTGTGACCAATACAAGGTCACTTTATGGCAGGGTTATTGCACCCACTTTCATATATTACATGTACTCGATTGGGTTAGTGCAACCAATATGGCAAAGCGGTTTTTGAAGGTGAGTACAGGTAATGTTGTACATGTTCACAAGGTCTAAATCGGAGAAAAATTAGGATAGGCCTCCAAATTAATTCCACTTATGGACCATAGACACCCCAATATTACATCTATTATTGCAATGTAACCCATTGAACGGTGGAAATGGATAACCTGGCATTGATTTAGCATAATCATGTTGGAGTGGTGAAAATCTTCTTAACAATCCTCAAAGGAATTTTTTAATGAAGAGTTAAACAACGTGCTCCTAAAGGCACATAAATAAGTACAATTATTGCAGCTTCCATGAAGACCATAAAGTATGAGATCAAAGAAAGTTAAAGTCTAGAGAGTGTCCTGTGTTTATAGGTGACAAAGGGTTACGTTGGTGATATAGTATGGTAGATCTTCTTTGTATATTTGGCATCTTGGACCTTCCACTATTCCTTTAATTGCCAGTGATAGATCAGTCCCTTTCTATATGTTTTTGTCATTCCATTAGCATGGATTAGACACTTGGCCTTTTGTACCCACCCGGAGATTTACAACAGACTATAGATAAAAATGGATCTGTCCAACAAGGAAAATTGCCAATGGGGAGGAACGGCCTGAAACTGCAATGCAGTCGGAGAAAAAGCAAATGCAGGAAGTGTTTCTAGGCAATATAATAGAAGGTGAAGACTCCAGCTACAAGTGTAGATACTAGCTCAATATCTGTCCAGGGCGAGTCGCCCAAATGTGCAAGATTTAAGATGTTGGATGCAAAACTGACAATTTAATGGAATAGAAAGATGACACGGATTCTAAAATTGAGCAAGATTGACTTCCACATAAGACATCCTAATGGAGGAGGAAGGGCCGCTAACAACCTAACCAGCCTCAGATAAGGGAAGATGCTGGGTGATTTTTTACTTTACTTGACAAAAATGACAAGAGTGACAGCTTTTTTTCAGGGACGTTTTGGAGGTCAAAATTTCCGAAAAAAAAAATCCCAAAAATGAATGCTCTATCATGCCTGTGTTTATACTAAAAATGATCGATATAGAAGCCAGTTGTGTTAAATCTTTTTATATAATTATATCAGTAGGGATTACATATTACACAAAACCTCATGGCTTTGGCAAAATTAAAGGAGAATCTACCTGGAAGCACCAGCCAGTAGCGTGTCTTACAGTGTTTCCCGTCTCAGTGTTGATTTACATGTCTGAAAGCAATAAGATGAGAGCAAAAATAGCCTAATAAATCAGGGCAGATAATATTTATGATGTTCTTGATCTGCCTGACATGTCCCGTGTAGAAGAGATTATGGTGACAAGTCAAAATATTGCTTTATCCTGGTTTCTGGCATTGTATTAATACTAAGAATTAGTTTCTTAGCTCTTGAATTTCATAATGGTCCTGCTCTGGGGGCCGATGACTAGAGAGGTCCCAACAGCACTTGGTGTTCATCCATTTCCATCTGAAATGCTAAGTGAACAGTTTTACACCTAGATGGACTTCCAAGTGCTCATTACAGCACAAATGATAGTTTATCCCCATAATTGGTATGGGGTGGGGCAATTTTTTTTATTCCTTAAAAAATGAATTAAAAAACTTGCTATTAGTAATAATTATGTGTTAAAAGAGAACAGGGGGCACCCATGGTCAATCATAGCCATGACTAGTTGTTTGGGACGGTAATTTGCCATATTGGGGGGTCTGCTGTACGTCCTGATCGGAAGAAACACACCCGAACCCAAACTTAAAGTTTGGATCCGCTCATCCCGTGTTACAACACCAAATCTGTAACAGGACTTCACCAAAATCACACTTACGCCAATATTTAATGATGTCCTCTCACTACCTGCACCAACTGCAGCTCTTCACTCTTTAATTGGTGTTGCTCCACTGATTGGCGCCACAGTTGGCAACCACCATTCGACGTCCACTTCCCATTATGGCAGATATGCTCTATATTGTCAGGTGGGGGGTTTTTGATTAAAGCAGAAAGCCTGGAACCACCCATCTGACAGAAACTGACAGCACTAATTGCTTAGAAACAGAGGGGGCTAGAAAAGGAATTGTTTATGCATTGGATTCAGGGAATCAACAACTATTTGGAGTTGGTGGAGGTTGGAAATATCCTTTTTAAAGACCTAAAACTTGAGCATTAAAGGTCCAACCAAAAACACCTGAGAATACCTCTAAACACTTACTTTTGGGACAGATTTGTGTAAACCAAGATCCTACTTGATCTAGTTTGTCCAATTGCCCCACCACTTCTAACAGATGCCTTCACGGTCATGTGCTTCTAACTCAGGAGTAGTTATAGGTAGTATATACATTGAACTTTGGTGACTCATGTGGCCTTATTGCTCCTCTAATATATATGAAGACATATATTTTGTAAGTGGCACATGGATTCTTCTAAAGATTTCAACTAAGGCCCAGAACTGACCCTAATGGTGGTATTTGGATGGTTTAACAGGGGCCCGATTTAAAAATCTGCACCAGGCCCCCCAAATATAATGTATTACTTATGGTACTCACTCTCGTTTAATTTTTTGGGGTAAAATAGGAGCACCATATTCTAATTAAACTATAGCTTTATGCTACAAATTGTTATGGACATTGTTTCCAATATAATGTAGATCATAAATCCCGAAAAACAGCTTTATTCCAAATGGAAACACCTCAAAACTGTCTAGACATGCCTCTCCATGTGTACTTTGACTTTTAAACCTCCTAAGAGGTCCTGGGATTACAGTGGTTGATGACTGCGTCTTTAACCCATAAATCTCTGCTAGACATGTAACTCGCATGGTGCAGGTTTCAGATGTATTGAAGAATCCAAGTCATTGCAATCAGCAGCTGAACACTGAGCGGGATGGTAGTCGTGACTTAATGACTGCACACAGTTTCTAGTACAATTGCGAAAACTCATAAATATTTATCTGCACTGCGGTTCCTTTGGAATCATCCAATATGTTAGGATCGGCTCCTGCATGATTTACACACATCGAAATTATATGTAAATGGCTGAAAGGGAAAGCTCACCCTGTCATTTAATATCAATGGAAATTACTCGTTCCTTCAATCTACACCTACTTCTTATCACTGTCTTATGAAGATGCCATGGAGACAAGTGCTTAGCATGAGGGGGTGCCTGATACTCATGTTAAAAAATGGACTTCCCGTCATGTTAGGTCAGAAGCTTTTAAAGAAGACTATACTCTTTAGATGTATGATCGAACAGGCCCACTCTTCCCTTGTGGCAGACGTTGGAGCATAGGGATCAGGCTGTGGAAGTTCAACATATGTCATTGTTTTATTTTATAGTGAGAAAGATCATCACCAAAGATATTGTTCTATATTCTACTCATCGGTGTCCGTGGAGCTATAATGTAGAGGGCCATGGTTCTATCTTCTACTCATAGGTGTCCGTGGAGCTATAATGGAGAGGACCATGGTTCTAGCTTCTACTCATAGGTATCCATGGAGCTATAATGGAGAGGACCATGGTTCTATCTTCTACTCATAGGTGTCCATGGAGCTATAATGGAGAGGACCATGGTTCTAGCTTCTACTCATAGGTATCCATGGAGCTATAATGGAGAGGACCATGGTTCTATCTTCTACTCATAGGTGTCCATGGAGCTATAATGGAGAGAACCATGTTCTAAAATCTCTACTACTCATAGGTGTCCATGGAGCTATAATGGAGAGAACCATGGTTCTAGATTCTACTCATAGGTGTCTGTGGAGCTCTATGCTCTAATTGGCTAAACCCATGAAAAATTGGTGGATTCAGAGTTTTTCCATCTAATGAATGTGGGGAATGTCAATTTGAGGCTTCACCTATGATGTTTCGTCGACATGGGTATCCTCTTATATAAAATATCGGCCATAAGGCTACTTCTTAAGGCTCCATAAATGAATGTGAGAACATGGAGGAAAGGGAGCTCCATAAAGGGGCACATTTACTAACGGATGACAGACTTTGCACATTCTTTTAGGTGAAAACGGCAGGTATTTAAGAAGTGACCACTCCACTATTGTGTCGTGCGCGACCAGTTTTTTTCACAGCTGCGCTCGCGTTAACTGTGCAACACATAATAGGGGGCGTTCCAGTGCTCAGTCTGACCAAGCGCCCTAATTAATATGCAAATTGTGTTGCACGCTCTATGTTAAAGGCGCACCACAAAAAAGTTAGTGAACTATGTCGGGCCAGTGCAGGGAAGCGACCGATTCATGATTTCTGATGCACTTTCTTAATGAATTGGTCGCACCCAGCATTATATATGGGCAGAGCACTTTTACTGAAGTTTCCAACTTTCTTAGTAAATATACCCCAATATGATCAGAATGGCTGCCTAAGTATAGTGCTGAGTTTTTCCACCTAGGACAGGTAATAATGCACTCCTACAAGCCGGAGCTATAATGGAGAGAACCATGGTTCTAGCTTCTACTCATAGGTGTCCATGGAGCTATAATGGAGAGAACCATGGTTCTAGCTTTTACTCATAGGTGTCCATGGAGCTACAATGGAGAGGACCATGGTTCTATCTTCTACTCATAGGTGTTCGTGGAGCTACAATGGAGAGAACCATGGTTCTATCTTCTACTCATAGGTGTCCGTGGAGCTATAATGGAGAAAACCATGGTTATATTCGTCTAGAAGTGACTTATCTCCCAACAGGGATCAGGCAGAGTTGCAGAAGAGTTAGAAGGCTCTATGCTCTGATTGGCTAAACCCGTGAAAAATTGGTGGATTCAGAGTTTTTCCATCTAATGAATGTGGGGAATGTCAATTTGAGGCTTCACCTATGATGTTTCGTCAACATGGGTATCCTCTTATGTAATAGGTGGGGTTACTTCCTAAGGCTCCATCAATGAATGTGAGAACATGGAGGAAAGGGGGCTCCATAATGGGGGACATTTACTAAGGGCTGATGGACTGTGTACGTTCTTTTAGGTGAAAACGGCTTGCACAGGTATTTAAGAAGTGTCTTTGCCACTATTGTGTCGCACGGGATCCTTTAGTGGTGTAGCTGCACTGGCAACCATGCGGCACAAATTAAGGGGCGTTCCGGTGCTCAGTCGGACAGAGTGTGGTATTTAACATGCAAAGTCTGCTGCACGCCCTATGTTAAAGGTGCGCCACAAAAAAGTTGGTGAACTCTGTTGGGCCAGTGCAGGGCAGCGCCAGATTCATGATTTCTGATGCACATTCTTAATGAATCAGTTGCACCCAGCATTATACACGGGCAGAGCACTTTTAGTGAAGTTTATAACTTTCTTAGGAAATATGCCCCAATATGATCAGAATGGTTGCCTAAGTATACAGGCAGTGCCCGGGTTACGTACAAGATAGGGTCCGTAGGTTTGTTCTTAAGTTGAATTTGTATGTAAGTTGAAACTGTATATTTTATAATTGTAGTCCCAGACAAAAATTTCTTTTTGCCCCAGTGAAAATTGGAGTTTCAAAGTTTTTTGCTATAATGGGACCAAGGATTATCAATAAAGCTTCATTACCGACACCCCTCAGCTGATCAGTGCAGTCTGGGACTATAGTAACATCCAGAGACTTCACCAGAGGTCACAGTGGTCAGAGGGGTCCGTCTGTAACTATGGGTTGTCTGTAACTCGGGTGTCCTTAAGTAGGAGACTGCCTGTAGTGCTGAGTTTTGCCACCTAGGACAGGTAATAATACACTCCTACAAGCCGCCCCCATTCAGATCTAGGCCCTTCTCTCCAACCCCCTCCCCCATCACAGTATCTCTACGATATTCATATCTTGGCCATAAATCTAGCCTACATAACAATATATTACATTCATGCTGAGAACAGAACTATGAACATTTCATATTCTGCTGACATCCACTTTACATACATCTATTGATTTCCGTACTGTAAAGGGACGTGTAATAGTTTCAGTGAATTCCTGATTTAATGGGATGAATCACTTGCCCAATTGTACTGACTGTGTTTTTATAAGATTTAAGCATTCTGCTCTGAATTGATCGTCCTTGTATGGGGATTTCCTTCCGGAGCGCAGTTATTTCTGACAATGTAACATGATTCTTTCTACCTCTCTATGATTTTGACCTTTAATGGGCCAGATAAATTACAGATGAACAATGTTTCAAGAACTGCTCTGTAGATTGCAGTGATAGATGTAGCCATGGGATGAATTTGTTCAAAATAATATTCAGCTATTCATTTATTAAGTTTCCTGTCCCTCGGGGGATGTTACTAAGATTCCAATATGGGGGTCATGATTTTTATTAAGGTCCCATCAGATCGACCAAGGTACATGTCTAGTGAATGGAGTAATACTCTTCGAATACTCTTTACCACCCTTGAGAACAAAATAATTGGGCATTTTGAAATCTATCATTCCCGATCCCTTTGACTCATTAAAAATTGAGGTCAACTTTTATCCTAGTGATGAGCAGACCCATTTGGGTTCGCCAAAGTTTAACTGAACCTTGAATAAAAGTTTGGTATGGCTTTGCCGGCAGCATTTAGATGAGGGGGTCCACTCATTGGTCGTTAATTGGATGTTCACCCTTTGAATGGCAGCACAGATGCACCATCAGTGGTCTTTCCGGCAGCTTTCAAAGGTTTAACATCTGAGATTGCTACCAATACTCATTGCATGCGAGCCCGAACCTGAATTACCAGCTGTAGTTCAACCTGAACCCACAATGTTTGACACAGCCCCATCATTGTAGTTCAGGCTTTCAACCCTATCCCTGATGTGTCTTTGGTTAAGGTCTTAGTGGGTGTAAATTTAGGTAAAAAGGTATTTTGTAGGACTTTGATGTTAATGACCTATGGCCAAAACTACTGGAGGTCCAACTACAATCACCCCCATCGATCATCAAGCAAAAAGGACCATGAATTTTTCCGAACACAAGATCTTTGGTAGAAGCCATGCTTGGCCCTGTAGCTTCATACAAGTTAGCTGCAATACCATGCACTACCACTACAAAATATGTTGAGCTGACTTCAGTGAGCAAGAGGTTGCAGTGCCAACTGGAGAGTCACAACCCCTAAAACTATTTGACTGTTGTGATTGTCAGGAGTCCGACTCCCATCAGTCTGATATTGGTGTCCTATCCCAAGGTTTGGTCATGAAACCCCAAGTAAACTTATGCTTTGGGGTCTTTGATTCAGATAAAGAATGGAGAAAGTAAGTTAGAGAGGGGACACTATTTCCCATGGGTCCATATACACTAGGAGATGACTTTATATTGTATTGCTGATATTATTTGGTAGAATATCACTATGGGAAGGCTATAAACAGCACAGAGATTGAAGAGTTAAAAACTTTCCCAAAATTAGGATTTCACTTCTGCGCAGTCTCTGTCCTCCTACAATTAAATGATCTATTACAATAATTTCACAGAAGCAGGTTTCATAAAATTGCCCATTGTGAGTAACCTACTTTTAATTACTCTCCAGACTAAACTCCAGCCATTCATTAAAAATTAAAAATGGCCAAAATAACTTTCTGAAAAGACCAGAGATATCTGTGTATACGTAATCCCAATTCTCTCGATTTCATATTAAAAACACAAAAAGACAAAAGTAATATCGGGGAAGAAAATCTAGAAGCGTTATATGCTATTGAGGTTTGGATAATACTGGGGGGGCAACCTCTTAGGGAATGGTAAGGTAAATGCTTCTTACAACAATTGGTTAATAAAGGTGATTGGCATTGGGGATGTAGAAAGACAACCAGTCCTTGGCACTTGATGGGTCCCATGGCCCTGACTGTCAGATGTCAGAAGAAAGGAGGACTGAGCATGTTGAAATTTAAAGTAATGAATGTGGATGTAAGAGAGGAGGACAAACGGATCAGGTACCTCCATACACAATCAGTCCATCAGTCCAATGAACCCATGGAAAGAGGCTTCCAGTTTGCATTTCCTGCTTTAATTATCTCTCTCCGTTAAGAACCCATGTGATGTATGCTTGGCTTTAAAACTTTTGGGGAACCAAAACAAAATTATGTCTTTGGGCCTCCTAATGTTAAACCCTGCCTCTTGATGTCATCCAAAACTTCCTTGCGTTGCTTTCCTTCTTCATCTCTCAGTCTTTAGTTATTTCCCCTTTAGCTAAACCAGGGGGAAGAAACTTGAGAGAAGGATGAGGAGGATAATGGCACCAGGCAGCGCCACATCACACCTAAGGAGGATAAAAGTCTCCATCCTACTTGTTAAGATAAAGCCAATCCGAAGAGCTTTTTTGTCATCGCTCTGTGGGGTCCATGTCAACTCAAAAAAAAGACATAACTGAATCATGTAAAGTTGCCTTCATCAGGTTTGCACACAAAGAGGCAGATTTACTGACTTGCGTCCGAGTCCCTGCATGTGTCGCTTCTGTGCCAAGGTCCACCGGAGTTCACCTTCTTCTTCCTGGTGCATGTCAGTACTGATCTTGCGACACAATTCCTTTTTTAAATTCCGCGGTTTGTCCGAATCCATCGGGTTGTCCGGTGTCCACGCCCCCCAATTTCTGTTGCATGCAAGCCGGCGCCGATGTGCCACAATCCGATCGCGTGCGTCAAAAACCCAGGGCAATTTGTCGCAAAACGGAAAAAATTGTGAAACCCGACTAAAGTACACCATTTGGACCCTTAGTAAATGAGACCCAAAGTGTTGGACTGTGTGTACAAGCTTTAATTTTTCATGCCATGATGATTGATAGTAACCACATTGGATGAAAATCCATCAAGGTCAGTAGTGGCAATCGTGAGTGTTAATCCATGAATGCCAATCCAATAAAAAATTGAACTAAGCTTTATTGGCAGGACCAAAAGTTAGCATTGCCAAAGCATTTATAAAATATTGGATTTTGGGGAATAAGGTGGGGTCATGGGGAACATGATGAAGGAGGAGATGGGGCTTAGGGGGTTATTATAGTCTATGGCAGTGATGGCAAGTGCCCAAAATGTGACCCAAAACCCACTAGCTTTTCTCAAAGTGTCAACATGGCAGTAACATAACTGCCTGAGTGCCCTAATACCGTTCAAAGACCGTAGTGCAAATTCTCTAAAAACTCTAAACCAACCCTAATCACACCTTCTCACTATTCCTACAGTCCCAGGAAGCCTAAGATGGCCCTCTTTAAAATAACACAGACTGTCTGAGACTACATGTCTGGCAAACTCTGTGCCTAGGAAACAGCCTGAGTGCCCACAGCAAGGTTTCTGAGTGCCACCCCTGGCACCCGTGCCATAGGTTCGCCACCACTGGTCTATGGTTTAACATGTCTCTCAGTCTATGGCCATTGTGTTCTCCTCTTCCCTCAGTAGGATGGAGATCTTCTCTCCCTCCTCTATGGAGCAGAAACCAGGGAGGAGATCTGAGAGTCTCCTGAAGTGAGTGTCCCTCGCTGCTGAGTAATTGAAGTGGACCTCATCCTTGGTGGCATCCTGGTCCTGGCACTGTTGGCACAGTCTGTTCTCCGTGGGGATGTACGCCAGGGCAATAATGGCAATGGTTACTTATCATAAGTGATGGAAATCGTCCAACTTTGCCATCACCCAACAACCAACCATTTCACTCATATGGAGGCTCCATTCTGACTGTCTGTCCTCCTCTGGCAGACATCAGGAGAGATAAGGATCAGGCAAGTTGGAATTCTTCTCGAGAGATTGGATGCCAACAATGGACTCTACTACTGGCCCTCACTATTCTTTACAAATGCACTTTGGACCAAGCATGAGTATTGCATGAAGGGGTCAGGAGATATATGATATGGTTTGGCCAATACCTATAGTTCATTAGAAGGGGCAATTAAGTCATGTTCCAATATTGAGACTAAGTTCTTTTTTAACTAAAACATAAGTTTGATGGATCAGTTGCGAAAAAAACTGACCTTGACAATGGGCCAAGTGGTCCAACTGTGCAAGATGTTGAAGGTTCTTCCTCGATACACTTGATACCTAGAAATTGTGTGTCCCTTTAAGGATAAACTATACTGTACATAGTAATATGATCCTAAACACTCAAGCCTTACTCTAAGGGGAAAAAAAGAGCAAAACATAGCTCTGTGCTCCATGGGGGTTGTTTCTGCTGAATCCTTCACTTTTAAGCACTACTGGACACATTTTCTAGATAAACTCCAAGGAGACATCCCTCCCCCTAACTTTTATGAATTACTGGTCGAAAACACAAAATTCCCAAAAGTTCTTCATTGTGCTGAGGCCTATATTGGAGATGGCATTTCTTAATCACAGAGGATCCTGTTCTAGAAGCGTCATCTGCTTGTGAACCCACCACACGTTCTCCGAGAGAGATCGCTCACAACCACATTAAAAAGAAGGAACTAGAGGAATAGGAGAGCAATTTATCTTGTGATTTATGCGGGAACGAAGCCTGGAAGAACCGTTCTTACATCACAGAAAGGGTTATTTACACGGAAGGAGGGAAGTGTTCCAGCGTATGCTGTACTCGTATTAAAGGATTTAGGATTAGAGCGTTGGCCATTTGGAACCAAATTCAAAGAGACAGATGTAGCCAAGTCTGGTTATTGAAATTGGGCTGGGAGTCTTAATGTCTCAAACTGGCTTGATGCACCATATGGTACTTTGCATAGACGTGCTGGCACACCAAGGGTTAAACGTAGGTCAGAACACAGCAGACCATTTCCGTTTAGTGGATGTCAGGTCTCCACGGGCATCAAGAAGGTCAATTCTTATTAACTGGTAGAGTATTTACTCCATATCCCTACCTGGATAGCTATGTTTTATAGAGTATTGTATTGAGAAGATATAGGAGATATAGAATTTAAGGCAGAACGTATTGTGTTGAATGTTGTGAATGATTTTCATAGTGTCCTATTTGCAGGCAGCATGTTATAGAGCAGGATGAGCTGAGCAGATTGTACATAGTGTCCTATCTGCAGGCAGCATGTTATAGAGCAGGATGAGCTGAGCAGATTGTACATTGCCACGTTGGTGAGTGCCACCTTGTTTCTCCTTTGAATTAGAATTTTCCCAAAATAGGCCTGCTTATGATGAAGTCACCTCTCAAACAAGGACAAACATTATTCTCCTTTTTTTAACAATTATTTGTTCCCTTCCAGAAGCTAAGAACTGCAATATTACAATTCCTGCTGTAATCGTAAATCAGAAGAGAGACCATGGTACTATTCAGGCAGGCCTATCACTTTATGGCCAAAGGCATTTTAAATAGTTTTTGCCCGAATTAATGGCAATTTTTTTTCTATCAAGCCATATTGAGGGATCAGAGTTAGAAAAAGAACCTCCTATACTGTTGCACTAACAGAAATAAAGACATTAGTTAAGAAATGTCAAACCTATTCAAGATGAAGCCCCGATAGTTTTGCCTTCTAGCTTTATTGGCCTGTGTTCCTAAAGTGCTCTCTGTTAAAATTCCTCAGATGGAAATGTCATGGGGCACATTCATTTGCTCTAAGCACCGAACAAATAAACTAGCTTAATGCAACAAACAGAACTGAGTATCAATCCTAAAGTACATGATTAGCCAAAGCATTAAAGTACCACTGTAAAGTATAAAAGCTTTTACCTAACTCTGCACTAAGCTAAAATAAGCAGTTCTCTAATTTATACTCATTAGCTATCTGTAGCCATTTGCCAGCTAGCAGGAGGTGTTACACTGTCCCTGTGGTTGTCTTTGTTTGGTTGGTTGCCATGGGAATCCATATCTAGACAGTGGAGAGGATGGTGGATGTTGTTTGGAGATGATCTGTAGCTGCTGGGTGCAGGAGAATATCAGCATGTAAAAATCTCTAGGATCTTGAGTGATGTCATAAGCATGTGACTGATCACATGCTTCAGGCCATCCAATTACATACCAGGAATGGGATGTAACAGACTGTTTGTGTTTGAAAGTTTCAATATAGTAGAAAAGTGTATGTGTGAAAGTTTGAATGCAAAAATAAAGACAGAGCTCAGGCTCAAATCAGTTCTAATACTGTAAATGGCATCAGATCCTGCACACACAGCACAGTGTATACACAGTGCAATCTCTTTGAGCAGACTTCTTTGCACAGGAAAGTGTTGGTCTATATATAGGGGGCAGGTTCC
>CM033648.1:9235835-9261089 GCA_019512145.1 Engystomops pustulosus | reverse complement strand
ATGATATTGTTATGCCCTAACATGTACTTGAACAGGACTTCATGAGACATCCCATACAATTAGCAGGCATCGCTCTATGGGGGCCGCTGTGTGTGTGACCATGCTTGTCCTTGAAAGCTTGGGAATGCAAATAATCGCAATGGATTTGATAAGGAAAAATAATGTTCTCCATTTACCAATATAAATCTTTATCACTTGTCTGAGGCGAGGCGGCGCGCCTGAAGAATAGCGTGTAGCGGCGTTTGCATCTACTTGAAGGCTGAATAGCATGGAATTGTTATCATGGAGCCTGTCATAATTATGGTGATATAATAGGGCGTTCTGCATTGGAGACGGACTCGCTCCACGCCGCACGCCACGGCCGCTTGTGGCTCATTAAGTTGCAGAACGCACATCTAAAAACAAATAAAGCCAAACGTCTCTCCCCATGTCCGTGACACGCACAGCAGGCGAGACCTCTGCTCCCCGGTAAGGGGGGAAAAAGCAGAAGCTCGGAGTCTGCCGGTGGAGAGGACAAATGAGCGAAAAATCTCCCCAAGTCAGCAGCAGGCTCAGAGAAAATAGATGTGGCGCTAGCGGAAAAACTGCGCTGTCTCGGGGAGAAAGGGGATGGCATCTTAATCAATCTATGATTATCCTTATTATTATGGCCCGAATGACACAGCAACCAAAGTGTCCGTTATTTGGATTGTGCCAGGTTAGTTATAACCGGATGCAGGGGTGTAACTAGGAGAGACAGGGCCCAACAGAAGGCTTCTGCATGGGGCCCCCCTTCCCACCCAAAAATATACAAATTTGTATACACATTTATACACTCACATAAAGAGCATATACACACAAAGTGCCTTGTACAAACATACAACATATATACACAAATACAGTATATACACACATACCATACACCGTATACACGTACAGCATATACACATCACATACCGTATATGTACTTGTTATGCAGTGCAATGTGCAGCGTAATATATATATATATATATATATATAAAGGTGCACATCCTCTTTAGTGTGTCAGGTTGGATGACAGGGGCCCACTGACACTGCGGGCCCCATAGAGGCTGCTATGGCTGCTTCTGCTGTAGTTACGCCCCTGAACAGGGGATTCTGGAACGTTGTAAGACCTGGCGGATTATTCATGCTGAATACTGAGCAGACATAGATATCTGGATAATAATTGGGGTCCGATGCCGTGATCAGAAACTCTTACTGATGACATATCATATAGTGCCCAACAGTGTTGGACTTGCCCACCAGAAAATTTAGAGGATCATCCAATGGGCCAAACTCGAATATAAGACTAGACCCCAACCTTATTTGGTGGATGGCAGCATCTAATGATAAAGGATGGCCACCCAGAATAATTTGGTGCACTCAAGGGACTCCATTGCGATATTGGTGCCCAATCATTATACCTATTACCCTCTAAGGATGGTTTTAAGCAGTAAGTGTCCCTGGGTTATTATGCCTGATTCTGATTATAGATGTCCTTTGCTAGTGATCCATACCCCAAATGCAAGAAAATTTATTTCCAACTCCTATCAACAGGCCGTCTCATCTACGACCAAAGTATTTCGGGACCTAGTTGACGTCATCATCTCCTGCCTCTACGTGACCGGCATCCATTGACCCTCCATACATATTCAGCCGGTGGAGCATCTTGTCGTTCCCCCGTCTACTCTGTGCAGATCTGGACGTTGCAGACAATGTTCTGTCAATAAAAGAAGCTAAGCAGACATCATTATAGCAGAGAAAGGCTGTTTCCCAGAAGGGAGATGAATTAAATTTGGCAAGTTAGTCATTGGATGAATTGCTTTGCCCGTTATGACGAATACACAGCTCCGGTATTTGGCTCCATCTACAAAAGAAAACATTTACTCTTCACTGTCCGCTATTACATTTGCGAGATGAAATAACGAGTGGAACAAGTGCGATCTCTCCTCCTATCGACACCAACATCTCCTAACAATGCGCCATAATACTATCATTGCTCGAAACGCGTCGTGTCAATTGTGCGCCATAGACAGTAAAGCGGCATTGTGCATTGTACGGCTGCAAAATATCCCCGCTCAGACGTTACTCTCACCATTTGCGAAATTAAGATTCAGTCCGTGCTGCTGGATGCGCTATTGTTTTCTGTCTGAATCTCGTCTTCTTGGCTGCTGCTGAAGACTAAGATTCAGCCCCATTTAGCTGGATGCACCCGGCTCTCACGTGCTGCCATTAATATCATTTATGGAGACGGTTTTTCAGGAAATACTAGATTTTCTGATGAAATGTTTAAAAAAAACCTGGTTTTATTAGCGGGTTTTCTGCGGCAGCCTAGAAGTCGTGTTATTGTACAATACACACAATGATGATCCCTCTCTGCTAACGTGGAAGGAATAGACTTCCATTATTGACTTTACTGATGGAAACATGTTCTCCTTATTGGAGTGAGACCCTGATGCAACAAAAGATTATGCCGTGTATTCTGCTTCTCTATTATACGCGCTCTCCTCTTACCTCTGGTGTAACTATCACAGGGAAAACAGGTTAAGCTGCTATAGGAAGAGATGCCCTGCTGCATTGTGGGGTTAGAATCGGCTCACAATGACAAAGGACACTACAGGCAATAGGGTGCTGCCACCTGCAAAGGAACCTATCACATTAGACAATTAGACATGATATGTGATCTGCAGATGGTATGTTATAGAGCAGGAGGAGCTGAGCAGATTATAAATAGTGTCCTATCTGCAGGTGGCATGTTATAGAGCAGGAGGAGCTGAGACATTTGAACATAGTGTCCTATCTGCAGGCAGCATGTTATAGAGCAGGAGGAGCTGAGCAGATTATATATAGTGTCCTACCTGCTGGCAGCAAAAATTTTTTTAAAAAATGTGTCGCTTGACACACACTTACCTGCACCCAGCATAGGATGGTGAACTCCGGGGACTTCAGTGCAGCACGACACCTGGTGGACATCAGGCGCACTACCTTAGTGAATTGCCGGAAGACACATATCATTGGCGGAGAACGCACTGCTGGATCGCGACAGGACTGGGTAAGTAAATGTGCCCCATAGTGTCCTATCTGCTGGCAGCAAGTTATAGAGCAAGAGGAGCTGAACAGATTATATATAGTGTCCTATCCTCTGGCAGCAAGTTGTAGAGAAGAGGGAGATGAGAAGATTGTACACAATGTCCTGTCTGCAGGGAGTATGTTGCAGATCAGGAGCAGAATGGATTATATACAGTTTTGTGTAAAAATGTTAAAGATAACTTTTATTATATGTTTAAGGACACATGGGCGTCCCCCCCCCCATATACTTAGATACAAGATTTTTCCCCCATGAATTTTAGTAGGGTATAAAAATTTTCTTGTCTAGTCTATCCATATTCTTCTCCATTGTTTCATTGTATTAGTGTTTTAATCTTTAGGTTAGTTACAGTCCGGCATAGTTTGTATTGCTCCTCGTGGGCGGGGCACAATACACAGAGGCGGGGCACTGTAAGGAAACACAAAATCCATGATCTACTTTATTGTCATTGTCATCTGGGAACCTTTGTAAGCACCATAGTGCAATGCAGTTCTATTTAGTAATTTAAGGAGCCAGACAAGAGCAAATGTTTTTATTCTAGCAAGGTCTTCATCACTATATTTTTCATTGGGTTTGTCACATATATTGACACAGTTTACATAATAGCTTTCTCCACTGGGTGCAGTGGATAGTGCTAATGCGCGGTATTAAAGGCATTAGCTAGTAGGCAGATAGAACGCACAGAGTCTTATTTTCATTTGTTTTACTTTAAATGGAAGTAAATTATTCAGAAAACAAACCACAGAGAGAGATCCGTCTGCATATTTTCATTATTAAATTTCTATCTTATCTGCTCTTATATAATGCAACAAACTGAGAACTCCAACTTTATGAATTGCTGGGTTTCGGGGAAAAAAACAGCTTTGTCCTCGGAGGAGACGGCGGCTTCCTATTAAATAAATTTAAAAAAAAAAAGAAAATAATATTTAAATATAAAGCAGGAAAAAAAATTTGACTGCTCTCTGTTGCGCCCATTCCTCCATCGAGAAAACACAGCTATATCTAACCGATCCAGCACAAAAGGGGCGTTCAAAAATCATCATTTCTGGCACCGAATGCCTGGAGATGCTGGGATAAAGCGAGTGTTTTTCTCCTCTTAGATCTCATTGTGTGCTTAACCTTTCGGGCTGCAATCTAGCTAATGAAAACAAAGAATTTCTTTGCAAACTAGCCCCATGCTGTATAAACAGCGGTTAATGTTTTCATGCCATAACAATCCCAATAGGCAGAACATTTGGGAAACGATACGGCAAACTGAGGAAATATTTTTGAAATTGGCCTCATGAATGCGAAAATCCTTAGTCGAAATGTATTATGTACTGACGGTCACACTTTAACTCCAATCCATGTTGTTGCGATGTATAAAGAAGGGGTGGTTTACCTAATTTTAGAGGAACTCTCCCATGAATTGGGCCTGAAAGGGCATAGGCTTTTTCAGATTTATATAAAAAGAGGTATTCAAAGTATTTGGGAGGTGTTAGGCTCAAACAGTGGGTAGTAAAAGTATTCAGACCCCTTTAAATTGTCACTCTTTCATTGCAGCCAATTGGTAACATCAAAGTTCATTTTTTTTATCATTAATATATACTCTACACCCCATCTTGACAGAAAAAACATAAATGTAGATATTTTTGCTATATATATATATATATATATATATATCTAAATATATCACATATGACATCACAAGGTCATAAATGTTCAAACCCTATGCTGTGACACTCATATTTAAGCACATGCTGTCCATTTCCACTTCTGATCCTCCTTGAGATAGTTCTACTCCTTCATTGGCGTCCAGCTGTATTTAATTAAACTGATTGGAGTTAATTGGGAAAGCCACACACCAGTCTAACAGCTCACAGTGAATGTCAGAGCAAATGAGAATCATGAGGTCTTAGGAAATGCCCAAGGAGCTCAGAGACAGAATTGTGGCACGGCACAGATATATCCAAGGTTACGAAAGAACTTCTGCGACACTAAAGGTTCCTAAGAGAGCCTCTTCTATGGATCCTTCCTCAGCTAGAGGCCACCATGCAAGAGATTTTTACCACAAAGCATGACTGTCCATGATCATCTAAACCTCAAAGGTGCTTAAATATTCTAGTAAAAAATTAGGGGACAGGCATAAATGCTGAACCCTATTGTACTCCATGAAGATTAAATATCTGGTCCCTCATTCAGCTACGGTGTTAGGGTTGGTTACACAAAAGACAGGGGAAAGTGTGCCCTGAGCTTGCCCCAACCTCTGTCCCTTCCTATAGCCCCCCCACGCTAAACCGTGGGGCGACTACTTGAAGACTCGAAATATTCTGGGTAAGTGTGGGAAGGGGAACACAAACAGACTGACAAACATAAAACATAAAAGAATTGTAAACAAGCCGGAGTCACAACTAGAGGGTACGTCAAAAGCAGAATCAGTAAGCAAGAGTCAAAGTCCAAAACTAGCCGAGTTAGCAACAATATAGATACAGATACAGAGCAATACAAACTAGCAGCAACCAGGTGGAGAAAGGGATTTTCAAACACTGGCACTGGTGACTAGTGAAGCTGCAATTTATGCAGCCAGAACTCCACCTCCAGAACCTGATAGGTGCTGGACAGCATCTGGGAATTAACCCCTCATGGTGCAGAAACAACCAAGTACCAAGCAGAGGTTCAAAGTCCCAGCCACTCCTAGACAGCGCGAGATCTTAGCAGCCGCTGCCCAGGACGAGAGGTGGAGTTTGCGCGGATACGCGCCGGGGTTCGGAGAACGCTGCTGGTACCACCAGAAGAACCAGAAGTCCCAGCAATCTCCCTAGCGAACCTGACATACGGATACTTCAGAACACCTCCTTGTCGACCAAGTCAACTACGACTTCGTTATTTACACCCTATCCCAGTGATTGCGATCCTTTTAGAGACTGAGTGCCAAACTACAACTAAAACCCGCTTCCCTCCAGATTCTCCTGAACTGAAAGAATTGCTTGGCCTGGAGAGAGGGCTCCAATGGAAATACAGGTGGTCTCCTACTTAAGGAAACCCGACTTACAGACGACCCCTAGTTACAGACGGACATCTCTGCCCCCTGTGACCTTTGGTGAAGCCCTCTGAATGCTTCATTATAGTCCCAGACTGCAATGATCAGCTGTAAGGTCTCTGTAATGAAGCTTTATTGATAATCCTTGGTCCCATTAGAGCAAAACATTTTGAAACTCCAATTGTCACTGGGGCAAAAAAAAAAATTGTCTGGATCTACAATTATAAAATATACAGTTACGACTTGCATACAAATTCAACTTAAGAACAAACCTATGGAACCTATCTTATATGTAACCCGGGGACTGCCGGCGCTCATTTCTGCATTCCCAATCAGTCAAGGAGGTATTGCCTTAATATGGCGATAAACGCTGCATGTCCTGAGCTGCCACAGTAAGAAGGAGGAGGCCTTGAGTCTTGTTGGGTAAACTAATGTGCAGTGGTGACAGTCTGGGTGCTCAAAGGCTCACCACCACTGCCCTATCCTATCCACTTCTCCAACCATGGTCATGCTAACGTCTCGCTAGGCCTTTCCTGTGTCCTTGCGAGAACCCTACAAGAAGACACATTGGGGGTCATTTACTAAGGGCCTGTTCGCGTTTTCCCGAAGTGTTACCCGAATATTTCCGATTTGCACCAATTTTCTCTGTATTGCCCCGGGATTTTGGCGCACGCGATCGGATTTTGGTGCATCGGCGCTGGCATGCACGCAACGGAAATCGGGGGGCGTGGCCGAACGAAAACCCGACAGATTCTGAAAAACCGCCGCATTTAAAAAACAAAAAGTGTCGTGGAGCTTGCACTTACCTTCACCAGGAATAGGTCGGTGTACTTGAGTGCATTTCAGCGGACTTCAGCGCAGCAGCGCCACCTGGTGGACGTCGGAGGAACTACCTTAGTGAATCCCGGCCGGACCCGAATCCACCGCAGAGAACGCGCCGCTGGATCGCGAATGGACCAGGTAAGTAAATCTGCCCCATTGTTATTGGGAGGAAGGAAAGAAGTTCTCCTACTCCATGGCACCTACAAAGTCCCATAGACAACCCCATTACATTCCTTGCCGGACTCGCTACTCATAACCACATCCGATCCACAACCCCCCCTCCCCTCCCATTCCTCCATTAGACAAGGCTTTGAGAAGGGAAGCAAGAATGAAAAGAGAAACCAATATTGGAAGATATTTTATTTCAAAGACGGCACTTCCATTATGCAGATGAGTCTCATAAGAAGTTTAAACGTCTGGAAACCTCATATCCCTTTATTTCATTAACATAAATACAAGACAGAGTTAATAAGACAGAATAAGGCAATTCGGGCCGTTAGAAAAGCTAGCAATGTCATTTAACAAGATGGGTGATTACTTACAGGGAACATTAGGACGGTTGAATAGGAAGACCATGTGGTGAGTCCATAGAAGCGGCCACTGTGCTTACAGATCAGCTATGTACATTATATGGGATTTCATTGTCTAATCTCTTACCATTACGGGATCGGTAGTCTTTTATTCACAAGACATTATGGCGGCCTTCCAAAGAATCTTTATTGTTTGGTATCAATTGGCAGTCATGCGATAAGGGAATGTGACTCAATAAGTCATAATAGGCTATTTCTTATCCGGTTCTTATCAAGAGGAATGTTCACGAGGAATTTTTTTCATGGGACTTTTCTATGGGGCACATTTTCCCCTATTTACAGAAGGGATTTTATCATCACCGGACTAAAATAAAAGAAGGATGTCAAGTTTTTAGGTAGTTTCAATAAGCTAACACCAATGGTTGGTGACCATACAAAGATTGACCCTACTAAAAGGGGGCATATATCTGCATGCCGGCCCGACCAGCTCTAAACCGCAGAATGTATCCCAGGTTCAACCCTGAATTCCTGCCATGGATGTGGATGACATTTTCCCAGTTGTTGAAATTAACCAATCACAATACAGCTTTTACTTTCAATTGTGAGAATTAGAAACCTAAAGTACCCAGTAGTTGTTTGCTAGGGGCAGCCCAGATTTATATATATTTTCAAGCATTTTTTTTCAAAAGTATATTACCGTATATACTTGAGTATAAGCCGACCCAAGTATAAGCCGAAACCCCTAATTTCAACACAAAAAACTGGGAAAACCTATTGACTCGAGTATAAGCCGAGGGTGGGAAATGCATTGGTTACGGCCTCCCAGTATATAGTCTGCCAGCCCCTGTAGCATACAGCCTGCCCAGCCCCTGTAGCATATAGCCTGCCAGCCCCTGTAGCATACAGCCTGCCCAGCCCCCGTAGCATACAGCCTGCCCAGCCCCTGTAGCATACAGCCTGCCCAGCCCCTGTAGCATACAGCCTGCCCAGCCCCTGTAGTAGGAAAAAAAATAACACTGTACTCATCTTTCCGACGTCCCCCATAGGTCCTCTTCTGTCTCAGACTGTCTCAGACAGAAGAGGACCTACAGGTGATGTCAGAAAGGTGAGTTTTGACTTTATTTTTTTAGTTGACTCGAGTATAAGCCGAGTTAGGGTTTTTGAGCACAAATTTTGTGTTGAAAAACTAGGCTTATACTCGAGTATATAAGGTATTTGCTAATATTTGCTCATTTTTAAACTTTCACAACCTGGATTTGTAGCTTATGTGAATAACCTTGACCAGAAAATTTAAATAAGCCATTTAAATCTATTGAGACCCGATTAAAGTAGTTTTCCAGGATTAAAAAAATTGCTGCCCTATCTCTATATAAGATTATTAGGGGTCCGATAAGCAGCACTCCCTCGGAAGAGCTACTTGACACAGTTGGGAAACTCCAGTCAGCACTTTTAATTCCCAGAACTTTGACACCACATTCATCAGTCCCATTAAAATAATTAGGACTGAGCTGCAATTCCAAAAACAGCCACTATACAATGTACGGCACTAAGCTAAGTGATCAGTGAAAACAGTGTTCCTGGCTGTAAACCGACAGTGATCTGATATCAAGGAACTGTGGAAAACCCCTTTAAAGGAAACGTGATTGTCACTGATATAGGGCACAGTGGGTGCTACTGACTGCAAATACAATGGGGCAAATTTACTTACCCGGTCCTGTCACGATCCCCGATTCGGATGGTCCGACGAAGATGAAGTCTGGCGCGAGTTAATGCATCCTTCGCTTCCTCGCTGAGGTCCGCTGGAGTTCACCATCTTCTTCCCGGTGCTTATAAGTCCGTGTCTTGCGACACAATTCAAAATGTTAAATTTTGCGCATAGTCCGAATCCGTCGGGTTTTCCGACGGCCTGCCCCCCCGATTTATGTTGCGTGCAAGCGGCAAAATTCGATCACGTGCGCCAAAATCCCCTGTTAAATGCAGCACAAAACGGAAATCGTCACAAAATGCGCAAATGCGCTGCGCGGACCCTTAGTAAATAATCCCCAGTATATCCATTTATCATTGCATACGTCCTAGTGGTGGTTTTAGGATTTGATTCTGTCACTAAATTCCAGCCTACATAAGGTTAGACAGATATATTTGGTATATAATATGTATATTTAAGATAAAGTAACTTTAGTAACAGAACTTTCTGTTTTTCTAGATCTGAAGACTAAAAAAAGCTAAAACCAGGGAAACAAATTGCTGTGAAAAATTACGAAATCGGACTCTCATGGTCAAATTGTAAGTATTCAATATCATCTAATACTTGCAAGTAGCCACATGACTACCACCTTTCATACCGCCATATGATATCAGATTTGGAAAACCATGTTCTAAATGTTTATAACCAGGACAAGTATCTTTTTGGTATTGCTTTTAAGAGGACTTTATATCATGGCACCTTAGAGGAGAGAAACCCTCAAAGAAGTCCTCAGAGAACACCCTTGATTGATGTCTGGTGGTGGCACTGGAGAGGAATTACCTGGATCTTAATAACTCCATGCGGAGAAGCTTAGAATGTGGTGCTATTCTACAATGATGACCCCAGGATGGGGAATAAATATTATAGGGGGGGTCCTACTTCTGAGGAACCTTGTAATCAAGACAACTCCATGTGTAGGGATAAGTGTTGGACATACTCTGCCCTTACTTAATTCACTTTGTGGTACCGTTGGAAATCACCACCGGAAGTCCTTGAGAAGGGAATCGAGCACGCACACCACTTATCTGTCTGATGACCTTTTGGGTTGCATTCACAAGTTGCTGCATCTCAACGACATCTCAACGACATCATAATCCATTTTGAGCGGGTGTTAGGAGCATCTCACCGACATCATAATCCATTTTCACCGGGTGTTAGGAGCAGTTTTTTAAGTCATGAACTGAACGGGTGAATGTGACATTGAAGGGGAAACCTGATCAATAAATGTAATTCACCTGTTCAGGTCAAGTCTCACCTGTAGAATTAAGAAATTGTTCCTGAAAACCACCTCAAAACTGATAATGATTAATTTTTAAACAGCAAAGTGTGAAGGTGTCCTTTGGGTTTGAGTCGGTCCCCTGCAATCCCTTATCCCAAATGTGGTGGATACATAATAAATGTCTAGAGAAAGTCTTATAACTCTCATCAACAGTCCTTAATATGTCGTGGTGACCCTACTTTATGATGATGAATGATCATTAACTCCTTAACGAACCTTGATGTACCTGTTGAGGGTGCATGTAGAGGACCCTTGTGCTGACCTTTAATCTATTAGTTGCTGCAGTCTAACACCATCACCACCATGTTGGCACTGATTGGCATATCCCCAGGTCTGTGCTGTAACCAATGGCTCATCTATAGGGGATATATATATAATTGCTGGGGGTGGGGTGACATCTAGAACCCCTGGTGATGTGTGAGGTCAGGGGTAGTGATGAGTAGATCAGGTCTGAACTCGAAACCCCAAAAATAAAACCGGTAACTAGTGCTGGCAAAACTGTTGGCTGCATTTAAATTAAGGTAGTGCATGTGTGCCGGTACTAACATACTGGCGACATCATTGGAAGTGATGATCATTCCCAAAATGGCGCCAGCCAGTGCCGCCGGCATAGAAGTGGCAGGGTGCGCACCGCATCGATTTAAATAATGATGCCAATTTTGTTGGAGGCATTTAAAGAGTTAATGCCCCTATATTGGTGGAAGTGCTGATCACAGACATTTAAGAAGCGGGAAGGGGGGGTTAGCCAAAACCTGACCTGACTTGTGGTAGGTTCCGAGGAACCCGAATCGGCAAGGTTTGTCACGGACCTGAACTTTGCGGTTTTGGTCCACTCAACACTAGTCAGAGTACCACAAGTGTTCAATGTGAAAATTGCAGCAAAATGCTCGGCCAGCACTCTATTCACTTTTATGAAATTCACATCACCGCCATCCCATAAGTCCTTGGCCAAGTATGCGCACCTCCACTCCATTCTCATGATTTCAAAGGGTTCAAGTAGTATTTAGCAATTTTCACCATTATGAAAAGGCCGAGGTGAATCCATCCAATTTACAAACCTATACTTTTCCATAAGCTGTCTATATGTTTTCTTTTCTTCTACTCGAGTCGCCTGGTTTGCCTCCATGCGTTTCCCCCCGGTTCCCCCAGCTGTACGCGGATGATAGTTGTTTATCATTAGGAGGATGAATAGAGACATAACTTGTAATTTTCATCCATTTCCAACTTTTTCCCTGCCGGTGTTAAGCGATGAAAGGTCAGCGGCATCAATCAGGTCTTATCAGCTCAACTACATCCAGACTATTCCACGCACAAGTAGAAAGAAATATCTGCCCCAAAGACGGCCTTTCAGTCTGAGCTTGTTTTTAAATGGATTAACCATGTTTACAGAGATTTCTCCGGCAAACACATCTAATGGAAGTAATTTAGCAGCAGTGACATCTCTGAGGGGAACAGAGGGGCAGGTGGCTGAGCCAATATTAAAACTGTTGCTCTTGTCCAAATAAGATATGAATTTTAAGTTTGCAATTTGTGGGTTTGGGTCTTAGCAGAGTTAGAAGTGTAAAGTTTCAGGAAGTTTTTTTAACCCGAAGTGTGGTGGCACATGTGGCGTTTTGAACCTGTTTTTAGGCAATTTTTAAGCGGTCAAAAAACGCATACGTTTCCAAAAAAAAGCATGTGTTTTTTAACGGACTGCTTAAAAACAGCCTAAAAACGGGTTCAAAACACCACGTGTGCCACCACCCTAAGAGAGTAAAACCTTTGGGTCTCCTCTGGTACTATCACAGGGTATGCACATTAGACATTCGTAGACTAAAGAGGACCTTCCACCATGGACCATTCAAAATCTTATGGTAGTGGGACCATTGAGCCCCCTCAGATGCTATCACTGGCCATGGATATTAGAAATTGGTAAACTAAAGACGACCTTTCACCATGGACATTTCAAAACCCTATAAGGGGAACCATTGCTTCAACTCAAGTACTAACATTGGCTATGCACATTACACATTGGTAAACTAAAGAGAACTTACCACCAACCACCATGGACCATTCAAAATCTGATGGCAGTGGGACCATTAAGCCTCCTCAGATGCTATCACTGGCCATGCAAATTAGACATTAGACGACCTACAACTATGGACGATTCAAAATCCTATGGCAGGGAAAACATTGGTACTATCACTGTCATACACATTAGATGTTGGTAGACTAAAGAGGACCTACCACTGTTGCTCCCACCATTCCCTTTATTTTTCTACCAGTTAGCAGTCTATAATTGGCCAATTTACTACAGAGTTTGGGGAGTTAGGTGCACCAAACTTGGCAGCAGCTCATGTACCATGACAGCATATCTACTGCAGCTAGGGTCTAGCTATGCCAATTTTGGCATCACTGTAATAAAACAATTAGGGGAGGCCATACCCCTTTCAAAAAGTCCCTTGTACTGTCTAGGATAAACTGAGAACCATTGGCTATTACCATAGACTTTTTGACTTAAAATTTACTTTATGATAAATAAAAGGCATACAAAAATGTCTGTGGTGTACATGTCGAGATCTTGAAGGAGGGAGCCACAGCACCACAGGTCAAAATTCAAAAGGATTTATTTACAAGTGCATCCAAACATGATAAGCGCGACGTTTCCATTCACAATGAATCTTTATCAAGCTGTCCTATCTCTCCATTGTCTGTACATGTCGAGACATAACTAAAGGGTCGGGGGTCCCAATCCAAAATTTTATACTATAATGTATTATCCTTATATGAGGATGAGACATCTTAAGGGACCCTTAAGGCTCTTGGACCCAAGTGCAGTTGCAACCTTTAACTACTTACATCTCAGTCACTCGAAATAAAAGAAAGACTCAAGACGATGTAAAAACTCTCCTCGGACACGACGCAAGGGTCAGTGGCTTCTCGAGACATAATGCTGAGATGGTTGAAAGTGCCTTATAGTAATAAACTTAAATGACTGTTAACAGCCTTGGTAAATCACCAGCAAGGACATTATACTTAAATATATTCATCCATCACCATAAATCGGGACAGTCAGCTGTTTTCCTGGTCAATTTATGTCGAGTTTTAATCAGTGTATTTTTCATGTTCCCGGTAATATACATAACGCTAGATATAGGATGGACGGAATAGCTGATTTATGTTGAAATCTGCTTATTTTAGTTCTGCAAACCTCATTGTGTGATGTCATGAGCACAGTCAGGTCCTATTTTAGAGGCGTAGCAGGACCTCAACTATAATCTATTATATATAGTACTGTACATCTTGGGAAACCTTATGGATCTCCTAAGGTTCCTTGGCTCTGTGGTAGCTGCAGCCTCTGATCCAACTGTAGTTAGACCATTACAACTTTCCCAAATGGACATGTATCATGTTGTACCCTCGGAGAGATACTTACATGGGTCTTTGGATCTTCCATTTTTGTAGGTCATAGAATTTTCCATAAGGTTCCCATCATCATCAGTTCTATAATGTGTGTACCACATCGATGTATACATTAGAGAGGCAACCTAAGTGGTTTCAATGGACAGATTGGTTCTATTCTTGGATGGTCTTATGGTCATTGTAAATGGCTGGTGAGAGTCTTCTCATCAAAAATGTGCACTAGTCATGACAGGAATCTTCTAGTGTCAAGGAGCACCTGGAAGCTGCCCAATTTGTATCATTGATGTAGGTTTCCTTTCTTCTGTATATACCCCTGGAACAATTTCTTCCATTAAGTTGGGACAAATGCCCTAT
This sequence comes from Engystomops pustulosus, assembly GCA_019512145.1. Taxonomy (NCBI): domain Eukaryota; kingdom Metazoa; phylum Chordata; class Amphibia; order Anura; family Leptodactylidae; genus Engystomops; species Engystomops pustulosus. The sequence continues at coordinate 9,246,851 of CM033648.1, read as the reverse complement.
ACAGATTGTTTAGTAGCAATATGCCAACTTTACAACTTCATTACACATCCATTGATGACCAATCCGTCCTTAGAATACTCTACAGAAAGGTCGCCAACTGGAGATATAAACCTACTGGGATTTTAAGTTCTTCACGCTTAAAGGATACCAACCACCATAAGGAAGGATTGTAAACCCAGCACACTGACATACTGGTGTGTGTCTCCTCTGGAAGGATTTTCTCTTCTTTAAGCTCCATTAACACCTATGGTGCATTGGGCCCCTGATGCTCATTTGTATAATGTTTTAAGGCTTTTTATTTTAAATCCAGGCCATAATAAGCTTAAAGAAGATCAGATCAGAGGGGACACACACCAGTATGTCAGTATGCTTGATTTACAATCCTTCATCCTGGTGGTATATGTCGTTTAAGCCTCAGAAGAGCAACTGGCAATAATAGCAGTCTAATTGGGTCATACATCAACCAAAGTGACCTTGTTGCTTTTACCCACGGTAATGACAATGGACCCCTGGAAACTGGCATTTGGCCATGAGCCCAACTAGCCCTGTTAAAGGCAAGAAGATCATACAGGCTTAGCTGAAAGCTAGTACTTATCCCCAACCCCAACTACTGTACATAGCAGATTTCGATCTATAAATAGTAGAGTTTCCTTGGAATTTTTGAGTGTTATTAAGTTCATCCTCTCCAAACAATATCATCTTCGGGTTCCCGTGTTCATATCTTATGTTAATGTTCTTCATTAATCATTCTGTACTCCCTCCCCACTGCTCGCCACTAAATATTGTCGGCTCTAAACTATCTAAGTGTTCACTGCTGAGAAAAATCTATTTCAGCAGAGATACAGAAATACATATTAAATGTAACTCAATAAAACAAAAAAAAATATAAACATTTAAGTTTTTACCCCACAGATAATCTTGGATGGTATAATCACGCCTCAAGCGTTCTCCACCCCTGTGGGCTCAGGTACCCTACAGGGTTTAAAAATACCATTACATTTTTAAAAAATTTCAAAATGAAAATAATTTTAATCACACCCCTTTTCCTACCCCTAATTTGTACAAATCAAATTTACAGGTCTTTTTGCAAAAAATTAACCCCAACATAGCCAAATTGACAGCGATGGCACTTGGAAGGTGGTGATGCAAAACTTATCATCATGCTACGGAAGGTAATTGCTTTTTAAACCCTACTAATTTGGTATCGCTGTATGCGTATTGACTCGATGTTTCGATGTTATTAAAGGTTCAATGATAAATGCAGAAAATACTCATTAGAAAAAAACAACATGTTTCTGGGGTTTTTTTTAAATATGTTGCATAATAAAAGTTCACCAGTAAGATATATTAAATCCCAAATTATGCTATTAAAGTCTACATTTTGTCCTAAAAAAACAAGACCCCATAGTTTTGTTTTTTTTGTTTTTTAAAGTTATAGCTATATAGAAGGCATTAATGGAAAAAAAAGAAAAAAGAAAAATGACTTGACTTGAAAAAAACAGGTTGGAAGATAAAACAAGAGCTCATACAGCTCTACATGGGAAAAATAAAAAAGTTATGAATTTTTGAAGGTGGGAATTGAAAAATGGAAACCAAAAAGGGCTGTGAAGGGGTTAAGACTGATAGATTTGAAATAGATTTATAGATAGATAGACAATGGATAAATATTTGTAGAAAATAGATATGAAACATAGAGATAGATATTAGATGGGTGGAAATAATGGGGGTCATTTATCTTTTCCTTCCGTTGGTGTTTTTGTGCCTTTTTGTTGTGTAATGGCTGTTTTGTGCCTATTTTGGCATGTAACGCCTCAATTCACCGTGTGTTGTTGCGCCCTATTTGTCATTACATTGCGCCTCTTCCCAGATGTTTGCGCCCGATTTATTATACTATTGCGCCTATATGGGCGCAAATAATTGCACAATAACCATGCCAGTCCTGACCATGCTTAGGAAAGGTAATGGTATGATTTGCGCAACAAATTGCGCCCTTTTTAAAAATTTGCACCTGCATTTGACAAAGAGCCAAACTACAAAGACAAATGAGGTGCAAAAAATAGACTCAAACTGGTGCAAAAGGAGCTCAGAGAAGGGGGAAATGAGATGAATGACCCCCATGATAGATATATAGATATGAGATAGATAGATAGATAGATATGAGATAGATAGATAGATAGATAGATAGATAGATAGATAGATAGATAGATATGAGATAGATAGATCTTGTGCCCTTGTCCCCTCGCTAGGCACTGGGTAGTCGTATGATGTTGTCTACATGATGGCAGGTGATGGACATTCCTCCGCCCCTCTATACATGACTCATACAGGAATGTTGGTATTATGAGTCGAGGCCGGATATCAGAGTGCAGTACACGGAGCATTGTGAGCTCGGTGAATGTTATCAGTCCGCGCTATAGTAGACGACCACGCGCTTCTTGTTCTCCGGCTTTTATAGCCTGTTGTGGTCCCGCCTGAGAGCGGTGGCATCTTCAGGCGCCTTTGTTTGTCTAGTGGCTTCAGATCGGTGTTTACAGCTCACCTCCTCTCCCTCCAGAATGGAGCCGTGACATTTTGGAGCAGTTCATCATTCTAAGCCCCTGAAAAGAAGCTTTTTGTCAATCAAAGCCGATGTTTTACAATGTTTCTCTGTCGTGTCAGGGAGATACAGGCAGAACATGTTACACGTTCTATTATTTGTTGCCCGCAGCACAGCTTTGTCCTGGGATTCTGATGGGACTCCATTCACTCCGACGCCTCTTACCAGCAAGCCTCCTGTCTTACAGTGTACCCTCATGGTCAAAATCGTTATCTCATTCTTCGAAAGAAGAACAGAACTAGCAGGGCAGAGGATGAGTTGGAGAAACTATTTTATATGCCTCCAGGAATGGACATAAGATGCCTTTGTTAAATATATTCTCATTATAGGATCTATATAACTCCCTGATTTCGGTTTCACTGATCGGACCCATTGGGTCTTTTAACGATCAAAGTAGGATTCATTAGAATTAAAGTGGCTATAGATCTTATGTCCATTTTATGGACCGTGTGTTGGCATGTGAAACCAGATTTTAAAGGGAACCTGTCACCAGGGACTTCATTTTCACTAAAACCAGGTTGCAGAAGCACATCACACCTGCAGTGCAAATATTTCTTTCTGCTTTCTCTAAGCATTTGTATTACAATATAATTTTGTGTTATAACTTACCTTGCATCCTGTCAGAATCCTCTGTCCAGCCCCAGAGGTTGGGCTTTGGTTTGGATGCATTTCAAAAAACAACATGTGCTTTGTCTGTGCTCCTGTACAGCTCCTCCCTCCTGCTCCTTCACAGAAGTCACAGGCTGGTGAGCTGACATCAGTGGGAGAGGAAGAAGCTGTACAGGAGCACTCAGGTGGGGGCTGAGAGCTGATGAGTCTACAGCACAGACTAGTCACATGTTGTATTTTGAAATGCATTTTCTCTTAATTCCATCTTGCTAGCAGGATCACAGATCACTGAGGTTTCAGATTACATAGACGTATATTGAGAGGATACAGGAGGACTGAGGAGGAGGGTAATGAGAACATCAAAACGCATATGTCTCCACCCATCAGCTCACAGAGAGAATTTAAACACAGGCCTCAGATCGGAAAACTGCTAAATAATACAGAAAAGAAGAAATTACTACTAATGATAAGAAATAATAGAAAAAGCAATGACCGCTAATCCTCCGCAATCCGGATACGCTGAGAAATTGATTGACCACCTTAGGATTTTGCTTTTTTTTATAGGCAAATTAAGTAAATTTCAACAATTTTCGCTACATTTGCTTGTCACTAAAGTTTAGTATTGAAGGGGATTTACTGTCCCACTCACAACACAATTTCTCCATCTTTGCCATCCAGTTTCTCCCAACTTCCTAAGTCTTCTTACCCGGCATGTCTAAATGTGTTTATCCAATCACGTTACAATAACAGAGGATTCGTTTCCACTGATGGCAGGGGGGCCAGACCCTATAGTGCAGGGACAGTGAACCTTTTAGAGTCCAAGTGGCCAAACTACAACAATTCCCCCCCCACACCCCCACAATGCCAACATGACGTGTAAGAAGTAACTTATTGCTTCCTGCTCTGTCACAGCTTTTTATCATATTGGCGTCCTGAGGAGACCAATACAGTAGAAAGCAGGAGTTGAAATTCGGAATATGATTGTATCTTCTCCAGGGTACACTGAACAGAATGAATTGCAGGGTCCAGGGCAGGAGCTCCAATGATCTCCCAGCTCTATCCACACCTTATCCCTCCTCCTGTAGTCCCAGGCAACCATGGATGTGCACATTCTAGACCAGTGGTGGCGAACCTTTGGCATGGTTGCCAGAGGTGGCACTCAAGGCCCTCTCTGTGGGCACTCAGGCCATTGCCCCAATTTCACCAAACAGGACCAAATCCACCAAATCTTCCTGTAGTCTCAAGCAACTTAAAAGATGCTGCTCTCAGCACTATTTTAAAGTGACAGTTCATTGGCTGTTTAGAACAGGAAAAGTGAGAAGGTGTGGACAGAACTGCATTGTCTTTGGAGGTCCTCCTGCTGGACCCACCATTCTTCCTGGAGAGAAGCTACAATGATGGTCTGAATTTTCCCTCCTTCTTTCAACTGTATTGGTGGCCTCAGTGGGCTAATACAATTGAATGATGTTGAAGAACAGGTAGCAATAAGTTACTGCTTAAAATGCCATGTTGGCACTTCATGGTAAATAAGTGGATACTGGTTGTAGTTTGGGCACTCGGTCTCTAAAAGGTTCGCCATCGCTGTTCTAGACTACTCTGACTGCAGAAGGTGGCCTTGTCCTGTCTGGTGAACGCTGTGCTGGAGTGATGGCCTGAGTGCCAACAGAAAGGACCTCTGAGAGCTACCCCTAGTACCCACACCAGCGGTTCACCACCACGATGGTGGTTAGATACCCAGCCCTAGCCCTCCATTGCACTGAGCATAAGTAGCTGCCTGTACAATGTTACTGTCTGCAGAACTAAAAACTCCCAGCATTCCTTGCAAGATCACTGCACCATTTTAACCCTGAGAATTTTATTCTTGATAGTATAAGTTTCCAAAAGTCAATTGTATGTTTATTGTTCCCCCCACATCATAAGAAGCCAACAAAACTGTAAGTTGTAAAAGTCAGCTGAATTGTGAGTACAGCTCTGCAGCATAATACAAATGATAACTCGGGATCACTATAATTTTATATACAAAATTGCCATTTTGCTCACCACCTTATACCTTCAATATGGTATCATTTCTTCTAGGTATACTTGCCGATAAGTTTTTTTTTTTTTAAAGGACACCTACCTTCAGGATCAAGGATTGTAAACCAAGTACACTTACATGCTGGTTGTGTCACCTCTGGCAGAATCTGTTCTTCTTTTAGCTAAATTTTCCCTTATTTTTACAAAAAAAATGGCTTTAAAAATTATGTAAATGAGCCTGAGGGGCTCCAGGCTCTGTAGATGTTAACGGAACCTAAAGCCTCTCAGGCTTATTTGCATAATTTTTAAAGCTTTTTGGAAAAATCTAGGGCATAAGAAGTTAAAAGAATTGTGGATCCTGCCAGAGGGGACACAACCAGCATGTAAGTGTACTTGGTTTCCAATCCTTCATCCTGGTGGTAGATTTCTTTTAAGGAACTTGACAGGAAGGTTGTTCCAAACATCTTGGAGAAGCTATCACTGATCTTCTGTGGATGTAGCTTTACTAAAATCCTTTTGCCTTATCATCAGACTGATCTTCGAGGGTCATACCATTCCTTCCAGGCCTCCGTGTTCTCGTTACGCTGAAAATAGTTCTCTATGGCATCGGCTGGATGTTTGGGATCATTCTCCTGTTGCAGAATACTAAGCACTTTTATTGATTCTTTTAGCATTTTTGAGTTTTGTAGAATTTTTCCTACATGCCTCAACCTTACATGAGCTGCAACGTCCAATGGAATCCCCTGATTCTATGGGAAACGAATGCAATTTGTACTATATATAAACAGCCCCGATTGTCGATAGATACAATGTAACGACACAGATTCCTACATAGTAAAATCGATGCTGGGGATTATGAGAGCAGCCGCTTACATACAAATAACATGTAAGTGAGGTTGTCCAGGAACATGTTGGGCTAATTGGACGAGATAAGGCGCACCCCTGTGATTAATTGTTCTGCACTCGGAGTCATATTGATTTGTGTGAGTTCATATTTCTCTTTTCCGGTAAAATTATAGAAAAATCAATGAATTTTAAGTTACAAAAACATAAGGGCTCATTTACTAAGGGTCTGTCGGATGCATTTTCGTCGGATTTGGTGCACGCGATTGGATTTTGAGCATCGGCGCCAGCTTGCACGCGACAGAAATCGGGGGGGCGTGGCCGTCGGACAACCCTGAGAATTTTATTCTTGATAGTATACGTTTTCAAAAACATAGGGGCTCATTTACTAAGGGTGTGTCGGACGCATTTTCGCCGGATTGACCAACGTTTTCCGTTTTGTGCCGAATTGCTGCAGGATTTTGGCGCACGTGACCGGATTTTGGCACATCGGCGCCCGGCTTGCACGCGACAGAAATCGGGGGACGGGCCATCGGACAACCCTGAGAATTTTATTTGTGATAGTATACGTTTTCAAAAACATAGGGGCTCATTTACTAAGGGTCCATCGGAGGCATTTTTGTCAGATTTTTGTTTCGCGACGAATTCCCCCTGGATTTTGGCACATGCAAACGGATTTTGGCCCTGGCTTGAACGCAACAGAAATTTGGGGGCGTGGCCGTCGGACAACCCGACGGATTCGGACAAACCGCGGAATTTAAAAAGGGAATTGTGTTGCAAGATCAGCACTCACATGCACCAGGAAGCAGAAGGTGAACTCCGGCGGACCTCAGCAAGTAAGCGATGGATGCAGGAACACGGGCGCACGAGCTTAGTGAATCGCGGCAGACCCGAATCCTCGTCGAACAATGCACCGCGGGATCGCGACAGGACCGGGTAAGTAAATGTTCCCCATAATTTTCACATAAACAGAATATAGTGAATGAACCCGCCCCCCACTTGATGGATATCATATCCTATTATTTGGCCAATCAGAGACAGGCCAGGTTTTTGTAAATTATCGTTGTTGTTTTTTATGCCGTTTTTCAGTGTCTGGCGGTGAATGCGTTACTTGGCCGCGATACAAAAATGCAAAAAGCGAATTCATCAGAAGATCCGGCGCGGTATCAGCAGACAGGCAGTTCTCCCTGCAACCATTCATGTCTCACATTATGTACCTGCAAATTTCTTCTGACAAATGGGTCCCACGGGAGCGAGTCCCTGACGTGGCAGCAGCCATCTTGGGCTCTGAACTGCGCAATGTACTACCCTGCAGTTTGCAGCTGTCTCAGTCAATGGCGAACAACACGAACCAGTCCAGACACGAGTCTTTATGTAACGCGAAGGAAGAAAAGGCCAATAAAGGAACTCAACACAAATAGGAGATGACAGAATGACTCAGAGGGGAAGGGTTTTTATATTTTTTTCGAGCAGCGGGTTTACCTTTTCGAGCAGAAAGTGAGTAATTCTGTCAGAAGCTCCCAGGGAGGAAGATTTATGGATCCTGCCACTGATATAATAGCATGAATATGTCATTTCTAATTTTTACTGTTCTAAATTGACTATCACATGGATGGAGTATTTTACATCAAGCACCGTTTCACGCCCTGAAACAGGATACGTTCTTCTTATATGTTCACATGGGTTAGTTTTGGGGAAAATCGTCTTTGAAAATGATGCAAATGAGCCTCAGGGGCTTCTGACTATGTCACAGAAGCCCCTTCTGGCCCCGCTTTCTGCTAATAATGCACAGCTCTGTACAACGTTACTGCCCATCTCTTTCCCTTCACTCCCCAGCCAAAGAGCAGGTGATGCCAGACAAAGCAAGCAGGAGCTTCTGTGACATAGACTGGAGCCCCTGAGGCTCCTTTGCATAATTTTCAAAGATTATTTTTTCAAAAACTAGGCCATTAGAAGATAAAGGGAGAATGGATCTTGTTTCAGGGGACACCAGTGTGCTTGTTCTACTGTACTACATCTATGCGGCAGATTTCCTTTAGAGGGGATGTCTATTAAAAACAAACACATGTTTCACTTTTAATTACAATAGAAATCCAACCCCGACTAGTGCCAAGAACTGGGGTCACAAGTCCTTCTCTGCCCCAAGAATTTTCTTTGGCCACACTCTCTCAGCAAATAATTGATATTATTTGTGTAATTAAAGGTCATACAATCTTCCCATATGCTTTCTCTATCAATTTCTCACTGTTTTCTAGATCTCTGCTTGCTTTCATCCACTCATCGGCAATCATCTATATTGCTGATAAAGGAACAACTATCCATACGCCTGCTTTACAGGACCTCAATTTGTTTCAACAGGACAGTGAAAAATGCATTTACATTCCAGGATTGTAGCTGGACTTGGAGCATTGAGGTGCACTGCTGTGTGAGATCTCTTCACTGAACACAACAAAACCCTATCTTCTAAAGAGGGGGGCTGGGGAACAGTTTGAATGCATAGCAATGTGAGGAGACATTCCCAGTGCTCCAAGTCCAGCTACAATCCTGAAATGTCAACTATTTTTTTTTTGGTCCCACAGATACCCAAGGATAATACCTAACACTGTCTGCAGCTTTTTATGGCCAAAACTGTTGGTATACTCCAATGAATATTATCAGTGGCACATGATACTTTGAGGGTCCTAGAGCTCCTTGTCTCTCTGCTGTCCTTATATGGACCATACAATGTATACGTATCATAAGGCTGGTCCGTGGTTCCAATCCCTGCTTTCTTAATGTTCAGCGTAATGGCGGACACATCTGACATTTAATAGTTATCATAAGGATATATAGAGAGATGCAGTGAAGCAAAGGAAGGAAAACAAATGCCCAGAGGTGACTTATTTTTAGAAACAATATTTTTTTGATTCACATCAGAAATCATCCGCTGTAGCAACTAAGACTCACATGTTAATAGTCAGTACAGGAACAATAGATGTACACGTCATTTCTTGTCTGTTACAAAGGTCGAAAAATGCTGCTGCCCTAAAGGATCGTTGCATTCTTCATGTTATAATTCTGTGGACTATCAGCCGCCACTAGATGGCGCTCATGTTAATGTTATGAAATCATTGGTGGTGAGTGCCACCTACTGGTGGTTGTTAGGAGCGAGACATTCATCAATTAGTTATATCACGGTATAAAGGCGAAAAGAGAATTTGGAGACCCACCTGGGCTGCCAGTGTTACTATAAGGTCTAACAATTAAGAGTTGCCACTAACATGTAAAGAGTAGGTCCTGCTGACTGCATTATCCATTTACTGTAACATTACTGTGGTATCTCTGTGTGCACTATCCGGTGTGTACTATGACATCACTGTGTGTATTTTCTTTGTACTTTGACATCACTGTGTATTATTTGTGTCCTGTGACATCACTGTGTATTATTTGTGTCCTGTAACATCACTGTGTGCACCTTGGCATCATTGTGGGTATTATCTTTGTACTGTGACATCACTGTGTGTATTATCCCTGCCCTATGACATCACTGTGTGTATTATCCCTGTACTGTGACATCACTGTGTGTATTATCCCTGCACTGTGACATCACTGTGTGTATTATCTCTGTACTGTGACATCACTGTGTGTATTATCCCTGTACTGTGACATCACTGTGTGTATTATTCCTGTATTGTGGTATCACTGTTTGTATTATCCTTTTACTGTGACATCACTGTTTACATTCCAGGATTGTAGCTGGACTTGGAGCATTGAGGTGCACTGTTGTTTGAGGTCCCTTCATGGACAAAACAAAACCCTATCTTCTAAAGAGGGGGTCTGGGGAACAGTTTGAATGCACAGAGTTTGATGAGACATTCCCAGTGCTCCAAGTCCAGCTACAATCCTGAAATGTCCACTAATTTTTTTGGTCACACAGATGCCCAAGGACAATACCTAACACTGTCTGGAGATTTTTATGGTCAAAACTGCTAGTATACTCCCATGAATATTATCAGTGGCACATGATACATTGAGGGTCCTAGAGCTCCTTGTCTCTCTGCTGTCCCTATAGGGGACCATACAATGTATACGTATCATAAGGCTGGTCCGTGGTTCCCGATCCCTGCTTTCTTAATGTTCAGCGTAATGGCGGACACATCCGACATTTGGAAGTTATCATAAGGATATGGAGAGAGATGCAGTGAAGCAAAGGAAGGAAAACAAATGCCCAGAGGTGACTTATTTTTAGAAACAATATTTTTTTGATTCACATCAGAAATCATCTGCTGTAGCAACTAAGACTCACATGTTAATAGTCAGTACAGGAACAATAGATGTATACATCATTTCTTGTCTGGTACAAAGGTCGAAAAATGCTGCTGCCCTAAAGGATCGTTGCATTCTTCTTGTTATAATTCTGTGGACTAGCAGCCGCCACTAGATGGCGCTCATGTTAATGTTATGAAATCATTGGTGGTGAGTGCCACCTACTGGTGGTTGTTAGGAGCGAGACATTCATTCAGCGTGACATCACTGTGTGTATTATCCCTGTACTGTGACATCACTGTGTGTGTACTGTGACATCACTGTGTGTATTATCCCTGTACTGTGACATCACTATGTATTATCCCTGTACTGTGACATCACTGTGTGTATTATCTCTGTACTGTGACATCACTGTGTGTATTATCCCTGTACTGTGACATCACCGTGTGTATTATCCTGTACTGTGACATCACTGTCAGCATTATCCTGTACTGTGACATCACTGTGTGTATTATCTCTGTACTGTGACATCACTGTGTGTATTATTCCTGTACTGTGACATCACTGTGTGTATTATCCCTGTACTGTGACATCACTGTGTGTATTATCTCTGTACTGTGACATCACTGTGTGTATTATTCCTGTACTGTGACATCACTGTGTGTATTATCCCTGTACTGTGACATCACTGTGTGTATTATCTCTGT